>VZRZ01004776.1:25908-103460 GCA_013398175.1 Climacteris rufus | reverse complement strand
GGGATAGGATGGGGACAGGCTGGGGACAGGCAGTGCCACCCCAGCTCTGACCTGCAGCTGCTGAGGGGCTGCCCCGAGCTTGGAGAGGTCCTGGGCTGCAAGAAACGCCTCCCCCCAGGGGAACAGGGCACAGTGCTGCCCCAAAACACGAGAGCCCTTCCTGAAACAGGCAGGAGGGAGGAGAAGCAGCCCCTGGATCAGAATTCCTCAGGACATGGCTCTATTTCCATCCCTTTTTCCCTTCCTTTTATAACTCCAGCTCTGCTCACTGTTTTCATCTGCCTCTAGGGAAAGACCTTATCTCTCAAGTCACCTTTATAATAAAATTAGATTAAAACAGGATTATTACAATTTTCCAGTTCATTCCCATAGGCACCAGTTGCTGCTTTTCCCAAGCTCAGAATCCCAACCCTTTCTGAGTGCTGGAGTTTATTCCCTGGGCTTAATGCATCAATCAGGCATCTCTGAGGAGCTGTTTTACTGCTGGAACAGGGAACTCACAGCAGAAATGGGCACTAATGTTTTCTCCATTGCATTTTAAAATAAATTAACTCAAATTGGAAATATTACCCCCCAAAAAATTATCTGTGAGCAGCACGAGCCTGCCCAAGGCATGGGTCATGTCAGGCACCTGTGGACCAAAGTGGGGAGGGGATGCTGCAGCCATGGGCAGAAGGTAAAACCTGATGATGGCCAGGGATTCTCAGCTGGGAAGTTTCTCTGCTCCCTGTGAAGTCAGGGTATCGCTCTGCTGGGATCTGCAGAGGCACCCCAAAGGAGCAGGCTCACATTTGGGATGGGTTTGGGAAACCCCTGGCGTGAGGGGGTTCCCCAGGATGGGGAAGAGACTGGAAGTCCAGGCTAAGCCAAGGGGCTGACTCAGGAAGTCATCCTACATCTCTCTTCCCACTGGAACACAAGGGAATTAGGAATGATGAAGCACATTAGAGAGATCATATCAAAATCTGCACCTTGCAGAGGCTCAGCCACAGCATCCCCCAGCAGCCCAACGTGTGACCGGTGCCTGTGCCAAGGTATCAAATCAATAATGACTCATTTCCCTTTTGTGTCTACAAATCAATCGTAATAATGCCTTAATATAGCTGAAGTATCTCCAAATCCTCCTTTATCCCCAACCATGTCATGAGAAAATCCGATCTTGTTATTAAAATCAGTGATTACTCACAGTATTGCTCCAGACACTCAAACTTTGATGGGGGGAGGAAAAATCCCTGAGTTTTAACTCCCTTGGTGGGAAAGCAGCTGGATGCTGCTCATCTCTGCCCACACTGCCCTCCCACCCATCACCCCGTTGAGGATGTGCTGCAGGTGCCAGTCCTGCCCCCCAAAGTGCACTGCAGAGTCCCCACGGGGGCAGGGAGGAGGAGGAGGAGGAGGAGGAAGGGCTCACCCCTTCCAGGGCTCAGACCAAGCCGTGGGACAGTGGGATTGCAGCAAACCTGAATCATCCAGGATTGTGGTGGCAGCATTCCTGGGAGGATGTTTTATTCTGTATTTTATAAACACTTACTTCAATCAAATTTCTATTTAGGACCCAGTGTAGGTAAATAACGGCTCTTTAATTATCACAGCATCCAAGTCCCAGTATAATGCTTATTAAGTCATACTTAGGGCCAGATAATCTAGCCTATTTTGGATCCCTCTATTTAATCTTTCCTTTCTGGCAAAGGTCCTGGAGCTGATGCCCATGTCCCCAGTATTTTCTCTTTTGCAGGACAAAGTTTGCCAGGAAAACTCCAGATGGACTTAGAGGTAAGACAGACCAAGACTGTGTTTTCTTTAGGCTCTTAAGGATCCCATAAATTTCCCCAAGACCCTCAAGCCTCTCTGGCGCCTCTAATCCCGCTCCCACTAATGCCAGAGTCTCAGTTCTCAGGCTGTAATCTCACCTGCTCCTGGCTCCCTATCCCACAGGTCAGGGGGTGTCCTGGCTAATCTGGTTGTTTAGTCCAACTGGGATCATCCCGGGCGCATCCTGACCCCACCGGCTGCCGTGCCGGGCCCGGAGAGGGGCTGCCCGCCCTGTGCCTAAGCTGGCAATGTTCAATTACATTTCCCTTAATCCCTCTGTTGATCTTGCAGCCCCCGCCAGCTTTTTCTTGTCTGGAGGAAGGGACAGATTGGAGGTGAATCACTCACTGCCCTGTCCTAAGCAGATGAAGGTCAAGATAATGGGATCTCAGTGTTTCTGAGAAATGCTTCTTAATCAGCACTTCCCTTTGATGGCTATTCTTTAATTCGACGTTCAGGTTTTAGGAGCTGCCAGGTAACCCCTTTGAACTTCTGCTGAGGTTCACATGTGGGTTTCCACCTAAAGCCACAGAGCAACAGACCCGGGGCCAAACGCTGACCTGCCACGCTGGCACCGAGCGGTGATGCTGCTCCAAAGGAACTGCTGGAATAACAGCTGCATCCAGCATGAGAAACTGCTGGAATAACACCTGCATCCAGCCTGAGAAACTGCTGGAGTAACACCTGCATCCAACCTGAGAAACTGCTGGAATAACACCTGCATCCAACCTGACAAACTCCTGGAATAACACCTGCATCTGGCCTGAGAAACTGCTGGAATAATACCTGCATCCAGCCTGAGAAACTCACAAAGGCACTTTCTCTGCCCTGAAAAAACATACTCTGAGCCATACAGCTATGGCAGGCATGGGGATTCTGCAAGCACCACTTGGTACTCATCAGAGGGATGATTACACTGACACAGGGCAGGGTCAGATGGGATATTGGGAAGGAACTGTTCCCTGTGAGGGTGGGGAGGCCCTGGCACAGGGTGCCCAGAGAAGCTGTGACTGCTCCATCCCTGGAAGTGTCCCAGGCCAGGCTGGAGAGGCTTGGAGCAACCTGGGACAGTGGAAAGTGTCCCTGCCCATGGCAGGGGTGGGGCTGGATGAGCTTTAAGGTCCCTTCCTAGCCAAGCCATTCCATGATTTCTGGAGGATGATCACTTTTCTTGGGTGTCTCAAGCCTCAAGGGAGAGGATGAGGGCAGCTGATGGTGGCATTAGAACATCCACATTGCTGTACCTTCCTGCAGCACATCACAATTTGCTGTAGAGGCTCTGCAAGAACCTGCAGAGACCCTCTGGCCACAGACTGGGGGAAAGGAGAGGAATTGGGACCCAGGGAAGTGGCTCACAAAGGACACCTACATCTGCCACTTCTTCCAGATGTTTGTGATGGCCCCATCAGGCTTTCCTGGGTCTCCTCCTTTAACAAGATAATCTAACCCAGCAGCTCAAATCCCATCAACTCAACCAAATCCACCTCTGGAGATTAAAATATCATATTCACCGAGCAAAGACATTTCTCTGAGCTCCTGTGAACCTCATCACCGGGGGAAGAGTCAGCAAACTGTTCCTCCACAGCACAAAGTCCCATTACCCCAGAGCTGGAAACAGACAATAATTAATCTATAATTCATCTATAATTCATCTCAGGTCTCAGGAAACCTGGACTTGTTTCTCTGGTGAATTCTCAGGAGTGATTCCCCAAATGGTCACACAGGAACCTCACCGAGGGGCCCCCAGCTGCTCTGTGGGAGGGTGGGCTGCACTCACAAGTAAGAATTGGGGAGGATACTGAGAGATCCTGATGCAGGATCACAGATCTTCCTGAAGTCCATGGCAGAGCACCCCTGGATACACAGAGGTCAGAAGAAACTCTATGCTGGATCCCTTTGGGCAAGTGCCATGAACCTGGGACTTTCTCACATTCTGAGGGATGTGATCTTCCCTTTTCCCTTTTCTTCCATCCTTTGAAGTTCAGAGCACTGTGGAAGGACACCTGACTCACTCACTGCTCATTCCCTTCCCTGTGGGCCAAACTTTCCAAACCCAGCTCATCCAGCCCAGTCCCCAGGAGTGCTGCAGCACCTTCCATCACCCATCGGGGTGGCTTCCCAGGGGAAAGTCTACAGCGGGGCAGGCAGCTGGGAAATGCTGGGGATTTTGTTTATTTATTTATTTGATGTAATTTATTGCTGTTTATTGTAATTTGCTGTAATTTATTTAATTCAGGAAATTCTGAAAGACTTCTCCCCCTCATCCTGCTCAGGGAAGGGGTTCTGGCCCCAGGCTCCTGCACAGCTCTCAGCACTGACTGCTCAACTTTACCATGGAATTAGTTGGGATTTTGACATTCTTTTAATGTCACAGCTGCACAAGGTGCTGTCAGAGGCTCAACACAGGCAGGCACAAGACACAAGAACCAGACTTCACACAGGTAGGTACATCCTGACACAGGGGGACCGAGGGGGAGGTTGGAGCTGCCCCAGCCCACCCTGGTGTCCCTGGCAGGGTCAGCACTCACCCAGGCCGTTTGCGCAGTCGTAGAAATCAAAGCAGTGCACGGTTCGGTCCATCCCGTACGGTCCCATGAGCGTCCTGGGGGAGACAAGAGGAGCATCTTTCTGTCATAGGCTCAAAGGAACAGCTGCACCAGCGCTCAGCCAGCACACACAGAGGCACATTGTCCCCACCAGCCTGGACATTGCCCACAAACTCTGCAGGCACTCAGGCTGAGGGACGTGGCCCACGTTCTGCACCCACACGGGCAAAAGCCAACCCTCTCCCAGCCCCCCCGAAGTTTACACAGATAAATGAGAGAATATGTGCAGGGCTGAATATCATCCTCCCCACCCAGCAAATCTGATGGGCCTGTCTGTGATTCATTACCCCAGATTATCGGGGCTGCACAGCTGTGCAGCTCCTGGGAAATGAGATCAGAGCTGGGAGCAGAGTGCTGGGAATAAACCAGTTCCACAAACACAGGCAGCCTGTAATGAACACAGCGGGGCACAATCCGCTCCCAAGGTTTTTCATGCAGGCAGGTGGTCTGGAAAAAGGGGATGCAAGATCTGCTGAGCTGCTCCGAGTCCTGCCTGGTCGGGTGGGAGCTTCTCGACACAAGCCAGAGCGGGTGGACGAGCATCACACACCTGAGATTCCCCTGAGCCCAGTAACTCCCACAAGTCTCCCCCTAAACACACTCAGGCAAGGTGGGTCCCAGATGAATGACCCCAGAAACACCTGGTCCCACGCTGCCCCAAGCATGGATTCCAGACTCCAAACTGGGACCACCATCACTTCTCCTTGTCAGGTGGCCCCTGCTGATCGCCCCCCCTCAGGATGGGTGACCCTTGATCTGAGAGACCCAGAGCGAGATGTGCCAGGTGGGAGACCAGGGGTGAGGAGCTCCCAAACGCTCCCCAGGATTTAAATCCCAAGAGAAAAGATGTTTCCCAATCGATACCAGGTCCCAGATCCGAACACAGATGAAGAGGAACAACACCGTGGGAACCAACAGGCTCCTCCAAATCCAGCAGGACTCGGGATAAGAATAAC
This sequence comes from Climacteris rufus, assembly GCA_013398175.1. Lineage (NCBI taxonomy): Eukaryota > Metazoa > Chordata > Aves > Passeriformes > Climacteridae > Climacteris > Climacteris rufus. The sequence continues at coordinate 98,086 of VZRZ01004776.1, read as the reverse complement.
CCACAGGGACTTCCCAGGAATCCAAAATAAATCTCAAAATATCGAGCTATCCTGCAAAGCCAGTAACACCCACCTCTAAGATTCGGACTGGGAGCTTTTTCTCCCTATTACAAACTGCCCCTCCTTGATACCCTTGCACTGTATTCAAGAGTGAACAAACAACTGGCCACATCTCTCAGAAAACGGAGCTCAAAGGTGTCCCAGGAAGGCAGAGCAGCCCTGGGCCCGGGCTGATTCAATTCCCCACCTGGGATTTTTGGGGTATCCCGAGTAAATGGCCACGGAGATTCCCCAGGGCGAGCATCAGGAGCTCAGGGCGGGCTGGAAGGCGCCACACGGATGCGGCGTCGGCGGAGCAGACGCCGGTTTGATATGATCACCTCTGATCAGCATCCCCGCTGCCATCACCTCTGATCAGCATCCCAACCACGAGGCACCCAGCAGCCCCGAGCTTCGCTAATGTCACAAACACAGAAACCCCAACCAGCCACGGTGTCCTGGGCTCTTCCTGCAGCGCATCCCTGCCTCCCAGCCCTGCTCCTGGAGCAGCCACAGCAGAAGAACCTTGGCTGGAAGTGGCCACGGGACCTCCAGGGCCCCCTCCCTGCCCCCACCCCTGCTGGGGGGTTACCTGCTGATGATGATGGCTCCCTTGTAAAGGACAGAGACCGCAGGCATCTTGCTGGCGGCCCTGCCGGGCACCGGCCACTCTGATTTGGCAGGAATCCGTTAAAGTGATGGGAAAAAAAAAACATCGGGAAAAAAAAAAGGGGGAGGTCGGAGGGCATCACGTGGTCTCCCCGTATGCATGTTAATTCCACCCAACATTAACACAGATCAGCTCAAAACATCTCCAACTTTAGATTAAAGCTTACGCAAGCCGGAGTCAGCGCGGCCCGTCCAGGCGCCTTCCCAGGCAGCAGAGCCGGAGCTCGGCCAGCCCCGGGCAGGGCTGGCCCCTCATCCTCAGCACCGAAGGGAATTGCTTGGGTGCATCCCTGGGAATGGCCCCTGCAGGGTGAAGGGCAGCGTTCCGTGTGGGATGTGTGCGCTCACCGTCCCTGAGGGATTAAATCCACAGCAAAGCTTTGGAAGTAATAACAGACTGTGGCACTTAGGGGGTTTAGGGTCAATGTTGATTTTTTTTTTTAGTTTTAACATCTTGTCCAGCCCACAGTATTTCCTTCTGCAGACAAAGCAAGTTCAGCTGTTCCCCTGTCTGCTGGGAGGTCAGAAACACGATTTGCCTTTGAACAGCCCCTTCCACCCATCTTGGTGCACATCATGCAGCTGGAGAACCAGCAGGACTCCTGTCTTGTGGGATGTGGGGGTGGAGGGATGGAAAAAGATTATTCAAGATTTCAGTGAACAGGAATGGACCTAGAACAACCTCAGGGTTTGGCAGGAACAGGGCTGTGGTCTTGGTGGGAAGGTTCTGGTGATCTTTCCTGAGAGGAGAAATTATCGGGAAACGCACTGGCCTGGAGCTGCAGGAGGACACGGGTCCCACAGCCCAAGCCGCCCTGGGGGCCATCTAAGGTCACAGGGAAGCTCGTGGCCCTGACTCCATCAGCAGTGTCCTCCTCGTGCTGTTCCCACAGCGTCTCCGCAGGCTCCTGGCCAGGCCCCATTAGTGGTCCTTGGGCTCGTTAGTGGAGCACCGACCTGCATCCGACGTGGACGTGCCTGCTTGGCACTGCAGACTCTTTGCCAAATCATTCCTCGAGTCCAGTGCTGTTGGATATTGTTTTTCCCATGTGTGAACAACTGATTTTATCAGCAGGACCTTCCCTGATGGCCTCGTGTGAGGCCTCACTGGGCAAGTGCAAGGTGCTTCAGTGGGAAAAGTTCTCCTGCATTTTGTCTTTTTTAAAATTGCTTCCATTTGAGGACATTCAGATGAAATATTAAAATCTGAGTATATTAGATCTTTGGGTGGCCAAAGCCTTCCTAAAAAAGAATCATTCCAGCTGCAAAATCAAGATTTGGATAAACAATGGCAACTAGACAAACATAGATGCATCCAGTGATACACCGTGCACACCCCAGCACAGCACAGTGCCCACACCTGGTTCACATCCTCCTCAAGGCTTTGGCCAAACCAGGCTAAACACGAGGGCTGGTACCTGGGGCCATGTCCACGTCTGTGGGATGCTGCAGCCTTCAAGAGCCTCACAAACCTGCCCATCCTCATTGTGGCAGGACACGGACATGAATTCAACGCTGGGGTGTGGAACCCTCCCTCTGTGCCTGTTCTACACCGGGAGCTGTTCCACACCAGGGCACAGCTCCCTGCGGGGCAGGAGCACCCTGGCACCATGCCCAGCTTGGGGTGACCTTTTTGGGCACCCTTCACCCACCAGCCTCCTGCCACTCACACTTAGGATCACGCTCCAAGTCCCCTGATGCACCACCAAAATACCACATAAAAACTCCTGAGGTCCTTTGAGACTCTGTTGATACACTGTCACATAATTACTCCCTTAATTCTTGGGCCAGAGCCTTGGCTGGAACAAATCAGGGATGCTGAAGGGAAGGGATTGCACAAGGACTGGAGTCAATGGCAACAGGACGAAGTTGAGGCACAGGTTCCCCAAAGAACCTGTGGTTGCTCCATCCTGGAAATCTCCAAGGACAGGTTGGATGGGGTTCATGCCCATGACAGGGGGTGGAATTAAATGATCTTGAAGGTCCCTTCCAACCCAAAGCATTCTGTGATTTTAGGGTTAGATGACTTCTTCAACCAGTTTCAGAGGGGCCACAGGAAAGGTCAAAGGAACCAGGCCAACCCAACCCAAAACACGCAGGAAAATGGGAAAAGTTTCCTGCCTGGCAATTCAGTAATTCACCCATCCTGCTTTCTGCATCTCGGGGAGCAGTTTCCACACTGTCTTAGGCAGGTGTTTGACTGGAGCTCAGCACCTTCAACACTGAGTCCTTCAGTGGCCCAACCCTGGGGTTCCTCGTCTTTCCCACTGGATGGGATGTTGCAATAAACCACACATTTGTCCATGAGGTGGTAAAGTAAATGGAAATCAAATCCAAGAGGCCCTCGGGGAAGAGGAGCAGCACTCAGCTTCCACCTTTCTCTCTAAACACTCAGATCCTCAGTTCCATCCTCCAAGACACACAGTGACCCTGGCAAAGGCATCAGATGCTGCTGCTGCTCCTGCTCATTAACATCTGTCTTATTACAGAAGCTGCAGCAAAAATGTTTCAGAAGATTTTTCCTGGTTTAAAATTTGGAATCACATTCAGAAAGGATTTATAAGGCCCTTATGATTTGCCTGAGGGTTCCAGGCCTGCTCTGTATAACCAGTGTTGGAGTCAAACATCCCACCGGCAACGGGCGTGTGCTGAGAGATCCTTGTGGAGCTGGGACCCAGCTGAGCAACTCAGGGTTAATCCAGGATTCCTACCCCAGGGAACGGCTGGTGACACTTTGGATTTTTAAATAAATGAGAGAATAGAAGGAGTATGAACTAAGAACAAACTAACCCCATGGGGCTGGACAGCAGATAAACACGTGCTTCACTTGTTTGTCCACTTTTTCATTGACAGCTACAAAAATGAGTTTGAAAACTCATTGACAAATGTATTTTTTCCAATGGAAAAACTGCCTTTGCTTAAAAAAAAAAGAATTTCATAGCAGTTGAGTGAAACTGCTTCAGTCAACTTTACTTAACACTGCCATTTATAAGCAAGGGTGGGTGAAACTGTAAATGGAATCAAAATAAGTCTTGGAGTGGAGCACAGAGTTAAAAATGCTGACAGGTGCATTTCCAATACATTTTTCTGAGAGATCATGAGGGGAAAGTGTGGGAGAGTGAAACTGGGAGCGCTGGGGAGAGGCACAGAAGCCACTGCCAAGAGGGGAAGGTGGTGGTGGTGTATTGGGGTTTCAGAAAGAAAAGAGGGGAAGAGGATGGCTGAAACGAGCACAATAAAGATCTTTTATCTCCTAACTCAGGTCTGCCCTTGTCCTTCCTACCCAGACAACAATCAAACAGTGTTGGGAACAGCTGGACCATGAGGGGAGGTGATGGTTTAATGTCCTTGGGAGCTCTGGCATCACACGGTCCACATGTCCAGCAGAAAATGCAAAATCCCAAGGGAGTACATCACTCAAGGCTCATCTCTTGTGAAAATTTGAAATTGAGGGGTTCAGTGACTGCTCTCCCCAGCCAAACAGCCCTTCACAGGCTGGCTGCTCAGGTGGGGTGTCCTGGGTAACCCAAAATATTGCTGTGTTCCGTATCTGTCTGTGCCCAAGAATTGTTTTCTTGAACCAAGACATGGGGTCGTCTCCAGGTCATGTTGAGGCTATACAAGAAATGGACCCAACAGTTTCCTCAGTTATTCCAGCCCCAAAATTGAGGCTAAACCCCAGGAACCAGGAGTGGGGAGCAGCCAAGCCCAGGCATGGCCAGAGCCCATGGGGATGCCCAGCCTGGCCAGGTTCCACAGCGAGCATCCCTGAGTGATCCAGGTGCTTTGGACAGGACCTCATGACCCCAAATAGGGAGGAGCCCCAGGAAGGATCCTGAGCTCAGCAAAGCAGCAGCACAAGGGTGGGAAAGGGAAGGGAGGTTGTGCTGACAGCAGCATCCCCGAGCCCGCAGGGAGCTCCGTGCACGGCTGAGCTGAGGAACAGGGTCCCAGTAGGTTTGTGTGGGTGGGAATTAGAGGTGGAAAGACATCCTGCACTGGAAGTGAGATCTGTCTGAGGGCTTTCGGCTCCGGAAAGCGGCATTAAGAAGGTTTGAGGGGGGAGGGCTCACCCCAGCAGGGCACTGGGTCACGGTCTCTGCCACCATCCCCCTGACACCGGAGCTGCAGCAGGAGCCACGGGCTGCCCAGGCAGCAGCGGGAACACTGGATCGTTATTAAGTGAGTTCATTTCATGACAAAACAAAATTAGCGTAGGCTGCAGAGGCTTTTACATCTGATTAGAAAAGGGAAAACTGCAACTGTGCTGCTTGCAGGATCAGCTACAAAGCGCTGGTGATAAATCAAGAAATAAATCAGCTGCTCTGGAGCTGGGAAGGAGCTGCCCACGGTCCCAATGCAGCCCACAGCCTTTTCATAATGATACCCATGGAGTCACTTCAGATGAGCTCAGGAGATCAGGGGTGTTCACAGACAAGTCTGAACAGAAGAGGGAACAATCAGTCATGGAATACCAGGTTGGAAAGGACCTCAAGGAGCATCTGGTGCAACCTTTCTTGGCAAAAGCACAGCCTAGACAGGACAGTCCAGCACCCTGCCCAGCTGAATCTTGAAAGCATCCAACATTGGAGGATCCACCACTTCCCTGGGCAGATGATTCCAATGGCTGATTGTTCCCATTATGTAAAACTTTTCTCTCATGTTACCAGGAGTAACTTGAACCCAAAGAAAACCACACTGCCAAAATTACTGGTGAAGGAAGCAGGCAGGTCCTACAGGGAGCACTCAGGGAGGGGCAACTCCGTGCTCCCATCCCAGCCCTGCGCTCAGCATCTCCCCGGGCACCCAGCTGCAGGTGGGCAGAGGGTGGCAGCTGGTGAAGTGATGCTGCCAGCCCGGCTGGGTGACTCTGCCGCTCCAAGCCTCAGGACACGCTCCTGGTGAACCCTCATCCCCACGAGCAGGGCTGCCAACAGCCCCACATCCATGTCCCCACGCCCTACAGACACCTTCCTCCTCCCGAGGACCAGGCAGACCCCAGTATTCCTTCAATCCTTTCCTCTGACCCCCTCCAGCTGCAGAGGTCAGAGGGTGGTTCCTGGGGAGTGTTTCACCCTCCCCAGTCCTTCTGGTGGTGGGTCACCCCTCACTGCCACCTGAGCCAAGCCTGAAGATGGAGAGGTGAAGAGTGTTTGATGCCAGGGCAGTTTTCCAAAGCTTGCTCCCTCCTTCTGCTGAAGGAAGGTGTCTTCACCTGAGGCTGAGGCATATTCTCACCCCTCAGGGAGGAAGGCTCCTTCTCCTGGGACTTCTGCACCACCAGGCCACCAAGACCACGGGCAGGTGGAGATGCCACCTCTTACTGCTGGCCAGGCTTTTCCATTCTTTACCCCCTTTTATCATTCTCCTCTAAATTTCATCCCCTTTTCCCAATATCCTTCTCAGCCACTGCATTTCTTCAACATAAGGGATTCATCCCAATGAACCTTTGCTGTCTGAAAGTCAGGTCTATGTTGCCCACTCACTTTCATTCCCACATGGAAAAGAGCTTGCAAAAGGAAGCTGATCCCACCTGAAAATTAAGCATCAAGTCAACTGTGGTGGAGCATTTTCTGGAGGTGCTTCTTGCCCAGGGAGAAGATGGTCAACCCATGGGTATCCACCTGGCAGAGCTGCTCTTGGGGACTGCTGCGTCTTGGAGAGGTTAAACCACCACAAGGGGTTACAAGTGTTTACCCATGGACATGAACACACAGCTCTTCCCGTGCTGTTCCAAAAGGTTTTGGTTGAGGAAAAGGCAAAAAGGACGACTTCAATTAGCCTGTCCTGCAGTAATGAGGAGAGACTAGGTAGAAGGGAGGTCAGGCTTGGTCTGCCAGGAGTTTTTAGGAAAGGTGATTATGCCAGAGCCCAGCCAAGATGAACATCCCCCAACAGCTGCTCCAGCCCAACCCTTGGATGCACCCGCTTGAGATTAACACAAATTAAATACAATCACATGGGAAAGCTCAAATAGGCTCCTTCATTTCCACCCCAGTGGGTTCCGGTGTGGCAACATCTCTCACACAAGGAAGCCTTTGTCATTCCTCCTCCTCACCCTCCCACGCGGAGGGAGATCCACTGCTCTGCTTGTGGACTGGTCCTGTGGCCCCAGTTTGGGTGTCAACTGCTGTGAAGGGTTAACAGGATTATAAACCTTCCCTGCCTCCCTAAATCCCCTGGGCCGTGGGATTGGACTGGTTATAAACTTATTAACAGGGGCCAGTGGCTGGTGGGGGCTGCAGAACCTGCTCTGCCAGCCTGGCCACCCTCTGTCCAGCCCAGATTAATTGGGGAAAATGTGAGAACAATGGCAGGAAGATCACCCAAGGGAATCCTTAAATATAAAGATAGAAAGACTGAAGTGAGGGAAATGACTGGGTATGGAAAGATGGGAAAACAACGTATTTTTGGGAAATATTTCAGGATATGCTGCGGAGCTGGAAGTGCAGCTCTTGGGAAGAGCTTTGACCCATCCTTGAGCTGTGAACATCCCCGTGCTCAAATCCAGTCGCTGGCCCAAGCCATAAACATGCAGCAATAATAATTCTGAGAGGATTGGTGGAAGTGCCAGGCCGGCCTTGCACCCGGCCATGCCTGGTGAGGAGCCAGCAGTGGATCCAAACCCCCCTGGAGCACACAGAGCGTGGTCCAGCCGTGAGACCTGCCCGGCATCGATGGCACCTCCAGGGCTGCTTCATTTCCTGCTGGCCCTGGCAAAGCTCCTGCACAAAAGCCACCACTGCCAAACTTGCTTAGAGCCTCCAGCAGCCCCTCTCTGGAGGAGCAAAGCTGTACAGGAGAGCACTGTGGGGTCACTCCGGCATCACTTTCGGGACAAACCAGGACTGAGGGATGAGCTCCAGGTCCGGCCGTGGTGGTCACTGCCCCCCACTCCTGCTGCCGGGAGAGGTCCTGCTGCCGGCCCGTGTTTATTTATTAAATTCCCATTTCAAACTCCAAAATAAATCTTTTAATCAGCAGCAGAGCGGGGTCATCCCTCTTGGAGTGCCGGGGACGTGTTTTGTCCGCGCCATCTGCTCGCCACCCTCGGCCGCGTCCCGGCGGAGCCGGCGGGCAGCCGGACACCAGCCAGCACATCTGGCAGCCTCACACGTGGGGACAGTCCCCCGGCACAGAGCTGACCACCCCGCTCCTTCCACACCAAGCACAGCCCAGTGGGCAAAGCTGAGGGAGGGTTCAACCCAAAACCCCAGCCTGCGAGCAGATTTTTGAGGTAGAAAACGGGGTTTGAGCATTTTTGCCTCACAAGAGCAGGGCGGCAGAGCTCAGCAGCCCTGTGGAGCCAGGGATGCCCAGGGACCCCAATGAGGTGACGGTGCTGCTCCCATACACAGCCCACGGCCCCACATCAGCATCCACCCGGCAGCGCTCCCCAAACACAGCCCAGGCACTCAGGCCTGTCCCGCACCACCTCCTTCCCACCGGCAACAGATTCTGCCTTTTCTACACCCAAAAGCAGCAGGGAAGCACCAACACGGCATCTCAAACCACCCTCTCGGCCGCAGTGACCCCGGGGTGCTGCCCTCAGCATCCCGCCTGCACCCCCCGGGGCAGCCGCCCCGCAGCCCCCAGCCCTCGCTCCAATGACCTACTTCAGCCGGAGACGGAGCATGTCCCCGCAGCGTCAGGGATCACGGTCCCCGCTGGCTTCAGGGTGCCCCGGGCTCTCGGTCTCGGCCGGGGAGAAGCCCAGGTTTGGCCAGCCCAGGAAAGCCTCCGCCAACCCTCAGGGTGGTCCCGAGCCCCGCCGGGGCCCACGCCGGCTCTGGCTCCGGCCCACTGACCCCAGTTAATCGGCTAAAGCCGCCCGCTCTGAACCCTGGCCCCGGGCAGAGCCGTGCTCCCGCCGGCTCTCTCTGCCCTACATAGACATCTGCGGCCGCCCAGCGCCCGCCGTCACCTCCCGTCCCCTCGGCCGCCCGCCCCGCACCCCCGGGCACCGGCAGGGGCGGCACACGGTCCTCGGGGAGGGTCTGCCCAAGGGGAGAGCCCGGCGCCGGGGCTGCGGCAGCAGCACCCACAGCTGCTCGCAGGGGCTGCAGGTGCTGCCTGGAGAACAAATCCCCCTGCCCACCCCTGGCTGGTACCGGCCTCGCCCTGAGGGTGCTGTGGGGTCCCATCAGCGCTGCCCCCCGAGAGGAGCCAGCCAAAGGAGCTGAGCTGAGCCCGGCCGAAAGGCAGGGTCCCTGAGCGCACCCTCCCCGCGGCACCCCGGGCACGGCACCGGGACGGGGCGATGCTCCCGCTCCGGGCGCGGCACGGCCCGCCCCGCTCACCAGTAGATGAGGGACAGCCCATCGAAGCGCTCCAGCCGGCCAGGGGGCTGCAGGTAGGACATCATCGGGGCCACGGGAGCCCGCCGGGCCCTCAGGGCTGCCGCGGCCGGCTCCTGCTGCCCGGGGCCATGGGCTCGGAGCGGCCGCGGCTNCCCTCCGCCGGCTCCCAATCCCGGCGGGCAGGCATGTGATCGCCCCTCCGCCGGCTCCCAATCCCGGCGGGCAGGCATGTGATCGCCCCTCCGCCGGCTCCCAATCCCGGCGGGCAGGCATGTGATCGCCCCTCCGCCGGCTCCCAATCCCGGCGGGCAGGCATGTGATCGCCCCTCCGCCGGCTCCCAATCCCGGCGGGCAGGCATGTGATCGCCCCTCCGCCGGCTCCCAATCCCGGCGGGCAGGCATGTGATCGCCCCTCCGCCGGCTCCCAATCCCGGCGGGCAGGCATGTGATCGCCCCTCCGCCGGCTCCCCCCGGCTGCACCCTGCCCGCGGCTGCGGCACCGAGCGGCCGGGACACTGCCCGGGCTGCGGCCGAGTCCAGCGGGCGGCTCTGAGCTCTGCGGGCCGGTCCGTAAGCACCGGACCCCCGGCAGCCAGCGACGTGTCCATCCCCGTGTGCCATCGTCAGTGGAGCACGGCCCACTCTGCCTGTCCACCGCGGCGCTGATTCAATAAACTGAGCGTTTATTTCGGCACCATGATCCCTTCACCCCCTACCAGCGAGCCCCCCCTCACCCTGCAGTTGCAGTGGCTGCTAATGATGGTTACAATCATTAATGATTGTTATAATCCACGGTTAACCCGCCACCACAAACTATTTAAAGACAATTGTAGGCGTCTCTGACCTGCACTAAACCTGGGCTGTGGTGGCACTCAGAGCTCCCCTTCTCCCCGGCCACTGCTGGATTATATTACATATATAAAATAGAATATTATATATGTATAAATATATTATTTAATATGGGGCACAAGTCTTGCATTTGGGTATTCCCCCCCCATTTAAGGTTGTCTGGTCCTACCCCAGCACCCAAATGATCCTTTAGACTATTAGGAATGCCCTGGGAGTGAGCCTGGTGGGCAGATGGGAATGGTTTGAAGTGGGGCATTATCCTGGAACGTGAATTATCCCAGAATAATGAAGGCACAGCCGGCCCTGTCATGCCTGCCTGTGTCCAGCTGTGGGTAGGATGGACAGACAGCAGGACAGGCAGACAGGTCCCTGATTCAGGGCGACAGAAAAGTCACAAATGAGCACCAACCCAGTGCATTTTGTGTATTTAATTTCTCCCTCTCCCCACCAGCCGTGATCCCAGGGCAGCAGCCGGGGGTGGCAGGGACCTGGGGATTAGGTGAGTCCTGGGGATTATGAAATGCATCTGTCTGTGCCTGGCGTGGCCTGGGAGAGCCTCTGGCCCCACCAGGCCAGGTCCTGTGCTCACTGCTCCCCCCAGCTCCAGAGAACGCTGGGACAGAGAATCATGGAACATCCTGAGTGGGAAGGGTCCCACAGAAACCATCCAGTGCAACCCCTGGCCCTGCACAGACACCCCAACAACCCCACCCTGTGCATCCCTGGGAGCTCCTGGAGCTCTGGCAGCCCTGGGGCCGTGCCCATTCCCTGGGGAGCCTGGGCAGTGCCCAGCACCCTCTGGGGGAAGAACCTTTCCTGATCTCCATCCTGACCCTCCCCTGGCACAGCTCCAGCCGCTCCCTCGGGATGGGACACTTGGGACCAGCCCTGAACAGCAGAGGATGGGGATCTCTCTGTCCAGCCACTGCTCCCCGGCCCTGAGCCGAGGCATCCCGGGGGTGCTGGGGCTGGCAGGGCTCTGGGAACTCAGTGGGGGCTGTGGCATCTCCAGGCAGAGCAGGAGCGCCCGTGTGACAGCAGCGGGACAGCCCGGTACCTGCGGTGAGCCCCTGCCACCCCCGCCGTGACAGGAGCAGGCAGGGCCGGCCCGGGGCCCCGCAGCCGCCCGGGAGGACGGGCCGTGCCCGGGGTGCCGCCCGCAGGCGCTGCCGAAGGGATCAGGGGGAATTAAGGCCGATCCCCTCGGCATCCTTTGCGAGTGACTGTGCAGGATGTGCCGGTGCCGAAAGCCTTTTCACCTGTCGCCTCCCAGCCGGTGACAGGTCCCCCGAGGAGGCACGGCCCTCCGCCCGGGACAGCCGACACCGCCTTGTCCCTACCCCCCTTAGGGCGCAGCTCTGCTTCCCACCCTGCCCCAGCCCGGCAGCGCACCCCCGCCCGGGACCCCCATCCACCGGGCACCCCATGGGGGTTTGGGGTGCGGGACCCCCATCCACGGAGCACCCCATGGGGGTTTGGGGTGCGGGACCCCATCCACCGGGCACCCATGGGGGTTTGGGGTGCGGACCCCATCCATGGAGCACCCCATGGGGGTTTGGGGTGCGGGACCCCATCCACGGAGCACCCATGGGGGTTTGGGGTGCGGGACCCCATCCACCGGGCACCCATGGGGGTTTGGGGTGCGGACCCCATCCAAGGAGCACCCCATGGGGGTTTGGGGTGCGGACCCCATCCATGGAGCATCCCATGGGGGTTTGGGGTGAGGGACCCCCATCCACCGGGCACCCCATGGGGATTTGGGGTGCGGACCCCAGCCCAGCGCTGCCGGGGGTTTTTCGGCGGGCAGAGCCGCCGCTGCCGGGGCTGTCGCAACGCGGGCCCGGGCGGTGCTGGGCGTGAGCCCCGGGACTGGTTTGTGGTTTGTGCCGCCGGGGCAGGACGGGCGGCTGGGTTTGCCGAAACCGCGCGGTGCCGGGTGCCGCGGCCGGCTCAGGGCTGGGCCGGCCTCTCCCAGTCTCACCAGTCGGGATTGTCTCAGGCAGTGTCACCCCGCTCTGGGGCAGGACAGCAGCCGCGGGGACGGCGGGGCCACCCCGAGCCCGTCCTTGTGCCGCTGCTCCAGCTCTGCCCAGGCACCCGGGGCACCGGGGCATCGCTGCCAGCGCCCTCCCTGCAGCTGCGGGGGACCCGCAGGGACACCCCACGGCCGTGTCCCCCCTCGCCCGCAGCCCTGGGGGTCACAGCACCCCCCGAGGCGGGCTCTGGGCTGAATCACCGAGCCCGGAGCTGCCTTGCCCTTTCCCCCGAGTTCCCGAGCTGGCGGAAACGGGGCATTATCTCCTCGCCCATCGCAGGCAGCTGCCCCTGGGTGCGCTCCAGCTGCGTATTTATAGAGATGCAAACATTACACCCCGGAAATTCCCAGTCTTTACATCACAGGCCAAAGCCTGCAGTGAAGCCCTGACCTTTTTCTTCCTCTCGATGTGTTCTGGGGGACAGTGACAGAGTGGTCCGGGCCATGGGACATCCCAGCCAGGACCAGTGCTCCTGCCCAGGGCTGCAGCACCGTGACACGGTGAGGGCAGAGGGGACACCAGAGAAGCTGTGGATGCCCCTGCAAATGTCCAAGGCCAGGTTGGATGGGCCTTGGAGCAACCTGGTCTAGTGGAAGGTGTCCCTGCCCATCGCATGGGGGGACTAGAGGAGCTTTAAGCCCCTTCCAAACCAAACCAAACCAAACCACTCTGTGATGATTCTATGATGATGATGATGACACCTGTGTGTCCACACTGAGACAGGAGAATAAGGACCAGGAGCAGCTGCTGCTGCCTCAGATGCATCGAGCACATCGTGATCTTAAAATCCTCATGCCAGCTGCCCCATGTGCAGTGTTCAGTGCTATTCCAAAAATCCTGGCTGGAGACACAGGACAGGGACCTGCCAAGGTGGGGGTGTCCCTCTCTGCTCCCCCCCACCCAGTTTGGTGCAGATGCCCCCTGCCAGTGCCTGCTGTGTGCACCAGCACCCCAAAGCCACCCCAGCACTGGTGACAGCACGGCCCTTCTGCTCCACACCGTGCCGGCAGGATGAGGAAAAGCCAAACTTAATTTATTCCTTGCTGCATTTTCATGCCAAATGAGTCAGAGCACCGGCCTCTCTCAGCCTTTGTTTTGCTTGGCTGCCTGCACCCGCTTTCGCTCGGTGTTTGTTCAACATTAACTCCCTTGATGGCACTTGGGCTCCAACCAGCAAGTGCAGCAGAAAACGCCACTTCCCTGCTGGGACAGGAGCTTTCCCATCCTTCGGCATCGGCAGCGATGCACTTGTTTTGTTTTATTTATTTCTTGCTCAGGGGAACGCTGAGCTTGGTCCTTGGAGCCACCGCATCCCACCAGACCCCTCTAAAACCATCGGGGCTGGCAGGGGCCGCGGGATGGGGCCGGAGCAGCCGGGCTGGCTGCTGCTTTCAGAGCAAACCCAGCCTTAAACGGAGCTGGGGGAGGTTTGGCCCGGCCCAGGACCAGTTAGGAACGAGCACGGCCGCATTCCTGCGCACGTGGGAGCCGCCAGGAGGAAGCACGGAGGTGTTCAGCGCCCTGCTCTCCTGCCGTGCTGCCTGCAGGAACTCCCTTCCCACCCCAAACCCCTGCCGGGAGGGCCAGCAGCTCAGCTGGGCCCTCCGAGGGCTGTCAAAAAGTCCCACCCAGAAATTAAATGAGGTTTTGGCTCATCCACTGTTGTTTGTGTTCCACCGAGCTTTTGGAAGAGATTTCAAAGTCGTTTTGCCTCAATTCCACCCCCCCACCCCATCAAAAGTCAAATCCAAAAATTCTTCATTGAGGAACGCTGCGGAATAGCTGCCAGGGCTGATCATCTCCATGCCTGCCTCCTCTGCTCCAAAGGGTCCCCAAAACCCCTCGGTGCTGCCACGGTGCCTTTAGGGGCACACGGGGGGTGAGGCCACTGCCCCACTGCTGGCTTGGCCCACCCAGCCCTGCTCAGGATGGGCTGTGTGGGGTGGGAATGTGGGACCCGGTGGGATGGGTGACACGGCACGGGTGCCAGCAGGGACTGAGAGCCCGGCAGTGGTGCCCGTCCTGCCCCCTGGGCAGCAGGGTCAGCCTCGGCCGGGCTGGAGGGGCTGGCGCAGGGTGGAGCAGGGCGTGGGATGCCAGAGAAGGGCTTGCCAGGAAAATGTCATCTCGTTGCATAAAACATGCTCCTCTCCCGCTCCCCTCCCGCAGCAGCAGCGGCTCAAGAGCTTCTTACCCAGGTTAAGTCAATATTGCCACATCGCTGCCCCTGTCGGGGCGCTCGGCCCCGTGGAAGGAGCTCGGTGGGTGTTCCAGGGGCTGGAGAGGAGCCAAGGGAACACATCTGGGTGGGGGTCCCGGTGGGCTGCAGCACCCTGGGGCTCAGCATCCCGCCACGAGCCCCTCACTGCGCTGCAGTGGGGCCCACGCCTGCTTGGCAGCTCCCTGGGCACGACGTGCTCCCGGCTGGCAGGACAGCCCGACTTCTCCGTGCTCAAGAGGCTCAAGGAGCCGGTGGCACCAGCCCTGGATGCCAGCACGGGGTGTGCCAGGCCCGGCAGCAGCAGGAGATGGGGGGCACAGGGCACAGAGGGGACCAGCTGCATCAGCAAAGCCACCCAAAGGTTCATTTGCAAAATAAATGCTGCAAAACCAACCCTGGCAGCCCCCGGCCGAGGAGCAAACCCCAGCACGGGGCGTGTGGTGCTTTGGGCAGGCACCAGGGCTCGCAGGAGAGCTGCCAGCACCCCCAAACATCAGGCCCCCAGGTCCCCAAAAGCTCCCTGTGTGCAGAGCCTCTGATCCCAAGCCAAGGTGAAGGCAGGGTACCTGGGCAGTTTACATAAGACAGAGTTTTCCACTACACTGGAGTTTCTCTCCGCCTGGTGTTGCACCCGGCAGCTGCAATTTTGCTGCTCTCAAGGGCATTTGCACACAAAAATGAGCCACGCCAGAGATGTGGGGAGATTAGGAGGATTAAGGCTGCAGAGCTGGCGCAGGAGGAGATGGAACACAACCCCCTCTGGTAGGCACAGGCATTTGATGAAATGCCTGAACCTCTGCTCACCTCCACACAGGGTTTCAGGAGGGGGGCTCTGGCATGGTTCTGGGAGCTGGAAGAGGAGCAACCGGTCCTTTGAGCATCCAGAACATGCTGCTGCTAGAGATGGGGGGGATTCAAAAGAACAAAAATCCAGAAAGTGTTTCTGGTGCTGGATGAAGACGTGCAGAACTTCACACAGTGAAACAGAAGCAGTTGGTTGGGGTTTCTCCCTCCTCACCTCCCCTTGTGTGGGGATCAGAGGGAGGATGGGGATGCAGGTGCTGCCCGGGCAGGTTGCATAGGGATGCTCACAGCACCTGAAAAATCCTCCTCCCCCCCAAAACAGGGGAATCCTGGTCTGTTCTTCAGCATGGGCAGGAGCCTGGCAGTGATGTGTGGCCGTGGCAGGAGCGTGCCAGGCTCCAGGTACTGATGGCCCGCAGGGACCCATGGGTCCTGGGGATGACATGAATGCTTCCCACCAAGGGGATTCTCACCATCTATTTGGAAGCAGAAATGGAAGCTGGGCCCCATGAAGACAAAGCCACAACCTCAGTTACAGTTCAGATGGAGCTGAACCATGGCTGGTGACTGGGAGAGCCCAGAAGGAGCTCCAGCCAGTGCAGGGTCAGGCCCCAGCCCTGGTTCTGGCTGTTTGGGAGCTGCTGTGGGAGTGCTGCCGCTGCAGGGCTGCTCCAGCCTCACCCCATCACCCCAGGTCTCCTTGCAGTGACATCCCATGGCCTCTCAATCCCAGCAGGACCCTGCCAGCCCCACCAGTGCCAGCCCCACCTTCAGCACAACCTTGGGCTCCCAGGAGTGTTCTCAATCTGTCCCTGCTCACAAAGGCTCGAAGCTGCCTGGCTGGGCAAGGCCATGGACACACAAAGTGCTGCTCTCTTGCAGGGTGACAGCCCGGCCCTGAGAGGGTTCAAGGCTCCGTGGGGCATCAGCTGTGGGTTCCAACCTCACAGCCCAGCCAGTTTCTGATCCCTAAATCCCCACTCAGAAGGGGATGGCCAAGCCAGGCAGCGTGCTCAGACCACCCCAGTGCCACCGAGCCTTGGGCACCCTCAGCTCCCTCAGGGAAAACTGCCTGTCACCCCCCAGAAGCAGCCAGGAGGACAAACCACACCAAACCGGGATGGAGGAGACTCCCATGATCACAGACACACAGACACAGACACACACGGACACACGGACACACACGGACACAGACAGACAGACAGACAGACACGGACACACACACGGACACACACGGACACAAACAGACAGACAGACACACACACACGAACACACACACGGACACACACGGACACACGGACACACACTTGCCTGGCACTGGTGCTGCCGGGACCCGCGGGCTCCCCGCAGCCGGGGCAGGAGCCGGGCAGGACTGTCCGGCCGCCGGAGGCTCCGCGCCCTTTAAGGGCTCCCCGGAGCGCAGCAGATCCGGCACACGCAGGGGATCGGGATCAATAGGTCACAGCGTGCACTGACTTGCCCCCAGAATGAAAATCAGCAGAGGATTTGGGGCCGGTGGGGAAGCTACAATCAGGGCTTTAATCCCACATGGGCACAAAATCCCGGGATAAAAAGGCCAGAGCTGGCCCTAATTGCTGACTGCTGTGTGCAGGGGTGAGCAAAACCTCTTAGGCTGCGGGGGGCCTGGGGGAGGCATCTCAGGGCCTTATGGGGCCCTTTAGGTCAGAATGGATCTCTCAGATCATCAAGTCCAACAGTTCCCCCAGCACCACCGTGTTTGCCCCTGACCCACGTCCCCAAGTGCCACATCCGCACGGCTTTTGAATCCCTCCGGGGGCAGGGACTCCACCACTGCACTGGCAGCCGGTGTCAGTGCCTGACCACCTTTCCCATGAAGAAATTTTCAAATATCCAATGCAAATCTCTCCTGGCACAAGTTGAGGCCGTTTCCCCTTGTCCTGTCCCTGTTCCCTGGGAGCAGAGCCCGACCCCCCTGGCTGCCCCTCCTGGCAGGAGCTGTGCAGAGCCAGCAGGGCCCCCTGAGCCTCCTTTGCTCCAGGCTGAGCCCCCCCAGCTCCCTCACCCCCTCCTGCTGCTCCAGCCCCTTCCCCAGCTCCATTCCCTGTCCTGGAGATGGGGGGTCCAGCCCCCAATGTCTCTCCCGTCCTGAGGGGCCCAGAACCGCCCCCAGGCCTGGAGCAGCGATGCAGCTGAAGGAGCAGTGATGCTCCGAGCACCGGCCATTCCTAAAGACAGAGACCCCCCCAGGGACTGCCCCTCTGTGCCTATCACCCCCGGCTGCTCCCCACCCGTGCCCTGACTCCGGGGGATGCCAGGCTGATCCCGGACATCGGGGGGGTCCAACCCTGCTGGGGTCCCTTTCAGGCGGGGCTGGAGCCGGGAGCGCGGGGCTCCACAAAGCCAGGGGAGGATGCTGAGGGTGGAGGGGGGCGGGCCGGGCAGGGCAGGCAGGAGGAGGCAGGAGGAGGCAGAGGCGGTGCAGCCCCGTCCCGCCTCCCGGCGGGGCCCGGCCCGGTGGCGGCGCAGAGGCTGCGGGCGGCGGGGACGGGCAGGAGGAGCGCGGCGGGCGCCGTGCGGGGACGCGATGCACTCGCTCTTCAGGAAACGCAACAAAGGGAAATACAGCCCCTCCGTGCAGAAGAAGAGGTGAGTGACCCGGCCGCGGGCAGTCCCGCTCCTCCCGGGACGAGCAGAGGAGGATCCCGGGGATCCCGTCCCGCAGCATCCCCCCCGCCCCGCGCCGGGGCTCGGCGGAGCTGAGGCCCCCCGAGGTGCGGGAACCCTCCGGGAGTGGGCATCCCCGAGGAGCGGACACCCCCACGTGCGGGAACCCCGGAGTGTGGCACCCCCGAGAGCCGGGTACCCCCGGAGCTGTGGGCACCACTCGGGATGTGAACACCCCCAAGTGTGGGCACCTTCCGAGGCGCGGGAACTCCCTGAGGAGTGGGCATTCCCGAGGTGTGGAACCCCAAAGTGGGGCATCCCCGAGGCGTGGGCACCCTCGGAGGTGCGGGAACGCCGATGTTTGACCCCCCCCCGAGGTGTCAGCTCCTCTCCGAGCTGCGGCCGCATCTCCTGCTCCGGGCGGGGCACAGAGATTGTTCCGTGCACTTCCCCTCCCCTGGCAGCAGCAGCAGCTCCGGCGAGCAGGTTCCTTCGCTTCCTTCCCTTCCTTCCAGGTGTGTGCTGGGTGAGGGAAAAGTAGTTTGGTTGTTCTCCGCCTTCGTGCCCCTATTCCCTCAGGACCAAGGGTTCTGTCCATCGTCGTCTCCTCGGTTTTCTCTGGTGGGGTGGGGACGCGTTTCTGTTGTACTCGTTGTAAGAGAAAGAGCAGCGTGTTGAATGTGCCCTGTGAAAGGTCACTGATAAAAGGGAAAAGGTGTAAAAACCACTCCCCAGGAAGGCTCAGCCCCGCTCTGGGCTGGATGCTGGCAGTCCCCAGCCCCTGCCTGTGTTTCCAGAGAGGTGGATGTTGGGATTAATTCGGAAGCGTCCTGCAGGGGCTCTGGAGCGTGTGGAGCGCTCCGGGATTCTGGGTGATTCGAGGGTTCACGATTCAAGCCCGCGGCTTGTTCGCCCCTTTCCATTCCCCTCCATCGGCGCCAGTCCTGGCTGGTGGACTCGGAGCAGCCGCCCTACTCCCAGAAATCCTCCTTTGGGAAGGAAACTGGGAAGCTGGGGCAGGGGCTGAGATGCCTTCGAGGACCCAGAAAGGGACCAGTCAGCCCAGAAGGCGCCGACACCTTCCAGGCTGGGGAGCCCCTGGCTGCCCCTTGCCCAGGGCAGCGGGGCTGCGGCGGTAGGAGGCTGCTCCCCGCCAGGGAGGGTCTGCCCTGGCACGGGGCATCTGCTGAGCTCCCTCTGCCGGGGCTGAGGCTCCAGCTCCAGCCCCGGGGAAGGCTTCCCCAGCCCGGCTGGCTCGGCAGGGCCGCCCAGGCTCCGGCTCCCAAAGCCCGGGGCGCGCTCTGCTGCGGATCCTGCCCGGGGAGGGCGGGCAGAGGAGACGGGGGTGGCACGGAGCCCTCTGGGGCTCCGCACCTCCCTGATGGCCCCGGCGTTCCCATGGGTGAGGGACGGCGCCGATACCCGGTCGCACTTCTAATTTTCGTGGGTGTGAGTGTGGGCGGCTTGAAAGTGAGAAACCTGGGCCGGCCGCTCAGGACTCCGAGCGCATCGGGATGCTGTGGAGCAGGAAGAGACAGAGCTGCTTTGCGGGGTGGCCGCCCTGGGGCGGTGGCCGGGGTCCCCAGGCTGTGCTCCGAGCCCCGGCAGCGCTGGGTACCCCGCGCTCTCTCCCTGCGCCGGCGGACGGGCTGGGGAAGGAAGGAGCCTGCCCTGCCCGGAGCCCAGCGGCGCTGGGCAGGTGCCAGAGCACCTCCGAAGGCTGCGGGCCAGGCTGAAACCTCTGTTTTTCTGGCTGGTGGTGGCTGAGGAAGCAGCGCAGGGCTGTGCCCGGGGCCACCCTCCCTCCCTGCGCCCCGGCTGTCCGTGCGCACCTCGGGGAGAGCTGTGCTTATTAGCCCCAATTTGTTAATTCCTGCCTCGGAGTTTACAAACATCTGTGAATCCAGGGAACACTCCCACCGTGTGGAAACAGCCCCGCCATCAAGATGGGGAAGCCGGTGCCCGACCGGTTAAACCACTCGCTGGAGGAGGATTGCGAAGAAGCGAGGAGCTCCTGCCCCGTCCCCTGCTCCAGGCACTGCCAGGCTCCCAGCCGGCTCCCGCCCAGCTCTGCTGCCAGGAAAACAGAGCAACACTCCTAAAATCAAGCGCCCGCCCCCGCCGTCAGCAGGGACCGGCATTTCGACACCGAGAGCCCGGCGGGGCTGCACCTCGGGCAGGGCTGGGTGCCAGGTGCTGCCCGTGACGGAGCCCTCAGAGCACGGAGGGACAGGGCAGCAGCCCAGTTCTGGTTTGGCAGGAGTGCGGGGCACCGGAGCGCTCCGTGCCAGCGCCAGGAGCCAGGGCTCCCAGCCCAGCGGAGCGAGGCAGGGGCTCGCCTGCCCGGCAGCAGATCAGCCTGAGACGGAGCCGCGGGAGCCTCGGTGGCTTCCTCAGCCTCGGGACGAGCCCTTCCCAGCATGGGAACATCTCCATGAGCAGCACTGGGGAGTGAAGATCCCCACCAGTCTGTGCAGCCCAAGGCAGGTGCTGCAACCTCCCCAGGATCAGCTCTTTGTGCCCCTGGATGTGACAGACTCCCTGTCCCAACCCCAAAGTGACCCTCAGCCTCCCAGCCAGCACCACCAGAGCCCAAGTCTCTCCCTCCTTCTGCAGCTCTCTCAGCTGCTGGGGCTGGAGGTCCCCAGGCTCAGTAGCCATCCCCATCCAGCCCTGGGTACATCACTAGGGCTGTGGGCATCTCCCTGCCTCGGCTGGGGAACCTGGAGGATGATGGTCACATTTCTTTTGTCTCGTGGACTTGGTTGCTTTATTCTGCTCTCAGCCCAGTACTGTAAAGCCCTGGAATTCAGCCATGACCAGTGAGTTGTCAGCACAGATGTGTGTCCCTGGAGGGGAAGGCAGAAGCCCTGAACAGACCCACAGCACAGGGGGAAATCATCAACCTCCTTCCACATCATCTTCCTCAAACATTTGCCATGCTTAGAAAACAGGAGGTTGGCTTCTCTCTTGGAAAGTCCAGGCTTGGGAGGTAGAAAACAGTGAGGGTGGGGAGGCCCTGGCACAGGGTGCCCAGAGAAGCTGTGGCTGCCCCATCCCTGGCAGTGCCCAAGGCCAGGTTGGAGAGGGCTTGGAGCAACCTGGGATAGAGAAGTTGTTCTCGTCCATCTAATTCAAACCATTTGATAAATTGATGATAAAAACCCGTTCAGCCTTCACAGTTGCTGCTGAAACTCTCCCTCCTGTCAGCAGGAATGATGTTCATTCTTGGGGTCCCCTGGTGAGAGCATCCACCCAGGAGAACTCTCAGGCCTGGAGACCCTCAACAGGTGAGGAGAGCCCCTTCCCTAAGAGGGGTGCAGGCAGCTGGGACAGCTCTGCCTGCAGGGCTGGACCCATTTCCAGAGGCTGTTTGGAAGGGCTGGAGTCAGCAGGAGGCCCAGACAGCAGGTGAGTCAGGAGCTGCTCTGTGCTTAGGGCAGAGCGAGCCTCCCCTGGCCCGCCCTGGTTCTGCTCTCATTTCCATGCACATTACAGTCAAATATCACCATTCCTAGGAGGGAAGATAAATACAACTGAAACAAGCTGGGCTGAGCACAGCAACCCTGCTGTCCAGCTACGCCCCGACGTGGGCAGCTTGACAGCACTCTGAGTTTTCAGCCAGATCCTAATCTCTCCCAAACCTGAATTACCGTAGCCAGAGCCCAGCCCTTGTGCCCTCTGCTCTGCCACAGTTTCACTCCAGTGTCATTAAAAGCAGCATAAGAGAATTTCGTGCAGGGGGAGCTGTGCTGGGGGAGCTTTAAGGACATTTTTAGCTCAGTGCTGTGGCCTTCTGGAGGCTTCGTGCAGTTTAATCCCTCCTAAAGTCTGGCCTCCAGCAGCAGTGCTGCCCTGGGGGTGTTCTTATGAAATCTGTGCAAAAGGACATTAAATGGGGATGGAATGGAGAGCAGCAGGGGGTGGGCACTGCCTGATGCACCAGCTGCCCACCCCAGGCTGGGATGCAGTAAGCAGGAGCAGGATCCGTGCTCAGACCCCATCCTGAACCAACCACCCTGGCCCTGGCCAAGCTGCCCCACCAGGAGAAGCTTCTGGAGTGGGGAAGTTTCCCAAGGAGAGCAGGGGCAGGACAGAGCCCTTCCCATCAACCCTCCCAGCAAGGATCAGACTCACGGCACAAACTCCCAGCAGGAGCCTTCCCAGGGCCCTCGGTCCACCGGAGCAGCCAAAGCTCCAGGAGTGTCTGTTTGAACATCCTCCCTTGGGGGGATTAGGGAAATAGACTCCTTCTTTGGAAAAAAAGGAAACTTGAGAATTCAAAGGGACTTTCTACCACCTGCCAGCAAGCACAAACCTTCAGACATCCGGGAGATACTGATCTCAGGGAGGTTTGCTCCAAAAACTGCTCTTACCAGTGAGGCTGCAACCTAAAGACAAGAGAAAAAAGAAACAGGAATTCAAAAAAAAGACCAACTCTTAGCAGCAAAGTTTCTGTATCACAATCATTTTCATCATATTTGTCTGCTGAGAACCTCTCTTAAAAAAAAGACCCAACAAATCACAACTGAAATACTAACAAAAACACTAAAACCCTAAGAAAACACAAGAGAAAAAAAAAAAAACCCTGAACCCTAAGAAAACCCCCTAAACCATCAGAAATACCCAAGCCCCCATAAACAAAGCATCACCTGAGGTCAGAATTGTGGTACTCGGATGAAGTGCTGTCTGCCATGGAGCAGCTGCTTCCTCCTGTTCCCCCAGCTGGGAGGAACCCAAAATCCCCTCCCAGTGCCCATGGGAATGACCTGGGCTCCTTCACCCCAGCCAGGCAATGGCCCCAACAAGAAACAACCCTCCTGCCAAGCACAGCCTTTCATGAGAGACATAATTTTTTCCTTCCTGATCACAGAATGTTAAAGTTCTCCAGAAATGGCAAAGCCAGTTTTTCCAGGCTTTTTTTTTTTCCCTCTTTTTTTCATCTCTAACAAAGCCTTATCTATTCCAGCAGAACATTCCAGCTCTGCATTCCCCCCCTGCTGCAGCCTCGCAGGGGCCGTGCCCTGGGCACCTTCACTCCCAGCCCTGCTCAGTCTCGTGTGTGCTGCCCATCCCAGCTGGGCTCTGCCCAAATCCTGCCCTCCTGCCTCCCCAGCTCTGCTCCATGCTCCAGCCACCCCCTCCAGCCTGATTTTTGGTCCTGGCTTCCCTTTGTCTTACCCTGCCAGCAGCTCCGCTCCAAAGCCTGGATGCACCCACTGCTCATCCCAGCAGCTTCCCAAAAAAGCCACATCCTGTAAATATCCTCCAAACACCTTTCCCAGGGTGGCCAAGGCTTCCTGACTGCTTTGCCCATCACTTTGTGCTTCTCCTGCACAGAATCGTGGAATGGGCTAGGCTGGAAGGGACCTTAAAGCCCATCCTATCCCATCCCATCCCATCCCATCCCATCCCATCC
The DNA here is from genome assembly GCA_013398175.1 of Climacteris rufus. NCBI lineage: Eukaryota > Metazoa > Chordata > Aves > Passeriformes > Climacteridae > Climacteris > Climacteris rufus. The sequence continues at coordinate 75,103 of VZRZ01004776.1, read as the reverse complement.
CATCCCCTCCCATCCCATCCCATCCCATCCCATCCCATCCCACCCCTGCCATGGGCGGGGACATCTTCCACTATCCCAGGTTGCTCCAAGCTTCTCCAGCCTGGCCTTGGGCACTTCCAGGGATGGGGCAGCCACAGCTTCTCTGGGCACTCCCTGCCAGGGCCTCCCCACCCTCCCAGGGAACAATTCCTGCCAATATCCCATCTGACCCTGCCCTCTGGCACTGGGAAGCCTGTGTCCTGTCCCTCCAGCATCTTTGCCCTCACAGCAGATGAAGGGCACAGGGGTCCTGGCATGGAGATTTCAGCCAGGTTTCAGCTTTCCCAGCCCCTGTTTGACATCCAGCTGGATGCAGGGATGGTTCTCATCCTCACAGACCCAGCTATGGAGGGGACAGGTAGATAATTAACAGGGTTCTCACATCAGCAGTGTCCAAGCTGGTTGATGAAGTGGCACAGAAGTGACAAGTATGGGGAAATAAATACATAAATAAGAGAAATCTCATATGAGAGGTTCTCATTCGCTCTGATTTCTCTATTTATTTCTGCAGACTTGTCATCTCTGCATTTCCAGCAGCAGTGGGTTGAGCAGAGCACACACCACCCCTGCTGCTCAGGGCAGGATGGGGGGCAGAGGAGCAGCTCCCTGATGCTGCACTTTTGAGATGCAGCTCCCATGGCAGTTTTATTGGAGTTCCCTGTCCCACAGCCTCAGCTGGTGACTCTCACACAAACCACAGAGGTGGAGAGAGCAAACAGCTCCTCTGGTGTGCGTCAGGAGAGCCCAGCCATGCCCACATCACACCCCAGCATGTCCTTGCTTGCTCCGGGCGAGCGCTGCCTTTCTCTTCCCTGGCCACCCAGACACTGCAGCAGTTCCTGGGTTATCAGGAAAAACCCCCCTCCAACACAGGGAGCTGCCATTCTGTGCCCTCCCATTGCCCCAGCCCCAACTCCTGCTCCCAGTGCCTGCAGTGGTGGGGCAGGACTGTCACCATCCCTGGGCACTCTGCCCTGGCCCTGCGTTCCCAGAGTCCTGGAGAGGCTGGGAGGTGGGGAAAGTGTCCAGGGACAGCAGCCCCAGCTGGGGAACAAGTTATAATGGGGATGAGGAGAGCTTGTGGCTCCAGCCCCAGGGAGGAGCAGGGAAAAGGGGGTGAGGGGCTCATCCTCACCCAGACCCATCATCCCCGTCCCAAACCGGCCTGGCAAAGCCGGCACCCGAGTGAGAGGGGCAGGGCTGGGGTGTTGCACTCCTGGCTCCAACACCTGAGATCGGTTCTGCTGATGCAAAGGGAGCACAAAGGCCAGGCTGAGGCTCCAGGCTCAGCTCTGCCAGACCAGGCCAGCAGCAACAGCTCGGGAAGCCGTGGCTGAACCACAGCATTGCCACGGATCCAAAAATTCCCTGGCTTAGCTATATTTCTTCCATTTAGAGGCTCCAGTCAAAACCAGAACTAGAAAAGCCCCAGATCTCTTCTGATTTTTGGGATGGTTTTTCCATCCATGCTATAGATCCACTGAAACCCTGAAGATCCATCCTCGGGCTTGCTGGAATCACCAGGACCAAGGCAGGACACACGGAGAGGAGCCAGGAAGGGCTTCCAGCTCCTCTCCAGCTCCGTGCCAGTCCCACTCCCAGCTCTCCAGCTCCCTCCTGGACAATGAGCCTCTCTCACCCTCAGGTGGCCTCCAGTTCCTGGAGGGGAGGTGAGGAAGGCCACAAGCTCTCCCAGGATGCAGGAGATGCCAGCTCTGAGCAACCATCACCCAAACACACCCCAGCACACCCAGCACGTGCAGCCCGTTTCAGTCTCCCACTTCAAACCACTGATTCCATCTGACGTTTTCCCTGGTTGCAGTGGGATGATGAGAGTTGGAAGAAACCCCAGAGTGGATTTTGAGGAGCTGCTTCTACCATTGGAGCAGGACCCAGCCACCCACATCCCAGTTCCTGGTGCTCCCCTGCACCCTCCAGCTGTGATTATTGAGAATCACCCTTGGAATTGTTGCAACCACGACTCCCAGCAGCCCCTTCCTTGGCTCCTCAGCTTGGGAATGCCCACTGGGTTCATTGCTGCTGATGCAGGCACTGCCTTGGCTCAACAGGAGGTGCCAGGCAGGCAGCAGTGACGGGCACTGATGCCATCCTGATGATGCAACTTCTATAAAAAGAAAAAAATCAGTGTAAACTATGCCCATACCAGAACTTCCCAGGGAAGTGTGAACTTTCCTGGAGCTGTTGGGTGCTAAAAGACTCCTGCAGCCTGGGGCAGGTTTGAGGTAGGGAGGAACAAGCCCAGAGCTGGGTTTTGGTTTGTTGTGCTGCACTGAAGTGACAGCACGTGGGACAGGCAGGGACCTGTCCTGAAACTGAGCTCCAGAGTCCTGGGGGAGCTGCAGCTCCAGGCCTGGGGTCAGTTCTGGGCCCCTCACAACATTCAGGTCCTGCAACATGTCCAGGGCAGGGAATGAAGCTGGGGAAGGGGCTGGAGCACCAGGAGGGGCTGAGGGAGCTGGGGGGGCTCAGCCTGGAGCAAAGGAGGCTCAGGGGGCCCTGCTGGCTCTGCACAGCTCCTGCCAGGAGGGGCAGCCAGGGGGGTCGGGCTCTGCTCCCAGGGAACAGGGACAGGAGGAGAAGAAATGGGCTCAAGCTGTTCCAGGGGAGGTCAACATTGGATATTGAGGACATTTCTTCATGGAAAGGGTGGCCAGGCATTGGAAGGGGCTGCCCAGGGCAGTGCTGGAGTCCCCATCCCTGAAGGGATCTAAAAGCCATGTGGATGTGGCATTGGGGGCATGGATCACTGGTGGCTTTGGCATTGCTGGGGGAATGGTTCTGAGAGGGCTTTTCCAACCTTTACAATTCCATGATTCTGCCTGGGGGTGCAGGAGCCCTTGGTGCCTCGAGCCAGCACTGATGGGATGCTGGTGCTCCCCCAGCCAGCCCTGCTGTCCCCAGCCTGCCCCGGTCCTCCTCTCCAGCTGCTCCAACAGCACTCAACACTTCCAAGTGCCATAGAAAGATTAATTCTGCCACCACATAACGAGGTCATGAAGGCTCATACGGTGGTTGGAATTGGACTGAACTCTTGGTTTAAGCCCACATGGCACAGCGGGGACACCCCAGCCTTGCCAGCAGGCTCTGCAGGGATTTGGGGAGCACAGGCTGCTCCTGCCTCGGGTCAGCGGTGGGAGAGCTGCAGGCAGTGCCTGGCACACGGGCCCTGGAGCTGGCCCTGGCAAGCTGCAGCCTCTCCTTGCAGCCAAAGTGACAGCAAGGAGATGAAATGTTTAAAATAACCCCAGCAATGCCGAAGCTGCGTCACGGGTTGTTCTGCCTCTGCTCCAGCTCTGCCATCCCTGCACTTGGATGGGAATATTTGGGCTGGGCCTGCACCCTGCCAGCCCAGCTGCTCAGGCCACTGTCACCCTGGGAGCAAAAGCAGGGCCCAGCACGGGAGAAAGCGCTGAAAGAGAGGCAGCGTGTGGGATCCCTTTCTTTGGTTTAGAGGGAGAATAACTCCTTGCAGAGAAGGGAGCCCTGAGCATGGCACGGAGGGGCAGGGCAGGGCTGCAGGCAGGGGCTGCCCCGGGGTAACAGCCCCAAATGGGGCCCCTCTCCTGTGGGCACAGAGCCCCAAATGGGGCCCCTCTCCATGCTGGACAGCCCTTCTCAGGCACAGGGTGGGATTGTTGCCCTGTGCAGGGCCAGGAGCTGGACTCGATGATCCTTGTGAGTCCCTTCCAGCTCAGGATATTCTGTGATTCTCTCCCTGTCCCTGCAAACAGCTCTTTTCCTTCTTGCTCCAAAGCCGAGGGAGGCTCAGGCATCACTCCCATTTCCACTCTGGGGGACACCACGTCCCCGTCCCCCACCCCCTCCTGGCCCAGCACCGAGTATTTTGGAAAGTGTTGGGAAGGCAGCAGTGAGTCACACACAGCTGCAGTGCCGGGCAGGCTGGGCTGGCCCCCGGCCACCCCCGGGGTCACGGCAGCTGGGCCGGCTTTTTGGGGTGACAAGTGCCCTTTTTCTCCCCAGCATCTCCAGCAAAGAGCTCACCGAGCTCATCGAGCGCCTGCAGAAAAATGCCGACCAGGTGGAGAAAAACATCGTGGAGACCGACTCCCGGCTGCAAAATGTAAGCGAGGCACGGCCCCGCACACAGCGGCTCCTCCCAGCAGCCGGCCTGGCCTCCCCTCTCCCTCCTGCCCCACTGCCCACGCCCCGGGGTCACCTCCTCTCCTGTGGCAGTGTGGGTGGCAGCCCTGCCCCGCCGTGGTACCCGGGCTGAGGTGATCCCTAAGGTGGGATGTCGTGGGGAGAGGGTGGGAGGGTGTAAAAGGCAATAGGGCCCCAAAATTGCCCCCCATCCAGGGAGGGTAGTGCTGTGCAGAGTGGGGATGTGCATCCCAGCAGGCAGCTGGGATGGAGGAGGAGAGGCCTGAACCATCCTCCTCTCCCCAAAGGGCACAGTGCATCCTAAGGGGATTCCTCAGCAGGCCAGGCTGGATGGGGCTTGGAGCAACCTCATCTCATGGAAGGTGTCCCTGCCCATGGTGGGGGAGCTGGAGCTGGGTAGTCTCTAAGATCCCTTCCAAGCCAAACCATTCCATGATCCTCTGATTCTGTGATAGGCCAGGGCAAAGCAAGATACATCCCAGGGGGATGTGAGGCAGCAGAGCTCCTGCCCACCTGCAGTGCCGAGGGGCAGGGGGTGGGATGCCCTCTAGGATGCCCCTTCTCTTGCCTTGGTGACCCTTCCTGCCGTGCCCCTGGGCAGGACCTGCACAAGATCAAGGCGTGCCAGCTGGCACAGTACAAGGAGCTGACGGCACAGAAACTCTCCGAGTCCGACAAGCTGCTCTACGTGCTGGACGGGGACGCGGCCGTGGCCCGGCACATGAAGCACCCCCAGGGGGACATGATCACAGAAGAGTGAGTACCCCAGGGGACACTGTCCCCAGAGCCTTTGGAGGAGGGGGGATGCCTCTCCAGCTCTGCTCAGCTCCTGCCTGCAGCAGGGGGCTCACCACAGGCTCCTCTGCATCCCAGCTTCCATCAAGCTGTGCAACCCACAGCCATCCTTGGGCATGTGGGGTGTGAGCTGAGGGCAGCGTGGCAGGGTGGCACTGCCTGCTGTGCCCACACTGCGCCCCAGGTCCAGCCTGCCCTGAGCTCTCAGCCATGGGAGCAGCACAGAACAGGAGCCCAGGAACCTCTGCCCTCTCCCTCTCCAGCCATCGCACAACACCACTGCTGACAGCCTGCCTGGGCTCTCTAAGGTCCCCTAAGGACTGTGGGGGCCTGGGAGAGGACCATCTACACCCACCCAACCCATGCCCACATCCCGCATCCCACCCTCACCTTTCCCCTCCCGCAGCATCCGGCAGCTGAAGGAACGAGTGGCAAACCTGCGAGTGAAACATGACCAGATCTACAACTTCCCCATGCAGCACATTGAGCCCCAGGTCAACTGGTCAACAGTCATCGAGGAGAAAGAGGTACCCAGGGGCCACCAGTGTCACTGCCTGGCCAGTACCAGCAGCTGAGCAGGACCTCGTGCAGCTCCCCATGGAGAAACTGGCTCTTGGAAAACTTCTGGGAGCAGCAAAGAGCTGGGTGGCAGGGGAGGGGCAGAGGTGACGGGACAAGGTCAGCTGCTGTGGCACCAGGAATCAGTGCTTGAGGTGGCACCAGCTCTTGCCCCAGTGTTCCCAGTCACCACCTGCTTTAGGTTCTACCCCACAGCCCTTATTTTTTATTTTATCCCACTTGCTGCACTCTTCCAGCCAGAAAAGGGTGAAACCCCCGAAACTGGTTTTCCCATGGCTGCCCTCCAGCACAGCTCATCCCACCCACGTGCTCCTCGGGCACCTTTGCACTGCAGACACCAGAGCCCATCCAAGCCCCGCTCCATGGCCATCCCCAAGAGGAGTTTCCTGGGTCCTGGCTGCCTGACCCCACTCCCCCATCCCTGACCCCAGTCCTGTGCCCCACAGAACGCCTTGAGCAGCAAAGGCTTTGGGACTGACCTGCCTCTGGTCAACAGCCAAGTAGAAGAGCACAACATCTTCCACAACGAGGTCATGGCCATCGGGCCGCACATCGTCAAGGAAGGCAGCAAGGTCAGCTCTCTGCCCCTCTCCCTGCTGCCCTGCAGGGTCAGCCCTGTCCCGAGCTGTGGACAGAGGGCACCCCACTGTGCAGGCTGCTACAGCCCAGAGCTGGGGGGTGGGTGCCCAGATCCACACCCACCCCCAGAGCTCAGCATCACACACCCGCTCTGGCTTTACAATGAGGCACATGCCAGAGCCCCACACCCCCTTCTATCACAAACCCACATCCCTCTGCACCCTTGAGCCCCTGCCAGACCACCCCTCTCCAGACACCGCTCCTAACCCCTGCCTTGCTTCTCTGTTACCAGGAAAACATGAGTGACTTCCAAGCCAAATACCAGAAGCTGCTGGTAAGAACCTCTGGGATCCTGTGGGAAGAACCCTCTGGGGGGGGTCCCTTGTCGGGGTGGCCGGGCACCCCTGGGGTCCTCTGGAAGGAGCTGTGGGCTGAGCTCTGCCCCGTGCCCCTCGCAGGCCGGCTCCCAGCAGCGGCAGCAGGACCTGAACTCGCTGCAGGACTACATGCAGCGCTGCACCAACAAGCTCTACTGGCTGGATCAGCAGGCCAAGGACAGGACCCATTACGACTGGAGCGACCACAACCTGGACTACCCCAGCCGGCGCCGCCAGTACGAGGTCCGTGCGCTGCCCGGCCCCGCGCGGGCTGGGGGCTGTGCAAAGGGGGGTTGGCCACGGGGCCAGGGCAGCTGGATGGGGCAGGAAATGTTCCTTCCCCTGTGCCTCAGTCTCCCCCAGCCCAACATGAAGTGTTTGGAGATGTAGAACTGATAGTAAATGGATAATGAGGTTAATCCTTACCTGTGCCAAAGATAACGTGAGCAGGAGGCGCAGCAGCTTCCTCGCCCTCCTCTCCCTTATCTCCTGCTGGCTTGGCACGAGTCACATCTTTAGCAACATCTGCAACGGAAGGAAAAGTGAAAGCTGCAGTGGGGGAACATCACACTTTGTCTTGTGCAGCTGGTCGGGCCCTTTCAGAGCTGCTCAGTCCCACATCACAAACAGGATCCCCTTTCCTTGCCTCCTTCCTTGTTCAATACCTCTCCTCTGTCCATCCAGAACTTCATCCACCGGAAGCTGGAGGAGAAGGAGGAGGCCATCAACAAGCTGCACGCCGATGGAGATCAGCTGCTGGCCCAGAACCACCCGGGGAAGAACGCCATTGAGGTGAGCACCAGGGACAGGACCTGGCTTCCCACCCACCCAGCCCTTCTCCGGTGGGACCTGGTGCCAACACCACTCGTGGCTTTAGTTCCTGAGATGCCAGGTGGGAAAACGTCTCCTTCACCTGCAAATGTGTAAACACCGCTGGAGGAGCAAAGATAAACCTAAGGAGCTCGTCCCATCTTCATGATTCCTGTGGCAATTACCCTGAGCCCACCTAGAAAGGATAAATTATGGTGGAACCCTTCCCTGTTTGATGGGAGGATGGACACAAGGCTTTGCCACCTCCACACAGCCCTGCATTCCCATGGCATCATCCCAGCTTTGGGAATTCCCATCCCAGCTTTCCCCTGAGAGCACCTGGGTGGCTCCAGAGGCAGCCAAGGCGTTGTTCCCTCAGGATGGCAGCTGGCACATCCTGGAGGGCAGTTTGGGCTCCCCCAGCCCCAGAGTCCCACTGATGTCCCCCTCCTGTCCCTGTGTGGCAGGCTCACATTGAGGCCGTGCACGCCGACTGGAAGGAGTACCTGAACCTGCTGATCTGCGAGGAGAGCCACCTGAAGTTCATGGAGGACTTCCACAAGGTACCAGATCCCTGGGGGCAGCGAGTTGTTGGAGCCCAGAGAGCGGATGATGGGTTTCAGGAGATCCCAGAATAGAAAAATTCCTGCTATTCTGAAAATTGGGTAGAAGAGATTGAGTCCTCTAAAAACAGGATTTTTGAGGCTAGGAGAGCACTTTGAGCTGGTCGGACACAGGTCACAATTGCTTAGGCACCAAAGCATGACTTGCAGAAAGCTGCTGCTCCAACACTGAGCTTCATGAGCCACACACAGGCCAGTGTCAGCATCCTTGTCCATAGGACAGCGGAGATCCCTCACCCCAAAACACGGCATGGGCAGACCTTGCTCCACTCGGGAGCAGAACAGGTCCAGGTGAGGAGCTCACAGCTGCCAAAAGCAGAGCTGCCCCCCGGGGAGCCCGGCACAAGGGCTGAGTGTCCCAGCTGAGCTGGGCAGACAGATGTCTGCTGGATAAATGGCATCTGACAGCCAGGGAGGCTCTGCAGGGGAGCAGGTCGGGCTGGATTCCTCTCCCACAGCCTGGGCGTGTTCACAGCCGTGAGTCTCTTGCCAAAGCTGAGCTGTGGTGCCCAGCCCAGGCAGTGCCTTTCATGGGATGTGCCAGAACAGCTGCCCCAGGGGATGGTTTGTGTGTGGAAGGGCTTGGCTCTCCCTGCTCTTTGTGCTGGCAGTGGGGACACCACCCATCGTGGTGATGCTGTCCCAGTGAAATGAAACCAAGGCCAGGGAAAGGTAGGGCTTCACAGCTCTGCAGGAGACCATGGAATAAGGTGCTCCTGATTGTTTCCTCCGATTTGATGTCCTGAACATAGAAAATAATGATTCCTTGCCTTTCTCCACACATTCTGGGTGCCCAGAGTAGCTCCTGCTGGCTGTGTGAGGACCACAGTGGTTTCAGCAGGACCCTCTCTCACAAGAGACTTTCCCTTTCTGCAGTTTCAGAAAGATGCTAAGGATGCTCAGGAACTTTTGAAGAAGGTGGATACAGACCTGGACCAGAAATTCAGCCCGGAGTTCAAGGACAGATACCAGCTGGAGTCTCTCCTGCGGGAGCTGGATGTGAGTACCAGTGCAGGCAGGACTGCAGGGAGGCAGCAGCAGAACCAGTGTCCCCACGGCACCAGGGGAGGGACATCCCCGCCCGTGTGGGCACCTGGCCCAGCTTCCTCCATGGGGAGCAGCAGCACTGGGCTGCTGCCTCCCTCTGCCCCACAGGCTCTTCCTTCCCCTCTGGCCAGAGATTGCCTCTCCCCTAGCAACGTAATTGCTCACTGGGCTGGTTTTTATTTGTTCTCCCATTGAGTTAGCGCTCGTTAAGGGTGGGAGCATAATTAGACCTGCTGCCAGAGGAGGTGGTGGAACTCGCTGTGCTGCCGGGAGCCGGGCTGGAGATCGCCCACTTGGGAAGGGCTGTGCCGAGCCCAGGCCTGAGCCCAAGCTTAAACCCAAGACCAAGCCCAAGCACGCTGCAGCAGGCCCAGCTGAGGCAGGTGTCCCAGGACACTTGATAGTTCTTCCCAAGAGTTGTCCCTCTCCTCCTGCGTGCTCCATCCCACTGAGCATTTCGGGATCCCCACCTGCAGGGCCAGAAATAGAGCAACCGATGGAGAGCCTGGCACAGGGCTGTGGGCAGGGCTGGACATGAGGCTCTCCCCCAACACACAGCAGATGTGGGCCATGCCCCAGGGAGCCCTGTCACTGCCCGCTGCCATGGCAGCTCCTGGGCACAGTCCCGGCCCTCAGCCTGGCTGCAAAAGGAAGCAGGAGAGCGCAGGAGCACCTGGGGTAGGAACACAGGGCTGCAGAGCAGAGCCCAGAGCCGTTTTTAGTAGCTTGGGCGCGAGGGAAGCAGCAGTCTCTGTCCTGGCTGCGGGTATGAGCTCTTCCCTGGCTGTGAGAGACCAGGAGGTTGTTCTTCCCCTGTTTTCCTACTGTTTTTGTTGCTGCCCCGTGCCAGGACCAGGAGAAGGCCTTGGACAAGTACGAGGCGGTGGTGAGGTCGCTGCAGGAGCGCAGCCAGCAGGTGCTGCCGCTGCGGTACCGCCGGCAGCCGCCGCCGCAGCCCATCCCCGTGGAGGCGCTCTGCGAGTACGAGGGCGAGCAGGTAACCCCTCCTCATCCCGGCAGCGGGGCACAGTCCTGCGGGGACCGTCTCCTCGGGGCACCGGGGATGGCACCGGGAGAATGAGCAGGCTGTCCCGGTGCCCGAGCAGCGCTGGCTCCCGCAGCGGGAAGCAGGCGAGGGTCGCGCTGGCCCCGGTGGGATAAGCAGGTTCTGCAGCAGAGGGGCGGAGGGGTCCGGGGGAGGAGCAGCCTCCGTGCCTCTCACACACCCTCGGGAGGTTGCGACAGCACAGGGCTGGCACATTCCCACGCTCCCTGTGCTGATGTCCCGGCGTGTTCCTGACCAGAGAAACACCCCAGCACCTCGGGCCGTTCCCGGTCCACACCCCCATCCCCACCGTCACCGATCAGTCCTCGCAGGGCTGAGCAGCTGGCCAAAGGGATGGGGCGGCAGAGGCGGCAGCCACCGCGGGAGCGGCAGGGTGGGACGGGAGCCAGCAGCTCCAGCTGACTCAGCTGCCGGCTTCTCCCGAAGGGAAAGCCAGAGCACAGCCCGGGAAACGCCTCCTCATCTCTGCCCGAGTGGGAATTTGCTTGCCGTGGCTGTCGCAAGAGGGATGGCCCGGTGCCTGGAGGCTCCGGGCAGGGAGGAGCAGGCACATGAGTTTCTGGCAAGCGGCAGGCACCGGGAGAAGGCGGGAGAAGGCGGGAGAAGGGGTTGGCGCTGTGCCGGCCGGAGCGCAGCGGGAGCGGCTCCCGGGCGGCCGCTGTGACCGGTTCCTGTCCCCCAGGGCCAGATCAGCCGGGGAGCCCACTACACCCTGCGCAGGAACAGCGGAGACGTGTGGGAAGTGGCCGACAGCGCAGGAGACACGATCAGCGCCCCCGGGGTCTGCTTCATGATCCCCCCGCCCGACCCAGAAGCGATAGCCCTGGCAGAGCAGTACGTGCCCCGGCCCCGGGCAGGACCCTCCCGCTGCCCCTCCAGCCCTGGCCTTCCCCAGCCCCAGGCGCTGCCGCCAGCGCTGCTCCCCTGTCTGGCAGCCCAGGGCTCCTGCCCTCATTGCCACAGCGAAGCTGTGCCTTCTCAAAGCCTCAGGCCTCCTCCAGGAGGGATTCCTGCCCCTTCCTGCCTGCACACAAGATCCCACCTGGCAAAGCAGGGCCGGCTCAGAGCCATCCAGCTCCCCCCTGCCCTGGGGGGCCATTAGGGCAGGGGGAGCTGCCCACCCCTCTCTCAGCAGTGCCTGTGCTGCCTGTGCCCCGCTGATGAGGACACTTCATACCCTTGGCCAGCATGGGGTGAAGGTGCCTCTTCCCCACCTACTTCATGGCTGCCTCGAGGGACCAGCTCCCGCAAGCCCCTGCAGAGCTGCACCTCCTTCCTGGAGCGGTGCCAAGGTGATGGAGGGGCCGAGGGTCTCACTGACCTCCCACTGTCCCGTTTTTCAGAATTGCCAAGCACTATGTGACCGTGAAGGAGAAGACCAACAACTGCAAGAACATCCTGCAGCAGCGCTACGAGGGGCTGAAGGCAGACAGCATCGGAGGTGCGGGCTGTGGGGGCAGCACGGGGCTTGCTCCTTCCCAGGCACAAAAAGCCTTGAATTTAGGTGGTGGAAGATCTAACGGGGATGTTCCCATCTCCTGAGGGTCCTGGGGACAAGAGTGCTGGGTGGGTGCAGGGGCAGAGCAGGCTGGGCTCGGGGAGTGCAGCAGGATGTGGGTTGGGCACTGTGGGCTGAGCCCCCACCCAGCTTCCAAGCAGCTTCAACCTCCTCTCCCCTTTTCCAGATGCTGCATCGGTTCGGGGCCGCCAGCTCCTGGCAGGGCTGGAGAAAGTCAGCAGTGACCTGGACAAGCAGGAGAAGGCGATAACAGCAAACCTGCGCCCGCCGCTGGAGCAGAGCCGGGCAGTGCAGGACAGCACCGAGCGCTCCAAGGACCTCAAGGTGGGGGCTGTGGAGCAGAGGGATGGTGCCACCCAGGGACTGCGCTCCCAGAGGGTTTCTGGGGTGGCCCTCAGTATTCGGGGTGCTGAAGGTGCCCCCCAAGCCCAGGGACACAGGGCATGGAGGGATGCTCACAGCTGGCTGCATCCTCCAGGGGAGGTGGGGAGCAGCCCTTTGAGCAGCCTCAGAAGCCCAAAACCTTTGCCTGCTCCTGGCCTAGCTCGTTTGAGTGGGAAAAAGGTGATGGCTGCATGTGGTGGCTGTGAGGAAGAGAGGGGAGCCCTCAGGCTTTGTTCCTGCCCACAAACTGAGCGCAGCAGGGACGTTAACTTTGCCACCACCATCAGCAGCTCAGAGAGGAACAGGAAAACACTTCTGGTCCAGGGCAGATTCTCCTTGTGGACCTGTTCCTTCAGGCTCCAGTGCCAGCAGCATCCAGCTCCTTTCCTCTCCTTCAGACCCTAATTAAGCCAGGCTCTGTGCCACAAACCTCCCTTGGTTTAGGAGGAAGTTCAGGTTGCATCACTTGCCCAGGGCTGTGTCAAAATCCAGGTGCCACCACAAGTGAAAGCAAATTGCTCCAACTGCCTGCAGTGCAAGGATTCACCTGTCAGAGCCCAAAGGTCCAGATGAATCCAGCATGTCCCTGACAGAGCTAGAGCTGCTGGGAACCACTCCCCAGCTGGAGTTTCCTTGCTAAAGCCTGCCCCAGGAGAGACAGGTCAACAAAAAGTCAGCCAAAAATATCCTTCTGTGCCCTGCAGGGCTGAAAGGCACCTTCCTAAGCTCACACAAATCCTCAGCCCTGACCTCCCTCCTGCCCCTGGACAGCCGAGGGTGGCTCCTTTGTAGCCACCAGGTTGGGCTCAGCTGCTCTGAAGCTTTGTCCCTCCTGCAGAACATCACCAACGAGGTGCGGCGCATCGAGCCCGAGAAGGCGCGCAAGATCCAGGAGTGCGAGGCCTTCATCGAGTCCGTGCCCAACACGGGCAGCGCCACCCTGGTGAGGAACAAGGTGGACAACACCAACAAGAAGTACGAGCGCGTGGTGCAGTTGCTCAGCGCTGCCCAGGAGAAGTGAGTCCCAGCTTAAAGCGCAGCTTGAGCGCGGCCTAACGCGGGACCCTGCAGGAGGCGGGGCAGGTGTGCTCAAACACCTTCCTCTGTGTCTGTGCAGGGTTGAGGTGGCCACAAACCTCGAGAGGAGCCTCCAGCAAGGCCGAGACCTCCTGTCCACCTATGAGAACAAGCTGGTCACAGATGACACGGTACCGGAGGACCTGAGGGTGGTGGACAGGAAGAAAGAAGAGCTGCTGGTGAGTTCCCTGCCCTGTTCACATGCTCCACATACAAACCCACTTTCCAAAAGCTGTGCTAATTCCTGCCCAACTCACAAGTGTGAATCTGTTGATGAAAGGATGGCCTCCCCCAGCTGAGGGTGAGCTCACCTTTGCAGTGATCCCCATCTACTTCAAGCACAATCCCCTCTCATCCTCAAATCAAATCAAATCCCACTTGAAACTTTGTGGTTCAACAAAAGGACTAATGCAGACTAATTCCCTCTCTACTCTGCCCTCATGAGACCCCACCCACAGTGCTGTGTCCAGGTCTGGAGTCCTCAGCACAAGAAAGACATGGACCTGATGGAGCAGGTTCAGAGAACCTGCTCTGAGGGCTGGAGCCCCTCTGCTCTGGAGGCAGGCTGGGAGAGCTGGGGGTCCAGCCTGGAGAAGAGAATATTCTGGGGAGGCCTTAGAGCCCCTTCCAGTGCCTAAATAGGGCTTATTAAAAAGAGAGCAACTTTTTACAGTGGCAGATAGTGACAGGACAAGAGGAATGGTTTTAAACTAAAAAAGGAGAGATTTAGATCAGATATTAGGAAGAAATTCTTCCCTGTGAGGGTGGTGAGGCCCTGGCACAGGTTGCCCAGGGGCTGCCCCATCCCTGGAAGGGATCCAAGGCATCCAAGGCCAGGTTGGATGGGGTTTGGAGCAACCTGGGAGAGTGGAAGGTGTCCCAGTCCATGGCAGGGGCTGGAGTGAGATGAGCTTTAAGATCCCTTCCAACCCAAACCATTCTGGGCTTCTTTGAGAAGTGAAGGGTAAAATGGTCTGGGAGAAGCAGCACAGTGGCCTGATACTGGAAAGAGATGTGCCTGGCAAGGCTCTGAGAACAGTTACTGCTAGGAAAAAGCACCCAAACTGACAATTCTTCTGCTATAGGAAGGCCAGGAACTGGCTAGGCCAGCATTTTCTGTGCTCCTTCAGCTTTTCCATGAAGTTCCAGGTTCAGAGAAGCATGGAAGATCTTTCACAGCTCCTTCCAGACCTGCTGCACTGGCAAGAGCAGCATTCCAGCCTAACATGAGGAGCAGCAGCTGTTTTGCATGTAGTACAGCTGGTTTTAAAGGTCAGCAGGTCGAGGAGAGAATAAGAGGTCACTTTTCTCCCTGCCAGGTTTACCAGGTGGTTCTGGTACCCTGCAAGCCTAAGACTTGGTTTTCTCCACCACTGGTGGTCCTGCTGCAGCTCAGCCCTGCAGCTCCAGTGCAGCTGCTGGGGTTGGTGTGGAACAGTGGCAAGAGCCTGGCACGAGTGCATCCCCAGAAAATCCCTCTCTCCTGCTTTTTCCACAGGCCATGGGCACTGAGCTCCAGTCCAAGAAGTTCCTGCTCAGTGAAGCCGAGCAGAACCTGCAGAGGACCAAGACGTGCTCCAACACCCTGGCCAGCAAGTTCCAGGAGCACTGCCCCGACATCGAGCGCCAGGAGGCCGAGCTCTACAAGCTCAACCAGCGCTTCAACAACCTCAGCAAGCAGATCGACCACAGGTGAGGCCCAGGGCAGGACAGCCTGGAGAGCTGGGATATTTACCATGGGCTTGGAACCATGCTGAAATTGGGAGAGGCACAACGCCATCCTGGGAAGGAGGATTTGCAGAAGGGCTTCCAGGGAGGTCTGGGTAGGAAGAGGGAGAGGCTGCTGGCAAGCACTGGCTGGGTAGATCTGAGCAAGGTTCAGGATGAAGTTCTCTTGCAGCAGAGGTGGGGACATTGCCAAGAGAACAGCTCTGGCTCCAGTCCATGTCTTTAGGGAGCAGGGAAGCGGGGATGGGTGAAGAGGGGTTTGCAGGAGATGTGACAGGACTGAAGCTGAGCTGATTTCCCCCCAGAACGCAGACCCTGCAGAAAGCAAAAAGTGCCTACTCCAACTACCGCACCAACTACGACAAGGTGAACCAGTTCCTATGCAACATCCCCAACTACGAGCCTCAGGAGACTGACAACATCCAGCAAGTGGAGATGAAGCTGAAGAGTCAAGCGGTAATTGCCAGAGGCCCCCGGGCTCCACAGGGTGGGGAGAAGGAACCACACTAAAAGAAACAAACTTAGATAGCTCCTGAACATAAAATGGCAAAATATAAATACTTATTAGATTTATTCTTGTGCTCTAAGGCCCCACTGTCCTTGTTTACACATAGCAGGGTGGCTCGAGGAGGTTGTAATTCTCAGGGCTGTGATTTTAATGGTAACCCCCAAAGGGCTGAAGGATGCATTTGGATGTTGTGTTCCCTCTGACCTCTATCTCTGTGCACCCAGGCACTGCTCAGTGACATTGCAAGCAAGGAACAGGAGGTGCAGAAGGTCTCTGCCACAGCTCAGCAGTACCAGCAGGCAGTGAAGGTAAGGACTGTAACTCTGCCTGTGAGAGAACAGAGAAACAGCATTTGGGTTGGAAGGGACCTTAAAGCCCATCCAGTCCCACCCCTGCCATGGGCAGGGACACCTTCCACTGTCCCAGGTTGCTCCAAGCCCCGTCCACCCTGGCCTTGGACACTCCCAGGGATGGGGCAGCCACAGCTTCTCTGGGCACCCTGTGCCAGGGCCTCCCCACCCTCCCAGGGAACAATTCCTCCCCAATATCCCATCTGCCCCTGCCCTCTGGCAGTGGGAAGCCATTCCCTGTGTCCTGTCCCTCCATCCCTTGTCCCCAGTCCCTCTCCAGCTCTCCTGGAGCCCCTTTAGGCACCGGAAGGGGCTCTGAGGTCTCCCTGGAGCCTTCTGTTCTCCAGGTGAGCACCCCCAGCTCCCAGCCTGGCTCCAGAGCAGAGGGTGGGATTTTGTGGCCTCCCCAAAAACAGGTGAAGGGATGAAGCTGCTAAAGCCAGTGCAGCTTAGGAGGAGCCTGTGCATGAAGGGTCCCAGTAATTTCACATTTCTCCTGGGAATGTCCTCCCACAGGACTACGAGCTGGAGGCCGAGAAGCTGCGGTCCATCCTGGACCTGGAGAACGGCCGCAATGGGTACCTGAGCAAGAAGCCCAGGCTGCAGTCCCCAGCTGCCAAAGTGAAAGAGGAGGTAAGCAAGGGGCAGCCAGAGGAGAGCTAGGGCAGATAGCAGCTTGTGGGATCACTGGGGGTTTGCAAACACCTGCATTTGCTGTCGGGACCTTGGTGCCACTGGGGATGGCCAGGAAGGGCAGAGAAGGGAGGAAGGGATTTTTCATCATTCTCACTCAGCCCATCAAATTAGGCTGGCCAGAATGAGTGAGGAAAAATGCTGGATTTAACACTTTTTGAAAGGAGGAAAGCCAAACCCCTGAAAGTTTCTCCAGATTTTCAGAGATATTTCCCCACCAAAGACAGAAATACTTACAAGTGGGATGAGGCCACAAGGTACTTATTTATGCAGGTTCTGTTTGCTACCTGCCTCAAACTCATCCTGCCTATGGAGGCAGACAAAAGTATCCACCTGGTTCTTCCTCATCTGGTTGTTTCTGCACCTCTTTTTGCTTATCTTGAGTAGGAAACTCACAGTAGGACCCCGAGTGTGTCTGTGCATGAGAATCCCTCTTCCTCCCCCAAAACTTGGCAGTTCACCACTGTAGGCTTCCAGAGGAGCACCCAGAGTTACCTCTTTAGGGCCTGTTGTTTCTAGACCTCTCAGCCTCTTCCCAACACGTTTTTGTTCTGTAGGAAGCTGTTCTGGCAGCCAAATACACTGAAGTGAACGCTGTGAACAAGCAGAGGCTGCAGAACCTGGAGTTTGCTCAGAGCCTCCTGCGGCAGGTGAGTGATCACAGCAGCAGCTGCTGCTGAAGGGACAGATGTGAGTAACACACACATGGGCTCTGCTATTACAGCGCTAACTGGGAGCAAGTCCAGCTGCTGTGTTGTCCCTCTAAATCATTAATCAGACTTAAATCAGACAGACCACCCCTCTGTGCTTCCCAGTCCTATTTTCCACTCCTCCTAGGAAGCTCCACATAATTTTTAATCCTCTTTTTGCCATTCCATGCTAGAATTAAGTGTTCCTTGTGGCTAAGACCTTAGTTCTCACAGCAACAGACACTGCAGAAAGGATTTCTCAGGCTGGGAACCCACAGAGAAGTCTGTTTGCAAATACCCCCTGCTCAGAGTTTGCCATAGCTCAACACCCTCCTGTTGCCTTCTTGGAGGCACCGATATCCTGGCCTGTACCAAAAACAGTGTGGCCAGCAGGACCAGGGCAGTGACTGTCCCCTGTCCTGGGCACTGCTGAGGCACCTCCAGTACTGGGTGCAGTTCCCTCCTGACAAGAGAGACACTGAGGGGCTGGAGCGTGTCCAGAGAAGAGAACGGAGCTGGGGAAGGGGCTGGAGCCCCAGGAGCAGCTGAGGGAGCTGGGGGGGCTCAGCCTGGAGCAAAGGAGGCTCAGGGGGCCCTGCTGGCTCTGCACAGCTCCTGCCAGGAGGGGCAGCCAGGGGGGTCGGGCTCTGCTCCCAGGGAACAGGGACAGGAGGAGAGGGAACAGCCTCAGGCTGGGCCAGGGAGGGTCAGGTTGGACATCAGGAGGAATTTCTTCACGGAAAGGGTGGCCCGGCATTGGAAGGGGCTGCCCAGGGAGGTGGTGGATGTGTTCCACCACCCCTGCAGGTGTTCAAGGAACGACTGGATGTGGCACTCAGTGCTCTGGCTTGTTTCACATGCTGGGGATTGGTCACAGGTTGGACTCAATGATCTTGGAGATCTTTTCCAACCTCAATGATTCTGTGATGACAAGCACCAAAAGTATGGTTAATTTGGGCTTTTTTTGACTACACATTCTTTTTCCAACAACAGCAGCCAGAGATTCAGGTGACACAAGACTTTGCCCAGACCAAAACATCTGTAAGGCCTGTGGAAGAGGTCTGGAAGCTGAAGAAAGAGCTTGAGGATGAGACTCAGCGTCGGCAACAGCTCGAAGCGGAGATCCAAGCCATTCAGAACAACATTGTCCACCTGCAAAACCAGAAGCCCCAAGAAACTGTGGTGAAGAAAGAATTGGTGAAGAAGGTGCCTGACCCTCAGCTGGAGGAGAGCTTCCACAGACTGCAGCAAAACCTGGCAGAGGAGCAGCGCAAGAACCAGGTGCTCCAGGATGAGCTGGAGGCTCTGAAAACCCGGCTGCGTGTTCTGGAGCACGAGAAGAGGGAAGGAGGGCAGGAGTACATAGTGAAAGAGGTGCTGAGGATTGAACAAGACAAGGCTCAAGCTGACGAAATCCTGAAGCTCAAGGAAGAGTTGGAAGAGCTCAGGAGGCAGGAAGGGACCAGGGAGAGCGAAGTCATCCTCTTACGCCAACAAATTGCTGTGCTGTCCAGCGAAAAGAACAAAGAGCAGGAGAAGGTAAGGGAGAAGGAGGTGCTGAAGCTGCAGAACGACCCCCACCTGGAGATGGAATTCCGGATGTTGCAGGAGACCAAGGAGAGGGAGAGCGCCCTTCGGCAGAAGCACGAGGAGGAGCTCAGCTTCCTCCAGGACAAGCTGAAGCGTCTCGAGAAGGAACGGGCCATCGCCGAGGGCAAGATCACCGTCAAGGAGGTGCTGAAGGTAGAGAAAGACGTGGTCATTGAGAGAGAGGTGAACGAGCTCCGGCGCCAGTACGAAGATGAGAAGTCCAAGGGCCGTTCCAACGAGCGGGAAAAGGCCGAGCTGCTCAGGAAGATCCAGCTGCTGGAGGAAGAGAACTCCAAGGTGGTTGTTCAGGAGAAAGTGCGCGAGATTGTGCGCCCAGACCCCAAGGCTGAAAACGAAGTTGCCAACCTTCGCCTGGAGCTGGTCGAGCAGGAGAGGAGGTACCGTGGTGGTGACGAACAGCTGAAGAGCTGCCAGAACGAGCTGGCTGCTCTGAAGAACAGAGGGCCCCTGGTAGAAGTCAAAGAAGTCATTAAGGAGGTCATTAAGTACAAGAATGATCCAGAAACTGAAAAGGAGCTACAGCGACTCCGGGAGGAAATCATAGAGAGGACCGGAGCCATCGAAAGAGCTGACCTGGAGATCTACCAGCTGAAACAAGAGATACAAGCTTTGAAAGATACCAAACCTCAAGTGCAGATGAAGGAAGTTGTTCAAGAAATCCTGCAGTTTCGGGAAGACCCCAAGACTCGAGAGGAGGTGGAGTCACTGCGGGTGCAACTGGCAGATGAACAGATGAAGCACATTGACCTGGAGAGGGAGCGCCTTCTCCAAGAAGAAAAAGTAAGACAGAAGGAGGAAGAACTTTCCCAGGTGAAGGAGAAAGTGGTCCAGCAGGAAGTAGTGAAGTATGAGCAGGATCCTACCTTGAAAGCTGAAGTCAACTCCTTCTCCCAGAGCATCGAGAGTGAGCTGAAGCAGATCGATGGCCTCCGCGAGGAGCTGCGCAAGCTGCAGAGGAGAAGGTCCGAGCTGGAGCGCCAGCTCGAGGAGCTGGAGAAGGAGAGACAGGCCCGCAGGGAGGCCGAGCTGGAGGTGCAGAGGCTCAGGATCCGGCTGAACGAGCTGGAAGAACAGGAAAGAGAAACGACGGAACGAGTGACTGTGAAACAGAAAGTGATCCTTCAGCAAGATCCCCAGCAGGAGAAGGAGCACTCCCTCCTCAAGCTGGAGTTAGAAGAAGAGAAGCACCGCAGACAAGTCCTGCAAACCGAACTAGAAGCCCTAAGAAAGAAGCTCCTCTCTTTGGAGAAGATGGAGGTCAAGGAGAAAGTGGTCTTTTCAGAGAGTGTCCAGGTGGACAAAGGAGACACGGAGTACGAGATTCAAAAGCTGAAGAGCAACCTGGAGGAAGAAAGTAGGCGCAAGAGGGAGCTGGATGCAGATATCAACCGCCTGGAAACCAGGCTGTCCGAGGTGGAATTCAACAACTCCAAGTCATCAAAGGAGCTAGACTTGCTAAGGGAGGAAAACCACAAACTACACCTCGAGAAACAGAACCTTTTGATGGAGACCAGGAGACTGCAGTCAGAGATTGAACTCACCGCAACAGAAGCTCAAGATTTAAGGAACATGACCCACGTGGACAGTGGAATAAACCTGGACTCCAGGTTCCAAGCTTTGGAAAGAGAGCTAGAGGATCTGAAGCAGTTGTCCAGAGAAAAAGATACAGAGATTGAGCAACTCCAGAATCGCCTCAAGACAGTGGCTATCAAGAGGGAGCAAAGAGAGAACCACCTGAGGCGCTCCATTGTGGTCATTGACCCCGACACAGGAAAAGAGATGTCTCCAGAGGAAGCTCACGTGTTTGGCCTCATTGAATGGAGCCTGTTTGTCAAACTGAAGAGCCAGGAGTGTGACTGGGAGGAGATCTCGATAAAGGGTCCCAACGGGGAGTCGTCTGTGATCCTGGACAGGAAGTCTGGCCGGGAGTTCTCCATCGAGGACGCCCTGAAGAGCGGGAGGCTCACCATGGCCCAGTACGACAGTTACCTCAACAAGGAGATGTCGATCCAGGAGCTGGCAGTCTTGGTGTCCGGAACGAGCTACACAGCGCTCCCTCCACTGTAGAAACTTCACTTAAAGAGCAGCAAGTCCGAGCTGCAGCACCTTGTAGACAACCAGATCACTGCAAAGCCTCGCCCTCCTTCGCGTCTTCCCAACTGCTACAGCCTCTGCCCCGGCCATGCTGCGGAGCCACACCGCTTGCTGTCACACAACGCAGAAAAGCACCACCAGTACTGGAAAACATCTGCCAGAACTACAGCCAAACCTTCTCCCCCTCTTCCTCCCTGCCTACCAGAAAACAAGAGAAAGCCTTAGGACAGTGAAGTGCCTCAAGTCCAAAGACTCAGTAGAACCTGCAGTTTCCTCAGCTTCTACTCACGTAGTCACGCACGACGCCGTGTCAGGAGAGAGACTGAAGGTCCAGGTGACTCCGAGGTGACCAGCAGGAGCTGGTTACATCAGCTGCATGTTGATAAGCCAGGCAGTCCCACCGTGGACAACTGACTCAATGATGGGCTCGTCCTCTGAGAAAACCAGCTCTGTGGAAGCCGAGGTGTGCTGCACATCTCAGTCCAGAATCACCACACCAGCACCCACCACCAGCATTTGTTCACCTCCGTGCCTGTGCTGCTGGGGAAGAATAAAGATGTACTTTGATGGCACCAGCTGTCAATCCAGGAGGAGCATTCCCACACCACAGAGGTCAAGGAAAGGGACACGAAGAGATGGCAGAACCACCCGACACAAGGGGTAGTGCACAGCATGCAAGGGAACCCAACGCAGAGGGCCTCCCACACACAGCTCCTTCCCTCGTGGTTAAAAGCTGTTTGTGCTGGTGTTTTCCTGGATGGAGTTACATGCAGCTACATGTTTCATTTACTTGTGTAAGGGAATGGGGAATAGAGGGGAATTCTATTTATAGTACAAAATAAAAATGCAGTGGTTCCAATCAGCAGGTGGTTGGTGGTCTTTATTAATTACAGCAACCTCTTGATCTTGGGCTGCACAAGAAGTTGCCATTCTGGAGTCAGAATTAAAGCACTAAGATTATTCATTTTAGATGTTGGCTCTTTTCCAAGGGGAAAATTGCTCAAGCAGCACTGGAGCTGGGATTAATTAGCAATATTAAATGGGAGTGAAGTGCACTAAGGAAGGGGACTGCAGCTGCAGGAAAACAGTGGATTACACCGGGATGGTACCAGGGCCTTCATGTCCAGAGCCCATTCCCTTCTTTTTTCCCAACTTTCAGCTAGTACCCAAACCCCAGTAAGATCTGATGTCCACAAAAGCAGCCACAAGCATTCCCTCCTCATCCCTCCTGGCTCTGGGGATTAACACCACTGTTTTACCTTTGTGAATGTAGGGATCAGGCAGGATCACACTGGTGCTCCAGGGTCTGAGTCCCACATGTCCTTTCCACAGCAGAGGCCAACTTCAAGCACCAGCAGGAGCACAGGGAATAAGAAACATTCCTACCCCTACAACAGCTGCAACAGAGCTGTGATTCACTCACCACCTAGGAGACTTTAAAACAGTCAATAATTCATTACTCACTCAAGAAACAGATGATCATCCAAGCTGCAACACAAATTCTTGAAAACAAAGTCAGGGAACTAGAGGTAAGGAGATGGGAAAAAAAAAAAGCATTTTGGAAAGTTTGAAACAATTTATTCAGTTGTTCTGTACAAGATTAACGGTTTTCATTCCACCCCCACCATCTTCAGCAAGACAGTCCCAACACACACAGAAAAATAGAATAGGAAACCGCAGCTCTTACACCTAAAAGGAACTGCCATCTCCAAGTAAGTGCCATGGGAGCCTTCCCTCCCCATTCCACCATGAAGCGCTGCAAGTTGCCTCGCTGAGGCAGAGGTGCCAGCCTGGCTCCCCGTCAGCTGCCGGGGCTCTGCGTGGGGCTGCCTTGCTGCCACTCTGCTCCACACCACTCACTCATTCATCGTAGCATGTAAAGAAAAAATATCCCACAGAATTTCCACCAAATAAACATTTCCCTGAGGCAAGAGGCTTCGCTAAATTCCTAGAAGGAGGGCATTCCGCTCCGGCCGCGCTCACGGGGGCTTCCCAGCAGAAGCATTCAAGTGAAAGCAAAGAGGGGGAGGAGAACCAGTACCTCGAGTCACTCGTTGAGAGCCCCTGTCCTGCCAGGTGTCCCGAGCTGTCAGCTCCCAGGGGAAGCTGAAGGTGCCAAGCACCCCTCAGGATGAGGCCTTCCACGGGAACCACGCCACATCCACTGCTCAGGGGTCCACCAAGAGCTGCTGTGCTCTGTGTCACCAACACGAGTTCTGTCTTTGGCTCTTTTGCTACAACCTAGGTATTTTCTGTAAACAGGCTTGAAATCTGAGCTGCATTCTTTGTTTTGAAATGAAAACAACTCGCTGATCTTGGGAAGTTATGTGTCAGCTCAAATTGAAAACAGTCTTTGTTGGATCTTAAAAACCAGGGGAAGCTAAAGCAGGCATTTGCTGGTATCCTCGGGGTCAGCAGCCTTCCCCAAAGCTCAAGGAGGAAGCTGCAAGCTTTTCCTTGGAATACCAGTAAATTCCATGTGGATCAGCACTACCACTGCACGACTGGGACGTGGTTGTGGGGGCCTGAGAGAAAACAGGCTGGGGAGAGCAGGAAATCAAACCTCAGGAAGCTGAGGTGGAGCCTCAGCCTGCCCTTTGCCTGAAAAGGGGTGCTCAGGGGGAGTATTCAGGTCTAAAAGTCAAAACATGAACAAGAAGAGACACCCCCCAACTGCAGCTGTGCCAAGCACATGATCCTGGTGCAGGTACCACTGAGGAGAGCAGAACTCTTCTCTGGAATTCATTTGACCGGTAGTGACCTTGGTTCATCTCACTCATTCCCTCTGCCCACCAAACTGATCCTAACTCACGACCCTAGGAAAGAATGGCTTTAGGGGAGGGCCTGGAACCCGCCTGCACATACTGGGATGAGAACTGGTGCTCCTGCTGGATTTGGGACTGTGCTCAGTCACCAGGACACCACTGAAGTCCAGACAGTGCAGCTTTTTTTTTTTTCTGATGTGCAACCATAAAAAGCTCTATTAAATAAACCAGAATACATTTTAAATACAGAATGATTAAAAAAGGGTTGAGGAGCACACAAAATAGGGCTGAAATGTGTGTCACTAGTCCATTCTTGCTCCACCATAAAAGGCACTGGAATTATGTCTTCTGATCCATGTGACATGCCAAGAAATGTCCCATTCAATCCAATGCATTCGATGGTAATGAGGATAAAACTGAGCAGGAAAAAAGCATCCCTTTGGAGGGAAAAAAATCCAAAAACTCAAAAGAAGTAGAATTCTAAAGGTCAATGACTGCATCTAAAAATGTCTCTCTAAACAGTCTTCCTTCTCCTCCAGAGGGGAACATCAGGTGGTTCCTCAGATTCACCACACAGGAAATGTTACATCCTCCAATTACATGTAGCACAGTTTTATAGTACAATTGGAAAGTTACTCAAATGTCTTCAAGAAAGCACTGGCAGTGCAGGAATTATCCAAGTAAATCCAAAGCAGAAGAAAGAAGCACCTTTCATATCCTCCCTGGGGAGACCAAGGAGGTGACTGGACTTGGAGGTACTTGGCAGCTACAGACAGGTGGGTGGGAATCCACCCGAGTCTCCCTGCGAGTTCCAGCTCCTGCCAGTGCCAGGGAATGCAGGAAGGGCAGCAGCAATAAAACAGTGCTACAAAAGGCTTCTCTCATCAGGGCATGGCTCAAGGTGGCCCTGTGTGTGGGGCTCAGCTCTGAAAGCTGCTGAGCAGACGCCCCAATGAGCTCCTCGTCGCAGTTCAGTCTCTCCAGTTGTCGTAAAAAAAAAAAAAAAGAAATAGAAGACCAAAAAAATGAAATCAAAAGACACAGCTGGTATCCAAAGTCCATGACCTGTTCCTCTGGGTTTTATCCTATGGGTGCTGGAGCTCCCCTCCTTGCAGGTGTCACAACTTGCGCTGCTGTGCATTGGACCCTTTGCCGTGAAGCTGAGACGCATCTGAAAGAAAATAAAAGCAGCTGGGAAGGGGGTTTGGCACCAGCCCACGGAGCTGTGGGCAGCTGGGACAGCCAGGCCACTCTGCAGAGAGGGAAAGACCTCCTTTTCCCTTCCAGCACCAAGGAATGGGGGGAAGAGGATGTGCTTGGGGGTATCTCACCACGGGAGCAGCCCAGCCTCTGAGGAAGGGACAAGAGAAGCACTGAGGGTTCCTGGGGGCTCTCAGCAGAAGCCCCACGGCACAGATTCCAATTGCCAGGGCAATCCTTAGCCTGTGCCCTTCTCTGAATGCACCCTGCCACATCTCCCCATCCAGGAAACCAGAAATACATGGTGTGGCTGCTTTGCCCCTACAGGTGACTGGAATGAACCTGCTGTACATTTTTGCTGTTGCAATCACAGAATCCCAGAATCACTGAGGTTGGAAAAGCCCTCCCAGACCACTGAGTCCAACCTGTGACTGACCCCACCCTGTCCCCACGTCCAGGCCTTTCTTGGACACCTCCAGGGATGGGGACTCCACCACCTCCCTGGGCAGCCCCTGCCAAGGCCTGACCACCCTTTCCATGAAGGAATCCTTCCTGATGTCCAACCTGAACCTCCCTGGCACAGCCTGAGGCTGTTTCCTCTTGTCCTGTCACTAACTGTGTGGGAGAAGAGGCCGACCCTCACCTTGCTACAGCCTCCTCTCAGGTAGGGCTTTAGGTGGTTTATTAATGATTTTTTAATTATTTAATTAGGTGCTTTTTAAATGAAGGCTTTAGGTGCCCACTGACAGCAACAGGAATCACAGGAACCTAACCAGTGATGGAACAGAAAGGAAAGGATGCGGAGGAAAAGAGAAAATGAACTGAAGAGAGAAAAAGGAAGTAAGTTTCAGGAAGCAGAAGTTTTCCAGGAGCAATTACAAGGACTTTAGACTGTGATGAACAAATCAGAGTACTGAGATGTGCAGCTAAGCAGCAGTGGCACCGAGCAGGGCAGCAACAGCTTCTCCTCCAGGCCAAGAGCAGCTCATGCCATGCAAGAGCTCAGCCCAGCACATCCCATTTCCACAGAACCAGCACCACATTCCCAGCCCCAGCACACAGCACCTCCACCAGCACTGACCACACACAGGCAAGCACTGGATGCTCCTAGCTCAGGGGATGAACACTGACATAAAAGCACTTTTATTCATCATCAACATTCCCTGTGTTTGCAGCAACCTCCCACACACCTCACAGCATTCAGACACAGCAATGCAGCTGTGGCCAGATGTTGGTACAGCCAAACGCAGCTCGTGCCACAAAACACAGGAATCCTTTCTAAGGTTATGGAGGTCACTTAAACATCTATTGTGCTCTTCTACAAAACACCAAAACTGGGAATGTTCCAAGAGATGGCAGCACTAGGCTCAATCTCCAGTCTTTAAGTGCAAACACCAAGTGAGGAAGCAGGGCCTTGCTGAAGCTGGATCCAGTTTTCCTTCACTTATTCCCAGTGATCTTTTGTCTTCTGGCACTACATCCTGCTGAAGAGTCCACCAAAAATGCTTCTGTTATAAACACCAGTGAAGTACCCACTCTGAATTCCTTCAACTAATGGGGCAAAGAGCTCCTCCTCAGTGACATGGAAGCCATTCCACAGCCCATGTTCCAACTGAAATCACTCATCTCACTCTCCAGTGTGAATTTACAAACAGGAAGGAAGGGTCTGTCACACCAGTGACCACTGCTAGAACCTCCTTCAGCTCTACCACGCTGGAGTGGCACAACCCACCTCAAACTTGAGCAAGAGAAGCAAAGACAACCAATTCTTTGCATTTGCACAAGTGCACAACACACTCTTCTTTCTTCAGCAAACAAGCACTGTGCTCAGCAGTCAAAGGCATTTTATTCCATGACTGCTCCAGGAGGCCACATGATTATATCCATGCAGCCTCAGAGCCACAGGATCAGGCTAGCACTCCTAAATCAGGCTCACATTGCCCAGGAAGACCATCCCACTGGAGCAGGTACTGAGACAGTGGCACTGAACTGCAGTGAAGTGCTAAAGAAGGCACCTAAGAAAGCAGAAATAGGAGTTACCAGTGGGATAAGCAGCTCCCTGCAGCAGGTAAGCCCCACCTGCTGGTGCTGGGTTTCAATTCTCCTTACTTCTCTCCCTCTTTGGAAAACTTCTTGTTTTATGCATCACTTCTGCAGGCATCAAACTGGGGCAGGAACAGGCTTAACTGCCAAACCATCACACTGTGAGCAGCAAGTGGAGCAATCTGCATTTACACTACAAACTTGTCATGAAGGAGATGCTGGCAATTAACTCAGTGCACAGACACAAGACAGTCTGGTCTGACACATTTTATGTAGGTCACCAGGAACAAAACTCCACAGAGCTGGAATATTCATTCCAGGGCAGTCCTGGCAGGCTGTGCACAAACAGGCACAGCTTTCACCCCAGCAGGACAACTCTAGGAACCAACTCTCCAGGAACCAACAATAAGCACTGGGGACTCATCATTCCAAAAATCACAGAGTCATGGAATGGTTTGGTTGGAAGGGACCTCAAAGCCCATCTTATTCCACCCCCTGCCATGGGCAGGGACACCTTCCACTATCCCAGGCTGCTCCAAGCCCTGTCCAACCTGGCCTTGGACATTTCCAGGGATGGGGCAGCCACAGCTGCTCTGGGCACCCTGTGCCAGGGACTCACCATCCTCACAGCCAAGAATTCCTTCCTAATCATGGAACGGTTTGGGTTGGAAGGAACCTTAAAGCCCATCTCATTCCACCCCCTGCCATGGGCAGGGACACCTTCCACCAGACCAGGTTGCTCCCAGCCCCTCACTCTGTACCTTGGGGAGGCTTTAGTGACAACCACACAGTTGGGAACCAAGGCCAACCCCTCTGGCTGCAGCCCTGAAGGAAGGACCTGCTGAGATAGAGGGTGACTCACGAGGCAGGAGACAAACACGAGCATCTGACAAGTTACCTGGCAAACTCTGTGGTAAATGAGTGGACAGGGCAGAGTGTGGGAGTGGCGCTGCATGGTGGGGGCTGGAGTGCAAACCAGCCAGAAGACCTAGAGAGAAAAACAAAGAAAGGAGAGGGGAAAAAAAGGAACAAATACACATCCAAGACAGAAATGAGCAGAGGAGCTGCAGCAGTTAGCTC
Source organism: Climacteris rufus (assembly GCA_013398175.1). Taxonomy (NCBI): domain Eukaryota; kingdom Metazoa; phylum Chordata; class Aves; order Passeriformes; family Climacteridae; genus Climacteris; species Climacteris rufus. The sequence goes on along the minus strand of VZRZ01004776.1, from coordinate 47,304 downwards.
AGAGCTCAGGTTCCAGCTATTGGGACTTCTGGGTGAGCTCTAGGGATGTACCAAAGGTTCTCCAAATGCAACTGCTGGAGATACAAAAGCAGGGACTACAGCAGGAAGCAACAGCCAGAGAGATGGGCTGGTGTGCAGTGGGCCAGCACAGCAGAGCACTGATGTTGCCATGGGACAGCACAGGCACGAGGGACACACAGGGGACCAGCAGGATACTCACTGTGCCCAAGGCCGTGGTGGAAAGTTCCCGGAGCGGGTCCCGTCACTATTGCATCCTTGGAAACTCCTGCTTTTGGGGAGGAGTCGGAACTGAAGGAGATGACATGGAGAGGGAAAGAATGAATAGGAGAGATAATACCTAATGGGGTGGAGCTCAGGGCAGCTGGCAGCTTTGGGTTGTTGGACTTGTAGGATGGAGCCAGTACACTTAAGGAGGAAGAACTGGTTAGCAGCACAGCTCCACTAGTTCCTTTCTGAAAAGCAATGGAAAAGGTCAGTCAGGAGTGGGAATACCAAGGCACAGCATCATTCACACTTAAAGATCTGCAAACCATGGAATGCTCAAGAATTCCTCCTTGGAAAAAGCACCCTCCCAGCCAGGGCCCAAGAGAAACCAACCTTCGAGGCCATCTGCAGATGGACACTGGCAATCCAGCTCTTCTGAATGTGGCCATGCTGGATTTCCCTTCACTACTCCCTTGACCCATTAGGCAGAGGAAAAGCTTCCACACTGCCTGGGAGTTCCAGGGCAGTGCTTCCTACTGAATTTTGGCACTGCTGACAACTCAAGGCATCAAGGTTTGGCACCCAAGGCACCCAGGGATGTTATTTGGGATCTCTCCCATGGAGACAGGCACTGGGGAGCGCTTCCCAGCTCCCTGTCTCAGTAACAGACAAGGCACAGGAGCTGAGCAGTACATGGTTCCATAAATATACTCATTGAATTTCCCAGGTATTTCCCTGTGCCACAAAGGAAGGCAAGGGTGAGCAGCCAACAACAAATGAATACAACATCAGGAACTAGCACTGTTTTGCTAAAGATAGAAATTGAGGCCCTTATACCATTAAGTAATTCAATATTATAATAACACAAGTTTGTATTAACAACCTGAGAGTCCTGCTGAGATGTTCTACCCCAACAAACTCAGACCCTGAATTCTGCAGTGTCACTGAGCTCCATTCCAAACATCACTTCAGCAGCTTATGGGAACAACTGGGGAGCAACAGAAAGTGAGCAGAGATAGGAACCAAAGCAGTGGGGGGACATTTGGAGCTTATGGCCCAGAATCAGAGCTCACAACAAGAAAGACCTTGAAGGGCTGGAGTGTGTCCAGGGAAAGGAACAGAGCTGGGGAAGGGGCTGGAGCCCCAGGAGGGGCTGAGGGAGCTGGGGGGGCTCAGCCTGGAGCAAAGGAGGCTCAGGGGGCCCTGCTGGCTCTGCACAACTCCTGCCAGGAGGGGCAGCCAGGGGGGTCGGGCTCTGCTCCCAGGGAACAGGGACAGGACAAGGGGAAATGGGCTCAAGCTGTGCCAGGGGAGGGGTAGGTTGGATATGGGGAAAATTCCTGCATGGAAAGGCAGGTCAGGCACTGACACAGCTGCCCAGGGAGGTGGTGGAGTCCCCATCCCTGGAGGAATTTAAAATTCATGTGAATGAAGCACTTGGGGACATGGGTTAGTGGTGGCCTTGGCAGTGCTTGGACTCGATGGTCCTAGTGAGCTTTTCCAATCTTAATGATTCACAACCAGAGGTTATTTATTCTATGGGCCAGTTATGACAAAAGTGGCAATAATCCTAAAATGACAAGCAATAATTTAAAGCAGGCTAAATTTGTAGATCTAATTAATAACAAATTCATAATTATACTATTAGTTTATGGAATGATTTTTAACTCTTGTGATAAATTACCTTACTGCACTTTCTGTTAATTCAAATGGGAGCCCTACTGTCCCCATAACTCGCAGAGCCAGGGCAGGCCCACGACACAAAACCTGCAGCTTGGAAGGTCCCACAGCACCTGCTTAGTTGTTACTTTAAGCTGAAAATGCAGGCTGGAATTCTGGAGTGCAAACCCATGGCAAAGGCCACGATGTCCTAGCCTAAGCAGCCAACCTCCAGTCACTCCAGGCTTTCAGGAGCTGCTTTTTGCCCTGTTAGGGCAGGCGTGGCCCAGGCAGAGCTCCCGGCACAGCCCCCTTACCGGCACAGAGGTAGAGGCTGCGGGGCTGCTGACCACTGCTGGCTTCAGGGACGAGGTCAGCAGCTTGGCCACGCCCTGGGTGCCCCCGCTGGAGTCCCCATTGGAGCCCCCAGGAGGTGCCACCAGAGTGAGCTTCTGGGACACGGGAGTTTTCTTCACGGAGGAGCCGGGGGCCGGGCGGCTGCAGGCCGAGCCCGCGGCCGGGGCCGCAACGCCGGGGAGCAAACTGCCAGAGGAGCTGCCCGGGTTTGCAGCCGCTCCAGAGGAGCTGCTGGAAGAAGCCCCGTGCTTGGAGAGGGAGCCGGCGACGAAAGGCGATTTGTAGGATTGTCCTGAAGAGCTGGAGCCGCTCGAGTGCTTCCCGGCGTAGCTGAGTGAGGAGGAGGAGGAGCTCTGGCTCTTGTGGGAGCTGCTGCAGTTCTGGGCGCTGCTGGGGGACACGGAGGAATGGAAGCTCTGAGCTTTGGTTGATGACTTGACTTGCTGGAGGAGGGAGCGTTGGGGCAGAGGGGCGGAGGTCTTGGGATTCTGCAGTTTGACAAAGGGAGCTGGGGAGGTGAAGGTTTTCTGGAGCTGAGCACCAGGGTGGAACACCTTCACCTGAGAGGCCGGCACCGGTGCCGAGGCTGGGGGCCCGTGGCCCGGCCTCACCAGGCCGTGGTGCTTCTGCTTGGCCTGGTGGGCATCGGGAAGGACCTTGCTGGGGGGAGCTTGGCAGGAATGCTCTTTGTAATTAGAGTTCTCTGTCTTCTTGTCTTGAGAAGACTGGCCCAACGCCAGGGCCTGCTCAGCCAGGAAGTTTAGAGGAGACTGGAGGGAACCAGAGGATGTTGTAGGGGAAGGGTTGGGCTTTGGAAATGTCCTCTTCTCCTCTGAAGATGCAAGAGTTGGGATCTTCTCTGGCTGAGCTTTTGGAGCTGCAGGAAGAGTAAAGTCCGGGCTGCCTCCCGCCCTGCTGTTGAGCACAGCCAGCTCCTTGGACACTGCTTCCAGAGATGAGGTGGGGTTGTGAATCAAGTCCTCATCCAAGGAGTCATCCTTGAAGGTGGCAGGAGTGCCAGTGCTGCTGGCTGCTTGGGTTGTCCCAAGGGACAAGAGTTCCCTGGTCTGGGCACTGATGCCCAGGGCTCCTCCCTGGGGCTCTGAGGACATGGCCAAGGTGCTGCTGGAGTGCAGCGGAGGGACAGACACCGACAGCTTCTTCTCTGGCTTGCAGGAGGAGTCCTGGAACCACAGCACAGGAAAAGGCACAGTCAGAAGAGTGAGAGGGAAAAGGGCAGGTTCACAATTTGGGGATAAAAGGCAGGATACACATATTCTGTGCCTGTCAGTTCCCACTTCCCTCCCAACTGCTGCTGCCATCAATTTTAGCTGCTGTAAAGTTATTTTTTCAAGCCAAATACTGAGCAGAGCCATTTCACAGTAGCTGGTGTACAGATACAAAGCTCAAACACAGGATTTAGGATGGCAGTCACTTGACTTTTGGCACATGCCAACCAGAAAGCACAGAACTCACCTTCACTTTCACCTTAGTAGGAGCTATAACTTTCTTCTTCGCCCTGTTTGGAGGGAGACAAAAGAAACAGGGCTCAGTGAATGCCCCAGGGCAGGATGCAGTTAGGGAGCACTCCTGGCCCTGATAGTGATGATCCACTGAGTCTTTGCAAGGCACCAGGGAACAGAGGCAGCATCTCAGGTTGCTAGGATTCAAAACCACATGATGTTTGGTTGCTGCTCTTGGAAGCCCCAACTCCCACACAGGAGATGGATCAGGGAGCAGAGCAGGACCTGGAATGGCAGCAGAGCAGTAAAACCCACACACACATCCTGCACCAGCTGCAGGACCCCACTGCTGCCCTCCTACAGCAACACCCAGAGAGAAACTGGCACAGAGACTGTTCTGGAGAAGTTACACATTTCTTTTGGGTTCCCAGAAGAAGCCAAGGATGCAAAAGCATCTGCCACACTCCCAGAGAATAGATCTGGTCAGATGCAATCTCTGGTACAAGACATCCCTGAGCTGCTGGGGTGGTGTGGCTGAGGAAAGGATGACTCTAACCCTACTCCACAGTGTTTCTCACACTTTCCCTCGTTCATCCAGTGCCAAGAAGAGGACTGCCTGCCAAGCAGACATCAGCCTAAATCCATGCCATCATCTCTTATCAACAACCAGCAAGATCTGTGAGACTCTCTGGAATAAAGCCCCTGCCCAGCTGGATTCTGGTGGCTCTCAGTGGCCACCCAGCAGCCTGTTGCACCCAGCTTCCCTAGGCCTGAGCTCACTGTGTCCCTCCTTGAACCAGGCAACAAGAAAGAGGGAATCCAGACTCCAGTAAGGACCGACTGAGCAGGCTGCAGTGACCACAGTGCTGGCATCACACTCTGCTTTACCTCCACGTGCCTCCCAGGCCTAGCACAGAGGCCTGACTCCAGGCTGTTCAACCAGGGGGCATCCTGGCTTCCAAGTTCTTCTTTTTGAGCTCACTGAAGGCTAAAGCAGGTCGGGAAAGCGCTGGGAGATGTCCCACACCAACAACTGCTCTGCCTAGACCTCCCCAAAGGAAGCAGAGCTGAACTATCTGGGGGGAGCCAAGCAAGCTCAGGTGCTCCTGCATGGCCCACCCAGGCCCCAGGGAATGGAGATGAGCAGTTATCACTCCCAAGGAATGCTGTGATACTCACAGGACTGATGTGAGGTGTCCGTGTACACGCCTGCTCTCCTTAAACAGAGTCCTAAGAAGGGAAGAGAGCAATGAGAAGTGATATCCAGCAAGACCCAGTAGAGCAGCTGGGATCACTGGAAACAGAGCTGCACAGTACAGCAGGAGACTCGGTGAGACTGAAACCACAGAGAGCAAACAAATACTCAGCCCTTGTGCAGGAAGATGCTCCTGAGCTGCCCCACACAGTTCCCTCTGTGGGGCCAGGCTTGCAGGGCTGGAAAGGCCATGAAGGCAGTGGTTGGACAAGCCCTAAGGAAAAAGCTCTGCCAGCTTAAAAAGCCAACTGGAGAGGCAGGGCCATCACTCAGTGTGTTACTGCTGCCATAGATCAGCCAAGAGCTCTTCAATTTCCAGGCAGAAAGGTTCCCTTGCCCAGCCTCTCACCCAGCAATGCAGGAGAGCGGGGTCTGTGTTGCCTTCGTGTCCCCAGCCAGAGCTGGGGTGACTCCTCAGCTCACAACCCCCTCTGGAAGGACTGACTATGCACAAACAATAGACTGAGCTTCACCCAACCCCTGCACTACTGAGGGTAAAGCAGAGCCTCCCACAAACACTGCCTGACCCAGAGCAGCTGCCATTCAGCTGCCTTCTGACACGTCAGGTGAGGAGTTACAAACACTCCTTCAGCACTGGCACGTGGAATGAGACTCCTGTCTGGTATTAACTGGATTTTGTCACCCTTCTTCTTTTAAAAAGCAAGTTTATGTTAACCTAATATTCTGTTATTCATCTCTCAGTGTTAATGGGGTAAACAGACTCATGGCAGGGCCCCTCTGAACTCAGACACAAAATTGCTGCTCTGTCCACTTCCAAGTTCCTCTTGCAGATGAACTGTGATCATTATGACAGTGAATCCAGCTGATTTATCCATAAAATTGTCACAGCTCTCCAACAGTCCCATGGCTGTCACTCTACCCTCTGTCTTTACACCACCGAGTCAAAGAACATCTCGAGTTGGATGGGACCCAGAAAGATCAAGTCCAACTCCAAATTCCAGCAGGAGAATCCATAATTCTTGAGCCATTGGAAAGCAACCAGGAACCCCACATTGACTGAGTCATTCTCAGTCATGTACTGAATTCCACTGGAAATGCCTCCTGCACTGAGTCTTGGGGGAACACCTGAATGCCCAGCTACAGTTTCACCAACTAACTCGGGGTAAAAGATTTTCATTTCCTTTTATTCAAATTAAAGCTTTTAAAACTTGGCAAGCTAAGACTCTCAAGCTGGGTGTATCTTCATTAACTAATTAGGAATCTTCACCCACCTCCTATTGCCATTTTTTAGCTCCTGCACCACCACACTACAGCCATGCTCAGTACTGAGCATCCTGTGCACTGCAACTTCAACAAACAGCCATGGACTTTTCCAGGTGGATGTGTGATGTGCTCCTCATACTTACTGCTCTTAGGAACTGGTACCTACACGTTCTTTTATCCCCCCTGACACCCAAAATCAAATTCAGCAGCGAGAAGACAGCACTGCCCTGTTTGTGAATGCAAAGAGACAGAGATCATAGAACAGCTTGGGTTGGAAGGAACTTTAAAGGTTCCAGAAGTAAGACTGTGCAGTTGTCCTTTCTTTAAAAGCCTTGAGCTAAACAAAGCAGGCCAGCAGGTGATGACAGCTCCAGCAGAAGGACTCTGCCATTTGTGTGGCTCTCTGCCACTGCCAGCTCCAGGGCAGGGATGGTGGAGGGCAGGAGAGGGCAGGAAACAGCAGTGAGGGTACAGAAACAGCTTCAAGTTCCTGCTGACTCTGCTGACTCTCTGACAGGCCCCTAAAACTCTCTGCTTTGCCTTCTTTTGGGAAAACTCCAGGGAAGACTTCCCAAAGTGTCTGAAAAATGTGTCCTTTGTGATTACAAAGTGATTCTTCGTAATACAAGCCAAGAAAGCACAGCCTGGCCAGGTGGCCTCACCTCAGTGCCAGCTCTACCTGCCAGTGGCATCTGTCTGAGATCAGCACGGGGCCAAGAGTACTCAGCACTGCCATTTACAGCCCTGACTGCTCTCAGGACGTTTGTGGGGTGAAAAAGAACAGAGGGAGGGGGGAGAATATGCTGGAGGGCAGGGCTGCCATTCACAGGGCCCTTGCCAGGCTGGAGAAAGGAACCAACACAAACCCTGTGAAGCTCAGTGAAGTCCTGCACTAAATCCTGCAGCTGGGATGGAACAGCCCCAGGCAGCAGCCTGGCAGGAATGGACCTGGGGGTCCTGGTGGGCACCTGCAAGGGGAGCCACTGCTGCAAAGGTGCCCTGCTGAGAGCAAACTATCCCTGTTCAGCACCTGGGAAGGCACATCTGGACACTGCAACCAGTATCAGAGTCCCCACAATACAAGAGAGAAGCTGCCAAACTAGAGGCATCCCGAGGAACAGGGACACAGGACAGCCAAGGAGGGCTGCAGGGAACTGGGATTGCTCAGCCTGGAACAGGAGAAGCCCCAGGAGGAATCTAATGGCAGTTTTCCACTACCTAAAGAGTGGTGGGGACAGGCAGGCACGAAGAAGATGGAGCCAGACCCTTCTCAAAGGTGCACAGTAAAAAGCAAAAGGAGGGAATATTCAGTTCAGTGCAGCAAGGGGAATTCTGATTGGAAATAAGGAGAGAAGATTTCATGAAGAGTGATCAAGTATTGGCACAGGAGCCCAGAGATGCTGTGGTAATCTCCATCCTTGGGAATTTCCAAAACTCCATGGCCAAGGCCCTAACACTGATCTAACCCTGAAGCCAGCCATTCCCTGAGCAGGGGCAAGACTAACGACCTTCCCAGGTCCCCTAGAACAAGGAATCCCTTGATTCTTGCTCACCTGGCCTGCATCCAGCCTTTTGGCCAAAGGGGCTTCACCTCTCCTTCTAGGAAGGTCTTCACATAATCCTCTAGAGACTGAGCCTTATTCTTGTCAAGGTCATAACCATCCAACTTAATCTTCACCAAGTGGCAAAGCAGCCCCCTGAGGAACAGGAAGATTTCAGATACAGTTATGCAGAGTGACCTTTCCCACTTGGAGATCATTCTCTTTATCCAGGCTGGATAAACACACCAAGACACTCCTGGCTCTTGCTGACACAGCCCTGCACTGCCTCCCCAAGAAAGGGGAAGGGAAAGGCACATTCTGTCTCTGTGTGCGCACACGTGGATGCACTGGGGAGAAAAGTCTTGTTACCCCTTCCCAATTCAACCTCCTGAAACAGCTGAGGTAGCAAACCAGTGCCAGAGTCACAGGCACCATTAACAACCACAGAACTGAACCTCTCAGCAAGGAGAAGGCAGGAAGCAAAGCTGGCTGTGTCCTAAACGAATCAGCTGCCTAAGAAGCAGCAGCAACTCCATTTGTTCCAGAATAAGATGAAGAAGACAGCAGGATTAATTCTCCTTTTACCCTTTGTCACTCTCCCCTTTTCTCAGTATTCCCTTCTCTATCAGACCCCCGGGTGGCAGGGGCAGCAAAGCCCAACAGCTCCAACTGCTTCCACGACCAGAATGTGTTAAAGAGTCTGTGCTGTAGGATTTCAGCCATTCAGCTGAGTTCCTTCTGTTCCCAAAGATCTGTCCCTCTCTTTTGGACATTGCACAGAGGTTTCTTAGCACTTTTCTCAGAGTTGGCCTGTGCCTGAAATCAGCTTCACGGTGAGATTTAATAAATGCAGCAGTGGCTTCCATAAGCAGCACCATGTGCCACGAACCTCCCAGCTGACTGTTCCTACAGGTGAGCAGCACTGCTCTGAAAACAAGATACAGACACCAAAATGCTTCACTGCCAACTGCAAAGAGTAAGACAAGTCATGGGTTTGCTTAATGTCTAAGTTCTTCAAACCTGATTTCATCATTCCACTGGAACTTCTTCCGTGGGCCCGCGACGCGCTTCCCTCCCTTTTCTTCATCCTCATCCTCATCAGAGCACACTCGCTCCCGCTGCTCTTTGTCCTTTTCCTCTTCCAGCATCCTAAAATGGAGACAGAAAATGTGGAAGTCATTGTCCTGCAGGCTCAAGGGGAGGATTAGGTGTCTCTGAACAGCATTGCTCAAAGGTCTCAACATCAGCGACCTCCGGCTCAGGGTGCAAGCTGAGCTACAGGCTCAGGTTAAGAAATGTCCCAATATTTTGTAATAGAGACCATGGGACTCATCCAGCCTGACTGTTCCCAGGCTGCCATGTTCCTAAAGACACGCCTGCACACGTGGAACACCTCAGCCAGGCTCTGATCCCATCAGTGCTGCTGTAGCTGCCACTGCCACAGACAGCACAAAGAACACACATAGCTTAATTAGGCAAATCAATGCCCATCAGCAAATTTTGCCTACAGAACAAAAAGAGGTGGTAAACTTCAGGAGAGCAGCCTCCAAGCCACAGGGAGCCTGCTGGGGGAAAAGCTACAGGTGGAGAAGCAGCAAACAAGGAACTTACTTGGCAAACTTGGCCTGAGTATGGGCTTGGCATTCCTCCTGGTACTTGGCCACCTGCTCTGGCATGGCCCTGCCAATGGCTTCCTTCAGCTTCTGCAGAGGCTCCTTCAGTCGGCCACCCTGCAGCGAGCACAGAACACACTGAAGCTCCACAGGGAGAGTCCCAGCCACAGCTGGCCAGCTCCAAAGCCACCCCCAGCTGTGGGGTCAGAACAGTGTCCTCATCAGGGGACAGCAGCCACGCTCTGGGGGCCAGGGGAGCACCCACCCTCAGCTGCAGTGTCAGAACAGTGTCCTCATCAGGGGACAGCAGCCATGCTCTGGGGGCCAGGGAAGCACCCACCCCCAGAACAGTGTCCTCATCAGGGGACAGCAGCCACGCTCTGGGCACCAGGGGAGCACCCACCCCCAGCTGCAGTGTCAGAACAGTGTCCTCATCAGGGGACAGTGTCCTGTAAGGGGACAGCAGCCACGCTCTGGGGGCCAGGGGAGCACCCAGGCAGGGCTGTGCTCACAAACTCCCTCACCTGCTCGTAGAGGTAGAGCCTGCGGGCTCTCTTGAGCAGGGTGTCCTTGCTGCAGGGGCAGAAGGCGGCCAGGTGAGCGTAGACCCCCGAGCGGACCTGGCTGCTCAGCTCCCGCGTCTGCAGCTCCACGCTGGGGACACAAAAACAGCGTCAGCACGGCTGCTCTGGGCAACCAGGGCAGCTCTGAGCTGCTGCAGGCAGGGAGAGAGGGGCAAAGGACAAGGCAAACTGCATGGAGGTTCTATGGATTCCAGAATCAAGACTGGAGCACTTTATCCGAAGCTATGGCTCTTACTCCGGTCTGGAGTTGCTGGAGAAGGAACAAGTGCAAGTCAGCAGTCCCATCTGTGCTGCAGCTCTCTCTGGCAGCCCAAGTGCAGGAGGGTCAGGCAGTGAGATGAGAAACACACACTGGCTATGCCAGATGCTATGGTAGTGGCACTCAGGACAATACAGAGTCAAACTTTATCCCCTGGGTTTCAACTTCCCAGTGAGGAGGTGAGAGAGGTCAGTGTGTGCCAAACCCAAGTGCACAGTTACACAGAACTCAGGGCACTGGCTTCTTAAGCCACCTCTCAGTGTCACCAAGTGCAAAAATCCTCAAGGGATTCATCATCACCACCATTCCAGCCAAGGAAGGGTTTGGGTTGAAAGGAACCATCTCCATGGGCAGGGACACCTTCCACTATCCCAGGCTGCTCCAAGACCCATCCAGCCTGGCCTTGGGCACTTCCAGGGATCCAGGGGCAGCCACGGCTTCTCTGGGCACCCTGTGCCAGGGCCTCCCCACCCTCCCAGGGAACAATTCCTCCCCAATATCCCATCTGACCCTGCCCTCTGGCAGGGGGAAGCCATTCCCTGTGTCCTGTCCCTCCATCTCTTGTCCCCAGTCCCTCTCCAGCTCTCCTGGAGCCCCTTTAGGCCCTGGAAGGGGCTCTGAGGTCTCCCTGGAGCTTCTCCTCTCCAGGTGAGCACCCCCAGCTCTCCCAGCCGGGCTCCAGAGCAGAGGGGCTCCAGCCCTTGGAGCATCTCCATGGCCCCCTCTGGACTCTCTCCAGCAGCTCCAGGTCCTGCCTGTGCTGGGCCCAGGGCTGGGGCAGCTCTGCAGGGGGGGTCTCACCTGAGCAGGGCAGAGGGACAGAATCCCCCCTCCCCTGCTGCCCACGCTGGGGCTCAGCCCACCTCAGGGGGGTTCTGGGTGCTCACAGCCAGGGCATGTCCAGCTCTCACCCACCAATGACCCAAATCCTTCTCCCAGGGCTGCCCTCAGTGAGTTCTCCCAGTCTCCATCCATGTCTGGGGTTGGCCTGACCCAAACTGTCCAGCAAAGCTGTGCAAACCCATCTAAACCTCCTCTGAGGAGGCTGCAGTGATCAGTTGAACACAGACAAGGACTGTTTGTGCAGCCAGCACTGGAATGCTGGCAGGTGGTAATCACCCCTTGAAATGAGAGGGAAACAGACTCCCAAAACTCCCCTTGGCAGTTCCCTGCAAGTGCCTGGATAAACCTCACTGAAATGAAAGCCTGTGTGTCACTATTATTACACTGATCACAAAGCCCTGTGCATCCACCAGCCTTCTCCAGGCACCTGCAGAAGAATGAAGCCATTATCAGCAGCTGCCTGAGCAACACTGGCACTCTGTAATTTGGGGCCTGAAAAACACAGAGCAGGAATGGAATTCCTCCAGTTTTCACAAGAACCAGTCGAACACAGCAGCCTTATCCCAGTTAGAAGCTGTTCTATAGAGCATGTAAGCTAAACAGCAAAACACATGCCTGACATCTCTCCCAGGGAGAGATTTACTGCTCTTGCATGGAGCTACACTCACAGGTCAAGTGGCCAAATTTAGGCCCATAAACATCAAGCAGCATCTTGAGAACAGGAGGCCTGGATACATCCCCTCCAACATTTTCCTTCCTCATCATATTTCAACTGAAAGCCATTTCTAGGAGACTTTCTTATTATCCTGGGCATTTTCTGTCTGGAAGATCTGTACAAGGACACCTCCACAACTAAACCTGCTCCTGAATTTACCAAAAATGCTCTGCCTGATATTGTCCTTTCCCACACCTCTATGATGGCAACACTTACTCCAGTATGATGTTGTTGATGTCCTGAGTAAAGAACCTCTGCTTGCCTTCTCCCTCAGCAGCTCTGGCAGCCTGGAAGGGAGGAAATAACACAAATCATCAGCAGTTCACAGCTGGCACCAGCAACCAGGTATTTCCTAAACCACCACAGAATTACTGCAAAACAAGGCAGAGTTTCATGACATAAGCTCTGCATTACCCAAAAGCTGCCATAGCAGAAGTGAGGTTGTGCCCTGTCCTCTCACACCTCCCCAGCACAAGTCCAACCCTGCCTGCCCTGCTAACACCACATCCTGCACACCTTGGCACCTTCCCAGTCTGGATCCTCCTCTCCAGATGCTCTGGAGTTGCTGCTCTGGAGTGAAGATTCCTCTGTTTAATGGGACAAAGAGGATGGCTTGGTGGCCACTGGCTTCTGTGGCAAACTTGCCATGGGGAATACAACAGTTTCAGGGCAAGGTTTTAACCTCCCAGCAGACTGAGGAATATGAGCACAGAGCTGGACCAGGAAAGATCATCCTAATCACTTTTAGGGAAAGCTGAGGAGACTTATCAGCAGGTTTTCTAGATCAGTCTGGAAACTAAGCCAAGAAAAGTCACAGCCACAGGGGATGTGTTATTCCCAGTCAACACCATGGAAACAAAAAAAAAAATCCTGTTCAGGAAGCTTCCTGAGCTATGACTGCAGCTCACACAGTGCTGCCCAAAACCATCACACCCATGAAAAATATGTCCAGCAGGAAAGTAATTCCAAGAGATGAATGATAGTAGCAAATTGCCAAGAGCTTTCAGTCTTTTCTGAGTGGAGATATAAACAAAACGGGGATTTGGCACAAGGCACCACAACCAGTTAGTGATTCCTTGCACAGGAAAGGAGAATAGGAGGGGATTTTGAAATTCCACGATTTACCACTCCTAAGTTGAGGCTGGCAAGCAATGAATTTATGCCCAGAAGGTGAACATTCCTCTCTGCCAGCAGCAGGCCACAGACAGCTGTGATATCACAGGAGAAGGCTCAATGCTAAGGAGAATCCTCAACAGGAAAATTATTTTAGGAAGGAGAGGGTTAAAGTCAAAGCAGTTCAAGTAGAAGAGGAAACACCTGGAGGCTCCATTGAACCCAGGAGATGCTCCCAGCTCTGGGGTGGAAGAGACTTGGCTCTCAGGCACAGGTACAGCACCTCTTCATCCCCACCTGAGTCCATGTCCCAAAACCCTAACTGGCCAGAGCTTCAGTTTGTTAAATGTGCCACTTCTCCTCCCGGGTTTCTCTTATGAACATCCACAATCCAGCACCAAGAGACAGCAGCAGGAAAATGCAAGCAGGAGAATCAGTGGGGACTCTGCTGTTGTTTAACAACACCCTAACAATTAACCTGATATCAAGGGAACCTCCAAAATATTCTCCTCTAACTCAGATAGAGTCAGAAACAGCTGTTTTGGTGCTTTCTGAAACAGAAACATCCACAAAGAGCCAATTACTTTTATCAGCCAAGGCAATACTTTCTTCAATTCCTCCTCCCCTCCCATCTGCTCACCCCCACTGCACAACTCAGCAGAGCAGTTCTCTAAGAGCAGCTTATCTTTAGTAACAGGAGTTCCTCAGCTTCTCTTACTTAAGTAAGAAGTGCTCTAAACTGAAGTGCCCAGAAGGCAGAGCCCCCACAGAGGTCCAAGAGCACGCTTACAACTCAAAACCAATGTTTTGAACAGAAGGAACAAAACCTGCCAGCCCTTGCTGACAGGCTGATGGTGACAGCCCTCACACCACGAGGCTGAAAGCACACTTGGACAGGCCAGGCAGGGATCCCTTTTTCCTTCTCCAAAACAGCCTGGAGCCTCCCAAAGCACACCACATTTTGGAGAAGATGGGTGAGTCCCATAGGAATCCAGCTGCAGGAGGAGCTACTGCTGAAAAGACACAGGATCATTCCTCTAGAAATTAATAAATTCCACTCCCTAAATGGTACCCAGCAGTGAGATGTTAAAGGTGGGTAAAGGGCTCAAACTGACAGTGGTGCAGCTCCAATGTGGGAGATGCCAAATGGTACCCAGGCTTCAGTGAAGGATCTGCCTGTGCATGACATGGAAATGGTTCTAGCAAATACTCAAGCCCCATCTACAGGGCTTTCCAGGCCTTCTCACACTGTAGAACAGGAAATGCTTTCCAGCTGCACCCTCTTGTTTTACACACAGAACATTGCACCCCTTCACTGTCCTGACCAGCACAGCACATTAAAAATGTTATGGTGGAATCTGTCCTTGACGTGGTTTAACCCCAACCTGCAATTCAGACCCACACAGTTCCTTGCTCCCTCATCCAGGTGGGATGGGGCAGGAAATCACAAGGGTAGAAGGGAGAAAACTCCTGGGTTGAGATAAAGACAGCGTAATAGGGGAAGCAAAGCTATGCAAGGAAAGCAAAACATGGAATTCATTCTCCCCTTCCCCCGGGCAGGCAGGTGTTCAGCCATCCCCAGGACAGCAGGGCTCCATCACACTCAACAGTTCCTTGGGAAAACAAATGCCATCACTCCAAACATCCCCCTCTTCCTTCTTCTTCCCCCAGATTTACACACTGAGCATCACTCCCTGTGGTCTGGGACATCCCTGTTGGGATCAGCTGTCCCAGCCCCTCGCTGGCAGTGTGGGGTGAGGAGCAGCAAAGGCCTTGGCACTGGGTGAGCACTCACTGCCCAGCAATAACAAAAACCGCCCTGGGTTATCAGCTCTGCTTGCAGCACAATTCCCAAACCAGCCCCATGCCACAAGCCCCATGCCAGCTACTGCAGAGAAAAAGAACTCCACTCCAGCCCAAAGGAGCCCTCCAGCCTCAGTAGTTCACAGTTCATTCATGTCAAACTGACTTTGGAAGTTACTTCTTGCATCAGGTCCATACTTTGCCAAGAGGTAAAGGAGGAATCCTGACAGGTGTGATAGGAGTGTGACATTCAGTAGATAACAAGGCCCAGGACTTGGACATCACCCGACACCTGGGCCTTCAAAAAAGTGATTTAGAGGAAACAGAGTGACAAAGGTGTGATCCCAGTGGCCCTGAGAACCTCCCCCACTGGAAAATGCTCTGTCCCTGGCTGCTGCCACACACACCCAGCAGAGCTGTGCCCTCTCCAGCAGCCAAGAGCCCCCCAGCCCCAGCAGTACCTGGGCCAGCTCCTTGATGCGTTTCTCCAGCGGGGCTGGCAGCCCCTCGGGCAGGGACGGCGGCTGCTTGAACTCCTGCTCCGGGCCCGTGCCAGGGTCGCTCCCATCCTCCCCCTCAGGCAAGGGGCTGCCCTCTGGGGACTCGCTGAGCAGCCTCTCGAGCTCCAGCTCGCTCAGGGAGTCCATGGCTGAGGCTGCCTGCAGCAGCTCGCTGTCGCTGGCGTGGCCGAAGAGCGAGAGCAGCGGGTCGGCCAAGGCCTCCGCCTCCCGCGGGCCCGCCGCCTCTGCCGGGGAAGGGGGCACCGCCTTCTGCTCCTCATCCTTCTTCTTCTGAGCGTCCTTCTCCTTCTGGAACTTCTTCAGCATCTCCTTGACACTGAGAGCTCCGGAGTATTTCTTCTTCTTCTTCTCCTTACTTGCGTTTAACGCTGTGAAGCTGCGAACAATGTGCAGAGGGGAAAAGGAACTGAATGCCAGATCAAGGAGCACAGAGGGTCCCTTCACCCCAGCTCACTTCAGCCATAGGCACAATTCCCTGCAAAGTCTTAGCCCCCTAACCAACTACACCAGAAAAAGTGTTCTACAGCTTCTGAAAGTCTTAAGTTCCTCCTGCCTGTTCAGCTCAGCTCGGACAAGGCTGTCCTGTTACACTGCAGAGAGGTGTTGGGGTTTAAAGCACCCACACAGAGCTCTGCTTTCATTTAGCTACATGTTATTATTATTATTTCAGCAAGGAGTACTGGGAAATGCACAGTTAGTACAGAGGGGCTGAGGCAGGACACAGTTAGGGTGAAGCTTTCTGCCTGGTAAAAGCAGGAGAGCAAATTTCTTTCCCTGCTCACTTTGAAGGAATCTCACACTGATGGCACCATGTCAGACACATGGTTTGGTGCTGCCCAAAGGCAGAGCCATGCAAAGATAAAAAAAAATCATGAAAAATAGTTAAAGGAAAAACAAAAGAACTTAGGAGGAAAATGTAGGAAATGAGTGAAAAACAACAGATTCAGACATTGAAACAGGCAGGCCAGGCAGATCAAAGCAAGGACAGAGCTACAGGACAGGATGACGCAGAACAAAAAGAAAAACCACTCCATTTTACAGCCCAAAAGCTATAAAAAAGCTGAGCACTCATCCAAGAAATACTCTGGGCAGGAGTACAAAGGATTGCCCAGAGAGAGCAATAACACAGCCTGCCTTGTAACCTCTTCCTCCCTGCCAGCCCAACACTCATGGGGTCTGGGGTCCAAGCCTTTCCCACCTGCCTTTCCTCCCACAGCCTTGTCCCAACATTTGTTATCTTCCTCTCCACTGTCCATATCAGTTCCCACCATCAGTGCCTAAAGAGAGCTCCAGGAAACCAACACTGCAGCCAGCTGTGCCCCTCTTTGCTCAGACACTCCTGCAGTGGAGCTGTGCTGCCTCCCTGATCATCACCTGCCTTTCTTTCCCACTCTGGAAGCAACAGGCTTTTCCTGCTGGTGTTTGTAATGTGCACTTGATCCACCCCACACTGCAGCAGGTCCTGCAGCCACCTGTAACCCTGAAACAAGGTGCTGAGCAGCAAGAATTCCCTTCTTACCCAGCTTTTGGAAACTTGGACTTCTTCGATTTCTTTTCCTTGTCGTAAGAATCATCTTTCTTCTTCTTCTTCATCTTTTCACCTCCATCTTTCAACTTCCGTTTCTGCAGAACCAAGTCACAATCAAAGACTCTCCCACAACATCACCAGCCCTCCCAGAGCCAGGCTGGGACTTCCCCCAGGGATGTGAAACACTGGACACATTAACCCAACCCCCTGTCACCACAGTTCTGGCACACGTTGCCTTCAACATCTGAAGCACACCCAGCTTCTACACCCCTCTGTGCACCCTCATAATGCTGTGCCTTCCAGGGTGACAGGGAGTTTCTGTCACCTCTGCTCTAGGGGACAGGTAACCTCACCAGAGTGTCATCCCTGCCAGACATGCTTCATTTTACTAAGAAATACTGGGATAAAATGGGATTTCAAGTGCTCCTCCCTATTCTGCCCACACCAAGTCACAAACCTCTCCCACTCTGAATGTCAACACACTTTCATGCAGCAAACCAACAGAGGAAGCAATAAAGCAAGCTGTCTTGCTGACCTTGGGACACTTCTTCTTCTTCTCTTTGACATAGTCATCCTCAGACTCGGAGGCCTGCCGGAACTGCAGCGTCCCTGAGTTGATGTAAAAGCCCCCGTACTTCGTGGTGAGAGAAGCAGGGACCAGCTCATCGTACTGGAAACAACAGAGAACACTTCATTGGAGCTTGGTCACTTCATTCCACAGCTCAGCTGCTTGGAAAATGGAGTGGGATTTATAGAAGCACAGAAGATGCTGAGTTGGAAGGGATCCATCAGGATTGAGTCCAAGCCCTGGCCCTGCACAGACACCCCAACAATCCCACCCTGTGCATCCCTGAGAGCGTTGTCCAAATGCTTCTGGAGCTCAGACAGGCTTGGAGCTGTGACCATTCCTGGGGGAGTCTGTTCCTGACCACCCTCTGAGTGAAAAACCTTTTCCTGATATCCCACCCAACCCTCCCTGACTCAGCTCCAGCCACTGCCTTGAGTCCTGTCAGTGGTCAGGAGAGTGAGGAGATGGTGCTCCCCTAACAGACTGTGAAATGCCAGCCAGCACCTCCTGCCCCAGGATCTCTCATTCCCTGGCCCTGGCATCCTCCTGGCTCACTGCCAGTCCAGGTCCAGCCTCCCAGGCAGCCACTTTAGCCTCCCTCCCACCCACAGCACTCACGGCTTCCGAGTTGTCGATGAAGGAGTCGGACTCATCGTAGCCGTAGCCCATGTCAATCAGATCCTGAATCCGGTCCTTCCTGCGCCTCTTCCCACCCTAAACCAGCAAACATGCACACTGTCATCACTTCTCTTTTCCAGTGCCACAGGGACAGCCCCACTACAGCACCTGGCTCCAGGACAGAAAAGGGAATGAGCTGCAGCAGAACCAAACCAGGTGTGGTAAATCCAGTTTTAGGCCTTGTCACACAATCAAAGCACTGCAGCCAAATTAAACAAAGCTCTGTCTGCCAGCCAGGCTGACTTTGTGCCAGCAGCTCCACGCTGAACTGGGTCTGCACCCCTCCAACATTCCTGCCAGGACTCTCTTCCACAGGGATTGCTCTTCCCTAAGTGCTGCAGCGGGTACAGACTCAGTACTGCAAGCACCAAACACACACAGAGTGTGTCAGAGTGACCCATGAGGCAAGTTTGTATCAGAAAACAACATACAACTTGATATCCAAAAGTGCCAGATGTAAAACACAGCGTGGCTTTACTGCCAACCACAGAGATAAGACAGAAGGATAACAGAAAGAACAGGTAAGACAGATCCATGCAGCACTGTCCTGAGGGCAGTGGACTCACCACAGCCCTGTGCTCAGAGACTTGGCAGATTCCATCCTGTCACAGCAACAAGGCCCAGAAATTATTTTTTGCTTAAGGAAATTCAATTTTATCAATTACAGTAAGTGATTTGCTGCTCACTTTAATTCATGTCATTTGCTTTAATCAGACTCATCTCACTTAAGAATGAATCTGAACTATTTTTGCAGCCCTGAGACAGAAAAAGAACATAAAACCCAGCCCGTGGCAGCCAGGATAAAGGACTGGGGGAGAACAGGAACCTGAGAGCCAGTGAGCATTAAAAGCACTGCCTGAGAGCTGATCAGCATTGCCCAGCCCAAGGAATAACATCATTGAAAGAAGAAACACCTACATATTTTTCTTCAAACTTCCTAGCAAGAGCCTCCACTTTATGCCTTTCCTTTTCCTCATCGTTGAAGGGATCAACTGGGTCTTTCTTCTGCAGAAATAAAAGAGAGAAAACCATGAGAGTCAATCCCATCACAGTGCAACCAAAAGCCATCAATGAAACCCATCCATGCTGGAGCAGCCAGGCAGAAGCTCAAATAAATCAACCAAGCTCAAATAAATCAAGCAATAAACCAAGGACAGTGCTGATCAGTATCTTCACCAGTGACACAGTTGGTGGGATCAGGGCACCCTCAGCATGTCTGGAGCTGACACCCAGCAGTGTGGGGTGGCTGACACACCCGGGGGCTGGGATGGGGCATCCAGAGGGACATGGACAGGCTGGAGAGGTGGGAACCTCATGGGGTTCAACAAGGCCAAGTGCAGGTGCTGCACCTGGGCTGGGGCAACCTCTGGGATCAATCCAGGCTGGGGATGAAGGGATTGAGAGCAGCCCTGGGAGGAGGATTTGGGGTGCTGGTGGGTGAGAGCTGGACATGCCCTGGCTGTGAGCACCCAGAAACCCCCTGAGCTGGGCTGAGCCCCAGTGTGAGCAGCAGGGGAGGGGGGATTCTGTCCCTCTGCCCTGCTCAGGTGAGACCCCCCCTGCAGAGCTGCCCCAGCCCTGGGCCCAGCACAGGAAGGACGTGGAGCTGCTGGAGAGAGTCCAGAGGGGCCATGGAGATGCTCCCAGGGCTGGAGCCCCTCTGCTCTGGAGCCAGGCTGGGAGAGCTGGGGGTGCTCACTGGAGAAAGCTCCAGGGAGACCTCAGAGCCCCTTCCAGGGCCTAAAGGGGCTCCAGGAGAGCTGGAGAGGGACTGGGGACAAGGGCTGGAGGGACAGGACACAGGGAATGGCTTCCCACTGCCAGAAGGCAGGGTTGGATGGGATATTGGGCAGGAATTGTTCCCCGGGAGGGTGGGGAGGCCCTGGCACAGGGTGCCCAGAGAAGCTGTGGCTGCCCCATCCCTGGAAATGTCCAAGGCCAGGCCGGATGGGGCTTGGAGCAGCCTGGGATAGTGGAAGGTGTCCCTGCCCATGGCAGGGGTGGGATGGGCTTTAAGGCCCCTTCCAAGCCAAATCATGCTGAGATTCTGAGGGTGTCTCTGTGGTTCGGGTGCTCTCTCAGGTAGTTCTGCACCTGTCTCTGCTTCTCCCAACTCTCAAAAAAACCAAAACCAACCCAAAAAATAAGCAGCATGAAACATCAACTGACTGCTAACAGCTCTGAAGAGCAACAGTAAAAACAAGTAAAATCCACTAAGTTTCTTTTCATAGACAAACACCCCTAACTCAAAGTTTAGATGCTACAAGAATGTGCATTCATCTCTCCTTTGGTGTTCTTTGGAAAACAGCTCCTTATCACTGCCAGCAGCCCAGGTACCAAAAATCCCTTTAGATCCAGCCATTCCAAACTAAACGAGCATCACATCCCACTCTGCCACCAACACAACACCTTCCCTGCATGACATGCCAGCCAAGGCAAAGGAGTGCCACAGCGTGGCCCAACAAGAACCCCAGCCTGGGGGTCAGTTCTGCCTGCAGGATGTTCCACCACCCTCCTCCCACCTTGCAGCACCTCACAGCCAACACAGACCCAACTCTCAAAACAGCAGTGCTGAAACAACAATTGAGCTACATCACAGGCTCCCCCAGGCCCCAGGGACACTCACCTTGTCACCTGAAGAACTCCCTTTGACTTTCCCTCGACAGCTCTTGAGGAGATCGGGGTAGAAGAACTCCGGGCAGCGTTTGTGGTCCGGCTCGAAGAGGGTCAGGGTGATCCGAACGGCCGTGGCCGCCGGCTCGGGCTCGGGGGGCTGCTCTCCATCGTCCTTCCGAGACCTCTTCAGGAAGCTGCTGCTCAGGGGCCCGTGCAGAGTGGTGAACGACACCCTGTGGGGCTCTGTCATGGCTCTGGCCAAGTGTCAGCAGTCCTCACGGCATCGTTCCCATTGCATGGGAAAGGTCTGTCGGGCGGCACCGATGGGTTTCACCAAGGAGAATGGAAGGTGTTTGCAGTAGAACAAGTGCTTTGCTTTTAGTTTTCTTGGGAAATGACAAAGGGCCGTGCTGCGAGCGCTTGCTGCAATCATTAGAGAGAAAGAAAGAAAGAAAGAAGTCAATCCTTGCACCAGAATTCCCTCCAACACTGGCAGTTCCCCGTTATCCCTCCTGTCCATGGCAGATCTGTCTCCTCACACCACATCGCTCCATTTATAAGGACTGAAGGAAATTCCGCTGCCGGGGAAATAAAACGACGCCCCCCAAACTCGCTACGACGCGGCCCAGGAGCCCTGGGCACAGACACCGAGCTGGGCTGCACCTCCCGGGGCCGGGGCTGCGCTCCGGCCGCCTCATCTCCCGCTGCACGGAGGCCCGGGCGCTGCTGTCCCGGGGAGAGCGGCGCCGGCGGGGGCTGAGCGGGGCCTGGGGGCTCATCAGAGACCGGGACTGAGCGGGGCCCGGGGGCTGAGCGGGGCCCGGGGTGGCA
>VZRZ01004776.1:13771-25594 GCA_013398175.1 Climacteris rufus | reverse complement strand
CGCCGGCGGCACCGCCCCGTCCCGGCAGCCCGCGCGCGGCGGCGGGAGGGAGGGGCGGCAAGATGGCGGCGGCCCCTCAGGGAGCGGCCGGACCCTTCGAGCCCCCGCGCCCGGCGCTGTGGGGGTGGCTCGGGAGGGACGCGAGGCGGCGGCAGAGGCGGCTGTCGGTGTTCTCGGAGCGGCTGCCTCGTCACTCACCGAGCAGCGTTTGGTGGAGCCTGGTAGAAATCAATGGCGTGAAGCTTCCAGGAAGTCGCGTTCGTCCTGCCTCTCGTGTCTCAGGAGCATTTGAACAAGCTCAGGTTTCTTCCATAGAATGAAATAGAGAATGTGTGTAACGATGAGGGGCAACAGAGTCATACAATATATCTAAAGAGTGGCTGTTGTGGATGAGGCTGCAAGCACTGGGACACCCGGAATCCTGTGGTGGAAGACCCCGACTGGGAATGACAGAGTCGCAGCACACCCTGAGCCTGTTCAGGAGTGGCTCCTCCAGCTGGATGGGACA
Organism: Climacteris rufus; assembly: GCA_013398175.1. NCBI lineage: Eukaryota > Metazoa > Chordata > Aves > Passeriformes > Climacteridae > Climacteris > Climacteris rufus. The sequence continues at coordinate 25,086 of VZRZ01004776.1, read as the reverse complement.
CGATGGGGTCCATCCCGGGGCACTGATAGAGCTGGCTGATGCCATCGTGGGACCCTTCTCCATTACTTTTCAGCGATATGGGGAGTCTGGAGAGGTCTCTGTTGACTGGAAGGTGGTAAACGTCCCAGTTCTGAAGCAGAGTAAAAAGGAAGCCCCTGCAACCTGCAGGTCTGTCAGTCTCGTTTCAGTGCCTGGTAAAATCCTGGAGAATGTTATTCAGGGAGTTACTGAAAAGTCCTTCAGACAACACGGTCATTGGTCACAGCCAGAGCAGGTTCACAGGGGGGAGGTCCTGCTTAATCTGCTTAATTCCCATTTGTGACAAGCTCAGGCGTCGTTTTCAGAGTCACAGAATGGTTCAGGCTGCAAGGGACCACAAAGGCTCGTCTGATCCAACTTCCCTGCTCAGGCAGGGTCATCCCAGAGCACATGGCACAGAGTTGTGTCCAGATAGTTCTGGAATATCTGCAGTAATGGACATGCCACACCCTCTCTGGGTAACCTGTTCCAGTGCACAGGAAAGTTCTGCCTCCTGTGCAGGGGGAGCTCCCTGGGCGTCAGTCCCTGCCCGTTCCTCTGGGGCCATTGCTGGGCCCTGCTCTGAGCCCTCCCTGCTCACAGGGACACCCAGGGCTCAGGGCCCCTCTCAGCTGGGGCTCCTCTGGAGCTGAGCAGCCCCAGCTCCCTCAGCCTGTCCTGGGCAGGGAGAGGCTCCAGGCCCTGAACCATCTGTGCAGCCTCCGCTGGCCCCAATGCAGGAGCTCCAGGTCCTGAGGAGCCCAGAGCTGGACACAGCACCCAGAGGCACTCCCAGGGCTGGACACAGCACCCAGAGGCACTCCCAGGGCTGGACACAGCACCCAGAGGCGCTCCCAGAGCTGGACACAGCACCCAGAGGCGCTCCCAGAGCTGGACACAGCACCCAGAGGTGCTCCCAGAGCTGGACACAGCACCCAGAGGTGCTCCTAGGGCCGGACACAGCACCCAGAGGCACTCCCATAGCTGGACACAGCACCCAGAGGCGCTCCCAGAGCTGGACACAGCACCCAGAGGCGCTCCCAGAGCTGGACACAGCACCCAGAGGCGCTCCCAGGGCTGGACACAGCACCCAGAGGTGCTCCCAGAGCTGGGCACAGCACCCAGAGGCGCTCCCAGAGCTGGACACAGCACCCAGAGGTGCTCCCACAGCTGGACACAGCACCCAGAGGCGCTCCCAGGGCTGAGCAGAGGGGCAGAATCCCCTCCCTGAGACACCAGAATGCCCTTCCTCACACACCCCATGATCCTCCCCTTGGCCCCAGGGCACTGCTGCCCAGGGACAGCTGGTGTCACCCTCTTCTCCACAGAGCTGCTGGTGCCTGGGCTTGTCTCCTCCCACTAACAGCGCTGGGAGGAAAACCATGGAGAGGACAGGTTGAAAACCATAAAAATTTCAACCCTCATCCACTTTCAGGCCTCATCCAATGCTCTGTGTCTGGCTGATGACACCAGCTCAGACCTAAATCCTCAGCAAATGCACTGCTCAAAATGCAGGCAAAAGCCCTGGTAGCAGAAGCCTGCAGGGACTGGCATGGGGCTGGCACCCAGAGAAGGGGATGGGGCCAGGCTCTTTCCAGTGCTGTTCAGCAACAGGATGAGGAGCAATGGCCAGAAACTAAAACACAAGAAGTTCCACCTCAACATGAGGAAGAATTTTTTTACACTGAGGGTGGCAGAGCACAGGAACAGCTGCCCAGGGAGGGTGTGGAGTCTCCCTCTCTGGCTGCATTCCAACCCCCCCTGCACCCTTTCCTGTGGCACCTGCTGCAGGTGACCTGGCCTTGGCAGTGGGGTTGGACTGGATGATCTCCAGAGATCCCTTCCAACCCCAACTATTGTGGGATTCTGTGAGCCTTGCAGGAGCACAGACCCTGCTGCTTCTGCTGCCACGAGCGTGGTGCTGCAGCATCAGCGCAGCCCCTGGTTTGGTGGGAGCACAGGAGCCCTGCACAGGGCACAGACAGGGGCACCTCTGCTGCATTCACCTGCTCCAGCTCTGACCCACAACTGCTGCACCCAAACCTCCCCTCCAGGCAGCTGCCCAGGCTCTTTCTGACAAGCACCTGCAGCCTCCTGCCTTCAAGGGCCCCAAGAGGAACAAGAGACAGCTTCTACTTTTATTATTACAGCATAACACAGTCTTGGACAGAGGAGAAGCAGCAGGAACCAACATGCAAAGCAATTAAAAGTGCCCAGGGGCTCGAGGAAGACCCCCCCAGCTCAGCTCCTGGCCCTGCTGCCAGCAGTGGCTCTGGGCCCTTCCCTGCAGCTGCTGCTCCGTCGTGCCCCACGCGGGACGAGGTCATGGCAGACACCAAACCCACACACTGAGAGCAGAGGGCTGGCCTGGGACTGGGCCTTGCTGAGTCAGGGCTGTTATCTGAATGGAATCCAGGGTGCTTTGACACTGGGAGGGCACTTTAGATGTCTGTGCTGCCAGGAGGAAGAGGGATTCTTCAGGAAGAGGTAACAGAAGGAAATGAGGCTCAGGTATTTGGCCGCGGTTTTCCTCTATCAGAGCTGGCAGCTCTGGGAGCCAACAGCTCTTCTCAATGCCTTGAACAACAAATATAACCTTCCTCCCACTCGTTTCACACCTTGGGCTTCACTTTGCCAGCCTCTCCTGCAGCCAGACTCCAAGTTCAACCACATGGACAAGTTCCAGGAACAAATGGGATCTGTCAGGTATTTAGGGCTGGACACAGGTGCCTGGAGAAGGCCCCAAGGCAGGAGAAGCCCTGGCTGAGGCAGCTGAGGAAAGCCCCACACAGAGGAGGCCAGCCCAGAGGGGGAGTGGGGATGATTTCACTCAGTCCCCTGAGAGCTGCCCTCACTGCCCAGCACCTACAAAGCTGGGGAGCCAGAGGCACAGGCTTTCAGGGCACAGATAAACCTCACCCTGCACACAGGAAAGCCCTGGGGATCCTGTTCCTGGGTTTAAGTGTGTCCCTGCCCCACGGCAGGATGCCATGGCACTGTCCCTGTCCTTGTGCTCCAGTGAGGCTGTGCAGGCAGCTCAGGCACAGCACAGCTCAGGAGCTGGCTGGCCCAGGGAGAGCTCAGAGGTCTCTGGACATCTCTGATGTCCAGCCCATCACAAACTGGTTTCAGACACCCTCCCAGCTGGAAAGCTTCACTGGAAGCTCTCAGGAAGACAAGGAAGATCTTGGGACAAGAGCTCAGTGCCAGGATTCCAGAGCCCGTGCTGCACACAGGAGAGGAATAAATGCTCCTCCCAGTCCTTCCTGAGCACCAGATCCACAAATCCTTCCTCTCCCTCTCCTATTCCTGTGGCTGCCCCAGTGCTGCTGCTTCCCCAGCGTGTGTCAGCCACCACAGAGGGGCAGTGTCAGGCCAGGGCCAGGGAAGCAGAGCAGACCTGGAGGAGCTGCTTCCCACTCCCAGCACCCACAGCCCAGGAAGCAGAGCCAGAGGATCTGTGCACTTAACAGCATTTAGAGAAACTTCTGTGGACTTGCTCATCACATCTGAAACCAGGTGAGCTTGTGCCAGCTCCAGCACACAGAGCTCCCACCAGGGGAGAGAGACTATCCCATCCTTCATTCCTTGTCTTGGAAGGAGCTCTAAAATGAAAATTTGTCCCCTTACCCTACAGCAGCCCAATTATCTTAAAGCCTTTGGTGAAAAGCCATTTAGAAATGCAGGTAAATTCTGTCAATCCCATCACCTTGTAGCGACCAGCAGCAAGGAACACACATTCTCCTGCTCCAGGCAGGGATGAGAACACCCAGGAACGGGCCAAGAGCCCAAGTTTTACTTCATTGAATCAGCTTGAGCTACTTGGGATTTAAGATGCTGCAGCAAACAGAGCAACAATACCAACTACTTACTAGAGAGCAGAGAGAAAAAAAGAAACAAACAGTCTTGGCAGGAGCTGAAGCACAGAGTTCCACACAGAGCCCAGCTCCCAGGACCCCTCTGCCCACAGGCAGAGCAGGAATCCCGCAGCAGGATCCTCAGGCAGCGCCAGCAGCTGCCAGGGAATGGCTGCACGTCCCGTGTCCCCCAGCAGAGGCAGTGCCCGCCTCACTCGTACACCCAGTGCGCTGCCGTGTCCTGCCAGCAGGGCAGCTCCTCGGGGCCGAACCACAGCGAGACCTCCCGCAGGGCGCTCTCCACCGAGTCACTGCCATGGATCACATTCCTGGGGGAAAAGAGACGGGAGAGCTGCCACCAACAGGCAGGCATGGGAGAGGGATGCTGCAGGCTGGAAAACTCCCCCTGAGCAATTGAATTACACTGATAAAGCCACTCCCATGGCACAGCATCCCCTCCTGTCACACACCCCTCCTCATTCTGTTGCCTTAGGGTTTAACCCTTAGAGTTTTCAAATTCTGTACTGCCTGGTGTGTAACTCTGGGATGCTGCACAGCCTGTGAGCTGCTGTTCTCTGCAGACAGAGCGGGGCCTCTCTGGGCTGGCTCTGCAAGGATGCTCAGACTGCCCAGGCTGAGCTTCTAAAGGGGTGGGGAGTGAGCTAAGGGAGCTAGGGGGAAATTGCAAAACTTTAATTGGTGAATTTATGCTGATATGCAAATGGACCAAACCTATAAAGGTGTGGAGAACTCATGACTTGCTGTCCATTTTAGGTGATGCCTCTGGGGGGGCTCTGTCTGCCCTAAATGTACCTTTGAAGGCCTTTCCAATAAACACCCACCTTTATTCCCTTACTCCTGACTAGTCTCAGTTTTTGGGCAGCCTTTTCAGGCAACACTTCCAGGAGTGCCAGTTCCCAGCACTCCTTCCTCCTGTGCTGAGGAGCCATTGGTTTGCTACAGGAGGAGCTGCAAGTGGCTCTTGGTCTGGGGTTTGCATTTTTTATGTCAGTGATTCCAGCTGTGTCTCCAGATTTTCCCTTCTGCCAAAGCAGGTTTGGTATCAGACACCAGGGAACAGAGACCTAAGCCAGGAGGGTTCAATAAGAGCCGTATCTACCACAAGGCTGTGGCCACCCAAGGCCTTCACCTATTCCTAGAAAGGACTGAAGGGGCTCCTCCCTTCCTCCTCACAGCCTGACAGTCCCAATTCCCAGAGGAAAACACACAAGCTTGCTTTTGGCAGGGGCCTCGGGAGGAAGAAAAGACACAATCCAGGCTCCTCCTCCTGCTAAAGCCAACCCCAGGAGGCAGCTCAGCTCTGGTCTGAGCACAGAAGGGAGCAGCTCTGCTCTGGGAATGCAGATTCCTGTGCCTCGGGCAGGAATGCCTGGAAGGGATGCCCTGAAACACTGAGGGAGGCAAAAGTCCAAGGTCTCACTTGCTGACTTCAATGCAGAAATCCCCTCGGATGGTGCCAGGCCTGGACTCGGCCGGGTTGGTCTCCCCGATCATGGTGCGAACGGTCTTCACCACATCGAGGCCTTGCCACACCTGTGGGACAGCAAAACCAGGAGCAGCTTCCACCACTGCCCCAGCAGGCCACACCTGACCTCTGAACTCCCCAAGAGATCCAGCTGGGTGAGAGACAGGAAAGGGTCTCTCCAAATAAGCCTTCAAAAGTTGATTTGGGGAAGTAATCTGAATTGTCTTCAGATTTCTCCCCATCCCTGGCAGTGCCCAAGGCCAGGCTGGACAGGGCTTGGAGCAGCCTGGCCTAGTGCAAGGTGTCCTTGCCCATGGCAGGGGCTGGGACGAGACCTTTAAGGGCACTTCCAACCAGAGCAATCTATTATTTAATTTACCACAGAAAACATCCCTGCAGTTCAGTACAGCTTCAAGAGACCCTCTGAGGAGAGAGCCCAGAGCCACTGCTGCTCACACCTGGCCCTTCCTCCCCGTTCCCTGCTCCAGGGGCGCTGTGCAGCACTCACCATGGCCACCACGGGCCCGGAGCTCATGTACTTCACCAGGCGGCCGTAGAAGGGACGGTCCCGGAGGGCGATGTAGTGCTCCCTCAGCAGCTCCTCAGGTGCCTGCACAGAGCACAGAGAGCACAGAGCTTAGTCTGCCCCCACACGTGGGCATCTGGGCAAGGGCTGCACCTCAGGGATGCAGGGGAAGCCGAATGCCACATGCACAGCACAATTAAGCCCTTGCACAGATACTCAATTCCAGGAGCAAAACAGCAAAAGGCTGACACAGAGAGGAGTCTCCAGGTCACAGCAGCAATACCTACCAGCTGACAGTGACAGCCCTAGAGCACGGACACAGCCAAGCGCAGACATACCCCTCACAGCTGGAATCACCCCTCCTGGTGCCAACACTCGTCTGAGCCGAGAGGATTTGGTGCTGGAATGCCACCAGCAGGCTGTACAAGCCGGATGACAGGCAGAACCCCCAGCAGCTACCAGCACAGCCGGGGCCTGGGGAGCCGCAGGGGCTCCTCGGCTCCAGGGACCCCAGGCCGGGTGGGCCTGGCCGCTCACCTGCAGCAGCTTCATCCCCACCAGCTGCAGCCCCTTCCTCTCGAAGCGCCGGATGATCTCCCCGACCAGGTGCCGCTGCACCCCGTCCGGTTTGATGGCCACGAAGGTGCGTTCATTGACCCCGCCGAAGGCTGCAGGGAGAGGGCAAAGGTGGGAGGGGGAGAAGGAAAGCCCTCCAGGCCGTCAGCCAAGGGCACACGGGGGTCCCGGGCCCTCAGCCGTGCGGGCTCAGCGGCACGGGGGGGCTCCAGAACGGGGGAAGGGGAGGCGCGTCCTGGCCGCGGCCCTCGGGCGCAGAGGGCACAAGGGCAGGGGGGCCCGGCCTGGGCCCTCAGCCGCGGGGGCAGAGGGGAAGGGAGGTCCCGGGCCCTCAGGCACGAGGGGAGTGGAGGTCCCGGGCCCTGGGCTGGGGGTCCCGTCCCGCCCCGCCCCGTACCACTGTGGAAGAGGCCGGCGAAGAGCCCCAGCACCAGGCAGATCATGGCGGCGCCGCTCTTAAAGGGGCCGCGCTCCCCCCGCGCCGTCCCCGCCCCCTGCGGAACCATCGTGCCGGGGCCGCGGAGCGGCGGGGCCCAGACACGGGGACACCGCGCGCGGCCGTTCCCATGGCAACGGGAGAGGCCTGGTGCCGCCCGCCCGGCCCGAGCCCGCCGGGGACGGGGCATCCCGGGCGACCGACGGGAACGTCGGGGGACGCGGCTTCACCTGTGCGAGGGGTTCCCCCCGGGCCCTCCTTGCTGCCGCCTCCGAGCTGCCCTGTGCCGCTGCCCGAGGACCGCACAGCGTCCCGGCTGTTCACGAGACTGTTTTGCCTTCGCTATTCTGTCGCTGCGGTCCTGACTGCAGACTAGTCCTGGTTAGGCTAGTCCGGTTATTGGGCAGTTATTGTCCGGGCTAGTCCGGTTATTGGGCAGCTGCTGTGGTCCCTGGCCAGCCCCTGCAGCTCCAGCAGGCCCAGGCTGGCACCTCTGGAAGGGGAGCTCTGAGCTGCCCCGGCCGCGCTGCAGGAGCAGCAGGGAAGAGCTGCAGCCCCACAGGGCTGGGGAAGCTCCTCTCCACAGAGCACGCGTTTTTAATTTTGCGTGATTTAATTTTGGTGCAAGATCCCGGCTGTTAACGTGCTCTCATCCTCAGGGGTCGATAGGAAGAGCTGCAGTGTAGGGCTCCATTACCTGTCAGGAACTCACCTCTTGGTTCAGCTCCCTCCAAGATCAGCCTCTGGAAGTACCAGCACCTGCAATACCTTCTCCAGGTGCCCCACGGAGGGCTGGGTTTGCTCCCAGGGCTGTTCCAGGTGCTTCATGGAATGCTGGGTCTGCTCCCAGACCTGCTTCTCCTGTTCAGAGGCCGGGATCTGCTCATTCTCCTCTGCCCAGGGCTTGGCTGGGACAAGCAGGGAGCTGTCTCCGGACAGCAGGGATCCAGCTGCTTTATGCAACATAGTTTTGAGTAAATTATTCCCGCGTTTGTAGCAATAAATTATTCGAGGTTGTATCCTGGGGGTCCAGAGCATGGCTTTGCCCGAGGAAAGTTGTCCCTATTTGCTCCAGCACAGCCCTGTTGTAGTGGTGATTACTTTGCCAGTGGAAAAGCCTTTGTAGGATAAATAAATCCGTCGTTGTAGGATAACCAGTGTCCGCTGTGCCGTCGGGGACACGGCTCGGGAGGTGCGGCGGTGCCAGAGGCTTCTCCCGCTGCTCGGGGCGCGGCGGTGCCGGCAGAGGGAGCAGAGGCAGCGCGGAGAGAGGAGCTCGCTGCCTCCCCGACAGCCCCGCAGCGCTCCCGGGAACAACGCTGGGGTTTGTAAGGTGGACGAGCAGCGTGTTGTCATCCCTCCCTTTGTGTTCTTAGAGACAGCCGGGCTGTTTCCTTGGAACATCCCAAACAAATGCCGTCTGTGAAAGGAGCAGCCCTCCCGCGGTCTGGAGAGCTTGCAGAGCGCTCCGAGGAGGTGCCTAATGGATGGTGTCAGCCCTCATTAGCTTCTCACGGAGCCGCTAATTAAGAGCACATTCTCCAGGGGCTCTGGTGACATCTGTGTGTCCAGCCTGGCGTGCACAGGGTGGAGGGAGGGCGGTGATGCCCAGCTTCCCAGCTCCAGCCTCATGGCTGAGCTCGGTGTTGTTTCACAGAGAGCTGCTTCAAAAATAACGTTGTGCCTGTTAGTTTAATAAGATTTATTCTAGGACAATGTTCTAGGTGCCTGCAGAGGTGTCAACGGTGAAGTCAACAGCTCAGTCCCCAGCCCAGGCAGCCAGACTCCCACACAGTCAGAATCCCTCGTTTCACACCTGCTTTATTTTTGTTGTTTGTTTATGCTGATGAAACACCTCCTTTCCCCACACCAGGACTGTTCTGTCCTTCTCCACCAGTCTCCTCAAAGATCCCAGGCACTTGGGTGAAGGTTTTAATTTCCTTGGACTGGAAATGTTCTTTTGAGCCTCGGGCAATTCCCTGCAGCAGAACCTGGAAGAGAAACCTGCCAAACACTCTCCACTTGGGTGAGTCTTTCTCCTCTTCTCTGGCAGTGATGTGCTGTGGGGAGAAAGTTGTGATTCCCTCTCTAGGCCAGGCTTAGGAGCCCCAAAAACTCTGATTATTGGTGACCAGGTAGCTTGGGCAATGGAGCTGGGCCTGCTTCCCATGCAGATTATTCCAAAGCCAGTGTCTTTTAGGCACAGCTCTAGGCAGGTGTGTATTTAGGGTGAGCCCAGGAAGCTGCAGTAAGTAGGAATAAGACCACAAATCCTTCATACAGAGGTTTCACGTGGGTACTCAGCATTCCTAGGCCATGTGTGTGCATGGAGTGCTGCCACGGGCAGCAGCTGCACATCTGGAAGAGGCTGGATAAATTTGCTGCTTTGGAAATTTGGAAATTTGGTGTTTGGAAAGCCCAGTGATCACCTCTCAAACCCCTCTCTGGGAACGTGGACGGGCAGGTTCCTCCTGGCACCAACGCTGCCCCTGTTCCTGTGGGAAGGGTTGGTGTGGAAGGATCCCGGGGGCAGGGGAGGCTGGGGGGCTGTTCCTGGGCTCACCCCCGCTGCAGGAGTTTCAGGCAGAGGCAGAACTCTATTTTTGCTCTTGCTGGATGAAACATTGCAGATCCTGTGGTTATGTAAGAGACTCCAGAGCATGTAGGTGCAGAGAACGTGGCCAGCCAGCACTGTGCAGTGCAGACAAAGGCTTTTCGTCTCCTTTCATTGCACTGAGCAACTTGTGCAGTTGGCACTGCCTTCCTTTTCAGGCTCTTTTTGCACCTTTTTGCTTGTTTGGGGAGGATTTTCACCTTTCAGTTTAGCCATTGTCTTTCACTACTGTGGCCTTGACACAGCCTGGAGTGTTGGTGCCTCTCTCAGTGTGGGCTCTGCACGGGTGAGAGCTGCTGTCTGCTTTCACCTGGACCCCTGATCCTGCTGGAATTATTCCATCTGCTTTAGGATAAAGAGGGGTTGGTAGAGCCAGAAGATTTCCTGAAGCACCTGACCCAGATGTTGGAGCCTGGGCCACACAAAGTGCACCCCAGCAGAATCACTTGGCCGAGGGAACATGGAACAGAGAAGAGGATCCATTCAGAGCTGCCATTGCTCCACCCTGGAACAAAGCTGTGATACAGAGGGGGTGCTTTGAAAACTGGGAGCTGGGTGAGTACAGCAGGAGGTCTCCAGGGATCTATGAGGCACCTTTATCCCTAGGGCAGGTGCTGCTTCCTCAGAGGGAACTGGCCAGGCCAGACTTGCCTTTCCTTGCATTTAGCTTTCCCATTCTCCTGGAGTCCATAAGAGATTTGCTTCAGGAAGCATTCAGAGTACACAGCCCAGGAAAACACTTGCATTTTGAAGCAGAGATTTGTGTTAGTTCTGTGCAGTCCTACAATCTTTTATTTATACCTGAGAAATTAATTTTTATTTATTTCCTGAGAAATTCCCAGTCCAAGTCCCATCCAAGACTAGAGTGGAATAGGCAGTGCCAGTGAGGAGATCGGTGCTGGTGCCCTGGGGACAAAGGTGAGCCAGGAGAGCAGCAGGACATTGGCTGCTGTTCAGTGCCCTGAGAGATTCCAGGGCCTGGAGCCCTTTCCTGGAGCCCTGAGGGTGTCATTTGTGTGCTGCTCCCAGTCCCGGCTCCTTCCCGTCCTGGTGGGTGCACAGCAGAGGAATCTCCTGTGTGCTTATGGTGTGATCACATCCTAAATTCCCTGCACAGATGCTGCTACAGTAGCTTGGTTTGTCCTGTCCTGTCTGGAGTATTTCATAGAATCCCAGAATGGTTTGGCTTGGAAGGGACCTTCAAGCTCAACCCATTCCAGCCCTGCCATGGGCAGGGACACCTCCCACTGCCCTAGGTTGCTCCAAGCCCTGTCCAGCCTGGCCTTGGGCACTGCCAGGGCTGGGGCAGCCACAGCTTCTCTGGGCACCCTGTGCCAGGGCCTCCCCACCCTCCCAGGGAACAATTCCTTCCCAGTATCCCATCTGACCCTGCCCTCTGGCACTGGGAAGCCATTCCCTGTGTCCTGTCCCTCCAGCCCTTGTCCCCAGTCCCTCTCCAGCTCTCCTGGAGCCCCTTTAGGCACTGGAAGGGGCTCTGAGGTCTCCCTGGAGCTTCTCCAGGTGAGCACCCCCAGCTCTCCCAGCCTGGCCCAGAGCAGAGGGGCTCCAACCCTCAGAGCATCAGGGATGATTTCTCCAGGACAGCCCTTCTCTCACCAGCTCCTCAGCTCTTCCTCACTTAAGCCTGTGAGGATGAATGTTTTTTGTATAAAAACCCAACCATGGCCTGTTGCATTCTGCAGCAGAGGCAGCAAGTGGCTCTCACCCTGGTTTGGGGTCTCCCACTCTGGTTTGGGGTCTCTCACTCTGGTTTGGGGTCTCTCACTCTGGTTTGGGGTCTC
>VZRZ01004775.1:67061-102669 GCA_013398175.1 Climacteris rufus | reverse complement strand
CGGGGCCGGGACTGCGAGTCCCGGCAGCCCCCGCGTGCCGCTGGCCGCGGCGGGAGGAGCCGGGAATGCGGGCGGCGAGCGGAGCCATGGCGTGTGAGTGCGGGCCCCGGCCCTGTCCTCCCGCCGGGCGGGGCGGGGGCCTCGGCCTTGGGAGGGGGTGGAGCGGGAGGAGCAGGGGGCTGCCCCCGCGCTGGGCCGNGCGGCAGGAGCAGGGCGCTGCCCCGGCGCTGCGCTGGGCACACACCGGGGCGCTGCCCGAGCCCGCAAAGGCGAACGAACCGGGCGCGCTTCCCTTCCGGGGTTTCAAACAGCAAAACAAGAGCGTGGTTTGTAATGTAGCGGTTCACATGCCAACCATTACTTGGCTCCGATACGCTTTTACCTGGTTGCGGTCTACGTTGCTTTAGTCTCGTCCTGAGAATTGCTTTTAAAGCAGCTTTTGGGGCAGCTGGTCAAGGCAGGGAGCAGAGAGCCCTCGCTACAGCACTGCTGCACGTTTCTCTGCCTTGCTCTGTTTCCACACCTGGGTGTCTGTAAACCAAACTGTGGCACAAATACATGTGCTCTATTGGGACTGAGCTTCAGTTTTGACCTTCCACAAACTCCAAACCTGAGGCACAAGGAAAAGATGATTAATGGTTTCCTGGTATTTTAAACATTATGGGATTTTTTTTCCAAGTAGATATGCATACCTTTTTTTTCTTTCCCCCCAAAATAGTGAGTTTATGCTGAAATGTAAAGCTGTCAATTTTTTTCTGATACACAAACACATTTCCCAAATACTGGGAAGTTTTTGACAGATCCCTAGCACGGTTATCTGGGTGGGTCTGGAAACGATGGCTCCCTCTGTTCGGAATACCAGACAAGCTTTGTTTGCTCAGTAGACCCAATAGTACAAGTCTCTCACATAAAGAGTGGCAAAGGGAGCAGTTAATCATTTGCTCAACCCCTAGAAATCAGCTGTTCATCTACTGAGGTGAAAACTAAAGTATGAAAAAGGATGTGCCTTGACTGTTGCTGACCCAATCTCATCTTCACTTGAATCAGCTCTTCCTGTTCCCCTGATACTGGGTCTGTGTTGCTTCCAGCTTTGTCTTTTTCCTGTAGTGATTTTTGACTGTATGCTGGGAGAGTTGTCCAGACAAGAGAGCTGCTTGAAGCTGGGGTACTTTTCCTTATGGAGCCAGAGCTTTTTTTTTATTAAAACTAAGCGGTTCTACCTGATCAGGTTGTGTTTTCCTACAAGCTGGGGTACTACACGATTCATGAAAGGAAGTCCAAGGTATATACCCAAAACTTGGGTACTTGGAGAGCCTGCAAATGTAAATCCTCCTTAGCTGCAGGGAAAACTGTTGATAACACTTGCAATTCAAATTTTGAAGAGTTTCCTGGGGGAATCCTGCTGAATAATTTTTTTTTTCTTTTCTGCCATCAGCCTTCCGCCTTGCTCTTATTCAGCTTCATGTATCTGCTGTTAAAGCCGATAATCTCCAGCGAGCCTGTGGACTGGTGAGAGAAGCATCAGCTAAAGGAGCAAAAGTTGTGGCTCTACCTGTGAGTAAAAGTCATGGTCTACTTAGCACCTATGCTTCAAACCCTTCAAAACCTGTTTCTAGTGTTATTAATGCACTGCATATTCCTATTTCTCTCTGGATAGCTTAGATGCTGTACAAAGCTTCAAAATTAAAAATAAAAAACCCCAGAGGTTCCATCTAGCAGCACACTTAAGGTATAGAAAAACAAGAAGGGCAAAAAAAAGCAGGATGTCCTTTTTGTGGTATAAGATTCTGGTCAAGTTTTTGCTGGTTTAAATCCCAAGCAGTTCTATCATCGATATATTCTAAATTCGTGTAAGTGACACTGTTGCTTGAATCTTTGCTGAAGAAGTGTAGAAAAAGGTGATTTTCAGCTAAAGAATGTGAAGGTGAAAGAAGACAAGTATACAGTCCCTCTTTGCTGTAAGCATTGCAGATACATGGGAAACAAAACAGGCTTGAGACATTTCCAGCAGGTCATTTGTGGCTGAATTGAATTAAATGCATTTCTCTTTTGACTTCTTAGTGTGGGAACATAAATTGTCACTTAAAATGACCAATCACTTCTGGTTTACCTTTTGAACTCCAGCCATGATTACCTTGCTGAATTTTCACCCAGCTGGGAGTGCTGGCAAGGTGTGTGGCCTTCCCGGTGCAGCTTGGAGCTTTTCTCCTCCCTCCTGGGGGTACGTGTGTTACTGCTGTACCCTGCGGCGTCTGACTCGGGAGTGCAAAGTTCATCTCGGGGTGAACTTTTGGTCTCTTTTACACACGGGATGTTCTCTCTCCTGCTGCCACAGGGGAGGCGCTGAGCAACCTTCCCGGCTGCCCTGTGCTCACAGGGTTTTTGTGTTGCAAATGAGACCATTCAGTGTTCTGCCTGGGCCCCTTATGTTGAGGTTACCCGTTGTTTGCTGCTTTCGTCGTGTGTACAAACACTGAGCTTCCCAGACTTACTTAGTTGAGATACTCACTTTGCCAATGACAATTAGTGCTTTTACAGTAAAAGTTGTCAAACACAGGCAAGGTATTTCACAGACTTTTGGGAGGTCGATTTTGTACATGGGCATGAAAATATTCTCTTCCCTCTGTTTTGTTTTTTTGGTGTTTGTTTGTTTTAATAACTTTATATAAAGAAAAGTAACTCACACTGAATATATAAATCTGGAGGCAGCTGGCTTTACTTTCACTTCCTTGAAGTTTGGTCCAGATTTCAAGAGCCTGGGAAGCTCATTATGACAGCCTGCAGAGACTTCCCTTCCTGCTTCTTCCATCTACAAATTCTGCTGTGGGTTAGCTGGCACCTGCTGGCCTAGTGCCTGTACAAGGGATAAAAATATCTTTCCAGTTTGGTTTCAGTCATTCCAGTTCAGCAGAACCTGTCTCGGTTGTTAAGGAGTTTGCTTGAGCAGATAAAGCATAAATGTTTATTGTGAAATTCACAGCTTGATTTTTTTTTTTCCTCCCTTTTTCTTTGAGGGGGTGGGGATGGGTTTGTCTCATCTGATGAGCAAAGGGAGAAGTGGAGGCTGATGCCTGGGCTGGGAGTCCCTTTGCTAAGGGAGAGAAATTGCTGCTGCAGTTTGATAGCCTATCTGTGGCCTCCAGCTGTGCTCCTTAGGGGACAAAAATGGGTTGGGTGGGGTGTCTGCTGTCCTCACAGAGCTGGCAAGTATAATGCAGAGTGAAAGTTCTTGATGTCTTGGGCATCTCAAATACCACCAGCCACCTAGTTTGGGCATCTAAGGTACTCTGTTAACCTGACTGTCTAAAGATTACATGCCTGGTTCTGAGGGATAGCAAATCTTTAACTAGGGCCTGAGATGTTCACTTGTGAGAGAATAGTGTTTAAAGGATTGTCTTAGCAAAACAATAAGTATTTTTGAGAAATGTGTGCTTTTGCAAACATCTTTTTAAAAATGAGGAAATCATGGGCTGGAGATGAGCATTTCTCAGTTTTGAGAGGATCTATTTAGCTTGTAACTTGTCAAATGAGCTGAGTGGAACTTTGCTCCTCATTCTGATGAGAACATCCCCTGTGCTCTTGCTAAGCCTAGAGCAGTGACTGTGCCAGCTTTGTTGCTTGCAGCTTGCATGATAGTCCTAGCTCATGTTCTGTTTGGCATGCATTCCACACACACACCTCTGGTATTTTCTCTCATTGTTCAAGTTTCTCTGGCCTTCCTGACATTTTCTGATTTGCTTATTGAGCTCCTATAAACTAAACTCCTGTAATTGAAGATTGTTTGAGAACATTGTGAGAGAGGACTTTGACAAGTCAGGTACATCTCCTTGTAGTGTTGCTGGAGTGTAGCTTTTCTTTTTTTCCCCATCTAATTCTAGGAATGCTTTAATTCTCCATATGGAACCCAATACTTTAAGGAGTATGCAGAGAAGATCCCTGGGGAATCAACACACAAGCTCTCAGAAGTGGCAAAGGAGTGCAGCATATATCTCATTGGAGGTGACCATCTCATTGGGGGAGAAATGGGCAGTGTCTGCTGCTGCCATGGGATGAAAATTCCATAAATAATACAGTGGGGGAAATCTCTGTTCTCACCTTTACAAAGGGTCCATTCCAGAAGAGGATGGTGGGAAGCTCTATAACACATGTACTGTCTTTGGGCCTGATGGTGCTATGTTGGCAAAGCACAGGAAGGTAAGATGCCAGAATGTTGTTGTGGAAAGGCTTCTCAGCAGTGAATTATTTCATTATTTCATCTCAGCACAAATTATTTCATCTGTACCTAAAGGTGATATCAATTAGTAGAATCTTGCTTCAATAATTAGTGTGCTATCAGTGAAATGTCATGTAATTTATGTTTGGGACATGTAAACACCCCTTCCAAAGGTGGTCATAAATTTGTTCTGGACAAGGATGACAAAATACTAGAATGTGTACTTGGCTTTCACCATATGCTGTGAAAACTGTGATAAAGAGTGAAACCTGATTCAACTTAGATATCTCTGTACCTTGGGCTGAGTCTGAAACACAGTGCCACTTAAATGGGATCAGGATTTTCCCTCAGCTTCCCAATGGATTTAGTCCTTCTGTTGTCATAAATACTGCTCTTCACATACTTTGTGCTGTATGTATGAGTGGGGCAGACATGCAGAGTCCAAGTTCCACAGCTGAGCTGTGACTGCTGTTTGTGGCAGAGGCTTGCTTGCTGTCAGCTTCCACCTCAACACCGCTTTGTGCCTTCTGGGAAACTGTAACTCCAGAGTCAGTTTCTGTTCATGGGACTGTGCACCCAGGGAACACTCCATGGGTGAACAACAGCTTATTTCTTCCAAGGATAAGCCAAAAAGAGGATGCAAGGTTGCTTGGAACAAATAAGATGGTGCAAAATACCTCTGGGGTGCAGGTATTCATTTATTCTGTTTGCTGACTCTACATTAGCTTCACTTACTAGATCACCTTCTGCAGCACTGTGTTGCCTTCCCTCTGCCACAGCACACCAGCCTGCAAGCCCAGTGGTTGTTTGTAGAATGTGTGCAGGCTTGTGCTGTGTGAGTGTGAACAAATAATAAAATAAAACCAGCTCTGTTGTTAGGGAGCTCTGGTCAGGGACTACACCTTCCATTGCAAGGGAGGGATAAAGACTGTCTGTCTGCAGGCCCTGAGAGGCACCTGCATAGCTGAGGTCATGGAAACTTTGTGGCTTGGTGAAGGTATTTTCTGGAGAAGATCTGCAGGAATGGGACTCACATTTTAGAGACTAAGACCTCACCTACTTCAACATACTTTAAAATCATTCTGACAAGTTCAAGACATTTTATATGTATCCTCTCTTTTGAAAAATGACTCTTTGGGTCAAGACATGTAGGTGTTTTGCAGCTCTAATTCTGTAGAGAAGAAAACTGCTTTAATTCATCTTTGGGGGAACTAACAATCTGAAACAATGTTTACTTTGGATCCTGACAAAAGAGTAGTCTAGATAACAGCAGAAAATACATACCTGATGGAAAGAGGCTCAAGTACCAAGAAAATTGTTTTTAATCATGGTATAATTGCAGGTTCATTTGTTTGACATTAATGTTCCTGGGAAGATACAGTTCAAAGAGTCTGAAACATTGAGTCCAGGGAATAGTTTCTCCATGTTTGACACACGTGAGTATAAGACCAGTCCTCCCTTTAAGGAGCTCTGCACGGGCACATTGTTTCATGTCAGGAGGATACAAAAATGGAGACAATTAACTCAATTGTAAATCCCATTCCAGCGTTCTTGAATCAAACTCATCAGATAGAAAAGCAAGATCCCTGCTCTTCCCCACCTCACATTGTTCAAAAACTGACAGAGCCTCTTTACTGAGCTCTCCAAAGAGTCCTGTCTCCCACAGTCACCTTCTCCTCCTTGCAGTGTGCATGCTCTAAGAAAGTACATGACTACTTTTAGTCCATGGAAAGCAGGGAGTGCTTTCTTTTCTTGAAAAGGAAATAATTGAAACAATTATGAAAGCTAAATAAGAGAGGAGTATGTTATCAAAGACCTGATACAACAGGATTTTGTGGAAATGGCTGTTCTTAAAGGGTAGATTAGACTGCTTTTCACAATCTTTGCCTCATCATGAAGCATGAATTCTTCCCCACCAACAGCCAGTGCTTGTTGGACACACATTTAAATACAGCTGTAAAATAACAGTAGGCAGGATGGCTGCAGGGAGCCTTGGGATTGCTTTTGTGTGCTTGTGACAGTGATATGGCTGTTGTCTGTTGTGTTTTGAGAACAGCATACTGCAAAGTGGGCCTGGGCATCTGCTATGACATGAGGTTTGCTGAGATGGCTCAAATCTACGGCCAGAAAGGTGAGGCTGGGTCCCCTGATGGAGCATGGTCAGCCCTAAGGCCAGGCCTAGGCAGGGCTGCTCCAGGGGGGTCCATACTGGCTGATCTGTGTGGTCAGGCAGCCTTATCCCCACCCAGTCACACAAAATGCATCTTGTGGCCAAGAGTCTTACTCACATGGGTGACTCCTCTTGTGGAGTAAAGTAACCGTCATTTCCTCATCCACATTTGGTGGTGCAGTGCTGGAGTTGGGGATATCCCCACATTAGGTCACAGGTCACAGCTTTTGGCTGATGTGACCTGTGTTATACAGGGACAGGCTCTCTTTGGTTCTGTTTTGGGCAGAAGTTGGGAAGTATTGAAAGAAACCTCACCTTGAGTTCTTCCCCTTAATGATGGGTGGATTCTAATTGTCTTTTAACAAAGGTTGCCAGCTGCTGATATATCCAGGGGCTTTTAACCTGACAACAGGACCAGCTCATTGGGAACTCTTACAAAGGGGAAGGTAAGATCACAGTAACAGCTTATCCTCCTGTTCTAGAGGAGTTTTGGTGCATGGAACTGAACTTCTTTGTGTTCCAAATGGCTCTGTGCATCAGAAGTGGTGCTGCAGGGCCACTCTGCCATTGGAGCTGCACCATTTCTCAAGTCTTGCATGGGATACCAAAATGATTTTACTGTCAAGGAGAAAAGCAGGAAATTCTCAGCCTTTACTCCTGCCAGCCCCTGTTAGGCCCTTTCAAGGACCTTTTCCCATGGCTCTGTAAGCACCCTTCACACTCCAGTTGTAGAGAGAAGAGCCAATAACCATTTGAGAACTGCTGTAATTACAGACAGAAATAGACCCTGAGATTCCTGAATGCAGTTTTATTTATTCATTTGGTCACCTTCAATCAACTTTGCTACACACTGAATGAACATGTGAATGACATGATCTTCTATGCACTAACTCTGGAGCCAGGTGCTAGAGACTTCTCTTTCCAGGCTCTGCTTTCTCTGACCTTCATATCATTTACAGTTTTGTCTACCCATTTAGAAGATATGCAGCTTGTCCTTCAGAGTGAATTCTTTCTCTTCTGCTTAATTGAATGGTATTATAAAAAAACAAATCTTCTCACTTCTTCCCTCCATCCCTCCATCTTCCTGTGAACACAGAGCTGTTGATAATCAAGTCTACGTAGCTACTGTATCTCCTGCTAGAGATGAAAAAGCATCCTATGTTGCCTGGGGACACAGCACTGTAGTAAATCCATGGTGAGTGCAATAAAATAAAACAAAACACCTTTTTTGGTTAAAAAAATATTTTACTTGACAGTTGCCCTTCAGTTCCATATTTCCATCTACTCTTAAAAATTAAAATTCTTGGTAAAAAGCGCATGAGACTTAAGCCAACATTCTTGAAATCATCATGTAAACCTGTCAAAAACAAGCAATAAACTAGAACTAGTTGAGTATGTATTAATTTTGGTAGTAAAGGTGTTATTTAGTACTAGTATTCAGCATTAGTTAAACTGCTGACCTTGACAACTTGTCCCTGAAGTTCAGTCTGTTGTATGCTATGCGTGTGGTAATTCTCTGTGTAGAACCAAACCATCTCAAACAGCTTACACAGAACTATTTCATTTCCTCAAAGAACAACACTGCTTTGACACAAGAAAGAACAAGAATATCTTCAGCTAGAGAAGAGAGATATTCTGACTTGAGCAGAAGTCATGCAGGGGCACAGGAGGTAAAAGTGACCAAATCTGCAGGCAGTTGTTTTTCTTTCAGATAAATCTGCTGATAGTTTTCTTCCAGATGACTGCAGAGTAAGAAAAACTGTGTCTGTGTCTTGAGCTTTTAACTGTATATGATGAAAGCAGTGACAGAACACTTTGCTGGAGTCATGATAAATCATGTTCAGTAGTTCAGGCAGAGTAAAACTACACTCCTATTAAAAGCCAGTAGGATCTTCAAAGAAGAAAGTGTTTATCTTTGCCAGTATGGTTGTCCCTTTCCCCTTGAGTTGCATGCTCAGAGGCAGTGGTTCTCAGAGTGGCTTTTACCATGATTCTTGGTCTTTGAAACACATTTATGTGAAGTATGTGTAGGTCACATATAAAATGTGCCATAGATAAAGCCTGGAGGCCATTTCTGTCATGCCAGAGTTATGAATTATGATGCTGTTTTTAGGACAGCCCTGCCTTTACAGCTGTAGACATGAAGGGTAGGAACTCCCTTTTGTACAAACAGCAGCAACTGGACTGATGCCTTGAGACCAGTGTGTTAATCCTGTGAACAAATGTGCTTAATTTTGCAGGGGTGAAGTCATAGCCAAAGCTGGGGCCGAGGAAACAGTTGTGTACACAGATATAGGTAAGGGTAAAGCTGTTTGGGTTTTTTTCCCCACTGTTTTTTCCTGCATATGGGTCATGGCACTAAGGAGAGACAGTGAAGTCTGTGGCCTTGCACATGCAGCTGCAGATGGTGCAGTGTTCCTTCTCCACTTTGACTGGGTTAAAGCAAAACCAAGCAGCTATCTGTACCCTTCTGTAGACCATACTCTGTAGCTATAGCCTTCCAGTTTACTGAGGAGGTAGGTGCCACCTTAGGCAGGGCTTCCTTCAGCCCTGCCTGCTCACTTGCAGTACCCTACAGGCCCACTCTCTGTGAAAGCTGCTATTTTCTGTCTCAGCTCAGAGCAAGTCAGGTGCTTTCTGTTTTGGCTGCTGTTCTCATAACTCTTCTTCTCCCCTTGCAGATCTGAAGAAACTTGCAGAAATACGTCAACAAATTCCTATTTTAAGCCAGAAGCGTTGTGATCTCTATGGTGTAGAGATGAAAAAGTGAAGCTGGGTGAAGAGGGAAGGTTCAGTTGCCACAATGAACTGATGGCTGATGCCTTCACCCTCAGAAGGATTTCCTTAGTAGTTGTTCCACAATTTACTGCCAAATGAGCCAGTTGAGAAACCAACACAGAACAAAAACCTTGGCAATGCAATTCTAAAATCATTCAACTACAATTTTTATATCTCCTCTCATACTTAAGTATTTCATAGTATTTTAAAGCTAGGATAAAGATGAAAGTGAAATCAGTTCAACACAGCAGTAATTAACATTGCTTATTAAACATCATAATATTTTAGTTGCCTTTGGGGGCTTTTGTGTAGAACACAAATGGAAACCTTGTTTTCTGAAACTGGCTCTCAAGTCAGCTTTGATATCAGGAATTTTTCAGTGAATCATAAGAAAATCTAGAAGCATGATTCTACCCCCTTGTCCTTTTTAGATGTACTTGCCTTAACAAAGGTCCTTGAATGTCCTACTTACAGCTTGGAAAGGTTAAAATTTAACATGCAGAGCGAAACAGGCCAGATCCTGCTCACACTACTCGGGATGCTGCCAGAAGCTGCCAGACAGAGCTGCTACTATAGAAGAATCTGTAACAGTTTTTGGTCCATTTGTCTTGCCTGGAATATGTGTATTAAATTCTCCTTATGGCAATTCCTGTTTATTGCTGAAGTGCCACGGGTTACCCTGTTGTTACATAATTCACACATTGCCACACCTTTGCTCTGCCTCCTGCTTCCTCAAGAGAATGGCTGAGTGGGTTTTAATTCTGCCTGCAAAAGGCTGAGGGGAGTCACTCAGACAACTTGTTGCACTTGCTAACTCCTTCTGGCCACAGTCTTCTAGAAGACTGCTCCATGTTTGAATGCATTATTTCAACCATGGGCAGCTCCTATCCACTGCAGAGAAAACATTCCTTACTGTGCAGCTTTTACTGGAGACTAACAAACTGATTATGAAAGATGGCCTTAAAATGCTGGAAACCAAACAAGCATGGTCTGGTTCTGGTTGGTTGTTTTTTACTCAGAAGGAAAACACCTATTAATGTAAAAAGAACTTACAAATTATGCCTTTTCTTTTTCCCTTGGGATGAAAAAAAGAAGCAACTCTCCAGCCCTTACCAATACGCTTTTAGTTTTCCAGCAGCATAAAAAGGCAGTAAAGCTCAAGATTTCAAAATATAAAAGTGGGAGGGAGAGAAGGTTTTGTCTTGCTCTAATTAACCCCATTTCCCCCCAGACCATCTTACCTTTTATTTGTATTCAGCAATCCTCCTCTTCCTGCAGTTTTTGTGGGGTTTTTTTTCATTTATTTAATGTTCTTTTGGCTCCTCTACAACGAGCTTGGTTTGTGTTTGATAGAGGAAAATGAACAGTTGAATTAAGCCAAACACTTTTGCATCCTTCCCCTCAAAGCCAGGCCCCACCATTCCCCTCAGTGGCATTATCTCTTCCAGCAGGTGCTTTTTGGTCTGCACTTTTCACTGTATTTTGGTGTACATACTGCACTGGAACTCTTAAAAAACAAGCCACAGAGCATAAGGTGAAATGAAGGTTTATTTGTTGAAAAATAAATATTAAAAAATTAACAATTTACCATTTGAGCCAAGCCTCCTGCATTAGATTACTTGCTTCCCACATACTCCACAATCCCCCTCTGTGCTGGCCATCACTGGGCTCCAACTTCTAAAGCATAATAACTATTTTATCTGTCTTTCCCTCCCCTCTCTCTACTAGTTTGACGTGCAGCAATCACTAAATGCTACCTTTGGAGGATTACAGTAGTGCAGGACTCTCAGGGGCTGACCACTTCACATGCAAAGTGCAGTCTGCAGCAGATAACAGAATCTGTGGCCTGGACCCTCCTCCCCTGGAATCCCAAATAGAGAACATGGATGAAAATCTGTGAGAAGCTACTTTGGTGAACTCAGCTGAAGAGCTGACATGAGCTCAGTTCTCTTCAGTCTATCAGGACACTTTGTAAGCACCTTGTTTTAATAGGGTATTTAATAGGGTCTCCAGTGTGCTCCACTCAGAAGGGATGCAAATGGGACTGTGAATTTGTGAGGGTTTCACTGAAAAAAAGTACACTGTCAGCTCTCAGCTGTAATACTTAAAGCAGCCAATACTCAACCTTGGTCTTGGTAACAAACAGGCACTTTTAAGTATCCATATTATACATATGCACCAGTATTCTCTAAGTATAGAAAACTAACCAGTAACAACCCTGAAATTGTTCCAGAATTTCAGCCTCCAAGAATTTAAATTAAAGAAATGGCAGAAAATGGGGCAGTGTTAGTATCACTGGGCTGCTCTTGATGGTTCCAGGGTAAGTTACAGTACAGCTCTTCAGTGTTCCCTCTTCACTTTCAGTCTGCAGTTAGATCCCAGCAATTCAAGTCACAACTTAGGACCATGGAATATGCCAAGTTGGCAGGGACCCATCAGGATCATCATGTCCAACTCCTGGCCCTGTGCAGGCCACCCCAAGAATCACAGCATGTGCCTGAGAGCATTGTCCCTGTGACCAACAGAGATCATACATAATGAGAATTAAGTTGCAAGACAACTGTAGGTAGAAGCAACTTCCCAGAATATCCCTCTAGGATATATCAGTTTATCCAAGTCTTCAGAAGAGTACTACCTTCCTACATAATTTCAACTTTTTTTTTTTTAATAGCAGTAATACTTGTTTCACTTCAAAGTTCACATGCACACACCTGGCTTGAAGTAAAACCTCAACTGTATCAGCCATTTTTAAAAAGTCCCTTTCACTAAAGGGATCCACCTGCATGCACACATTAGCAGGGTCTCAGCTACTCAGCTTCCCAGCCTTCCTGGCTCAGCTTCCTTTCCCCTGCAATCTTCAGCTCTCCAGACCATACCTCTGTGGGTGACAGAAGCAAGCAAAGATCAGACTTGGTGATTCCACGTCTCCTCCTCATTCTTTCTTAAAGGTGGAAGTGAGAGAAGATGACAAGGACTCAGTCAATTATCAGTTCTTCCTAGACTCAGAACAACATAAGCACAGAGCTCACCACTGCAGAGAACACCTTCATCAAAACCTGTTCTTATACATGTCAGAGAGAGATACTTGAAGGTAGTATTTATTTTTTCAGTTTACAGGTGATATGTCATTTACAAAAAAATTACAGACAATGCATCCTTTCAGTGCAGTTTCAAACTAGTTCAAGAACAGGCAAAAGTCTGTGATGATTTGGAATGCTAGTAAATTGACAGCACATGCTTTTTTCCCTTAATTGATTGGGTGGGGTAAGGAAGGGGTACAGATGGGGTGATGAGGAGAAAATGCCGATGGAAATAAGGCCATGCGAATAAAAACTCCTCAGAACAGGACTCATCAGTCTGGCATGTTTTTGTTCTCAGGTCATTGATGCAGAGATTGGAAGCTGGAGAAGACACTTGTTATGTGCAGTGCCCCCAGAAGCTGCCAGTACCTTCCCATACCTTCAATTCTACACCAGTGCTATGATTTCAGATCACCTACTGAGCTACTAAAATAACGAGTAAATCTTTATGTCTACTTTCCACCATTTGAGTTCTCAACTGTTGTTGCTGGGAGAAAGGAAGGTCAAGTTGAAAATGCAAGCTGCTGCTGTATGGTGGCACAACTACAGAACAAGACAGTTTGACTACAGCATCATTCATTTCTTTAGAAGATTAAATACATTAGACAACTCATCACGAACAGATCTGTGATTTCAGGATGGAAAGAAGCCCAAACCAGTGTGTCATAAATAAAGCTACATCATTTGCATGAGGTTTGTCCAGCCACATCAATCCAGGGAGAGGCAAGATGGACTCACTGACTTCCACACCAGCAAGAGCAACCCAAAGCAAGAGGGTCCTCTGTGAAGTTCCGAACAAGAGGAAAACTATTCCATAATCTGCCCATCTACTGTTTGCAGCACAATTGCTTCCTTCCTACAGTATTTCTAATCTTGGACAGGACAGGGTCTACAGAACAAGGAAACCAGTGCAGATTCCAAATCCCTTATTGGAAGTTCCAGCCTATGCTTTGTTCCTTATCTCACTTAATCCTGCAAAGGGGCTCTTCAAAGGAGCCCATGGTAACACAGCAGTCTAGAGACTGAAGAGAATTTAGATAGTCTGTCAGCTGCTACATTTATGCAAAAGCATCAGAGGTTACAAAGATTATATGCAAGCATGACCTTACCTTTTGGAGCTTGACTCCCAGCAGTGCTTTCTGTTCTTAAAAGTCTCTCTGAACCCTCCAGAACAGTTTCCCGTGACATTCAAGTAAGGACTGCTGCACAGGATTCAATCTTTCTTCCAGTCTGCACTGAAGCAGTGTTACCTGACCTCCTTCCCCAGCCAACCTTTTGCTAGCTCTCCTATGCAGTGCTCTAGTGCTTTCTGGGGTGAGAATAGGACTATCAAATTAATTCCTTAATAGCTGCCACAGGACTATTTCTAAGTAAGTTATGCAGAGGGTGGAAGGGGATTTAAGGGAAGATTGTGCATGCTTGCATATATTTACAGGGGTTCTCTCCACATCTACTGACTTAAAAAAACCCTCTATTATTATTAAAGTTTGAAAATTAATTTTTTGCAAAATTAAAATCAACCCTCAAGGATTAATTGGATATAAAAAAGAAACCTATTTTACAGCACTGACTAGTATTACCTTTAAAACCAACAGGAAAAAAACCCACATGCTGTAATACTATTTGATAAAGCAAAAATTGCCCACAACATAATCACCCAAAATGAAACAGTGTGAAGTTTTTATTTGCATGGCCAAAATATGTTCCTTTGGTTCCCCTGCAACTTTATTTCCCTTAACACACTTTAAGGTTTTTGCTGCAGAAGGAACAAGATGCAGCACTGCATACTTCCTTGAACAACCACTCCCACAACACCTAAACATTGAACAGATGTAGCAAATGACAACACCACGAACGGGAAAAAACTAAGTTCCACCATTCAGCATGGTCTGCAACAGCGTCTGTAGGGCTGGCTGAAGTGGGCAACTTCACTTTGGAAGGTCATTTCCTCCTTGTTTCTTTACAGTGTCGGTGGTTTCAATCCATACTTCTTTGCAACTTCTGTCTGGGCATAGGCAGCATCACAGAGTGAGTAGAGGTGGGCCATCTCCATTTCTGATTTGGCCAGGTTGATAGCTTTGTTGAACATTTCAATGGCTTTATCCAGATTACCTCTGAAACAAACAAAGACTTAGTGCAGTTAAGACTGCCAAAGCAATCTTGTCGTCTCTACAACATCTTTTTTCTTTCAGGACTTACCCTCTCCATTACTACCAACTTAAAAGGACTTCGGGAAGAACCAGCACAGGAACTTGTGATGATGCTGAGTAAACTGAGAGAACTTGTGACCAAGCCTAAGCAACTCATAGCCTTCCTCCTCAGAGCCCCCACGGGGGTGGCTGCAGGAGAAAATGTTCTCCACAGGACACCAAGAGGACTACAAAGATACTGCTGGGCCACGGAATGAACTCTCATCTCCCCTGAAAGGACTTTGTATGTGCAAGAGGAAAGCCAGCACAGACAGAAGCACGTTATTTAAATAGGAAACGCCTGCACAATTTCTCATGGCAATAGTTTAATTGTCTGTCCTTCAGAGGACCAGACATACTAAAAAAAGACTCAACTGTACGGTCAGCTACACCCCAAACTTTTGCACAGTTGCAATGCAATGTCACAGAGCAGTGCATTAGTCCTTCCCCTTTCCCCCAGGAACTGCAAACCAGAGTCCTGGTGGCTGCAGGAGAAAACAGGACAGGATTCCCAGTACAAACGCCCCACTGTGTGCAAGGACAACATTAGATACACACAAAGCCACATAATGATTAAGAAAGTCACTTTGAATGCAGAAGGGATGTATTTAAACATACACAGACTCATCTGCCTGTTGTCCAGTAAGTATGAAATGTGTGCTGAGCAGTTGTCAGGTCATAAACCAGAATTATGCCACAGAGAATGAAAGGCTTTACCTCTGAGTTACAAAACAGAAATCAGGACTTTGGGTAAGAGCTGGCCTTGCAGAACATCAGGGAGAAGATCTCAAGACTTATGATCCATAAGGAAATTTAAAGAACTACTGTGATTTCAGAAGCAACTAAGAATTCTGAACATTGCAATTGGGCATTACCTTTGCACTTCAATCGTTCCCATGGTCTCATATGCAAAATCACATTTGTTATCAATTTCAATGGCCTTGCTTATGAGTTCTAATCCTTTGTCTAAATCTTGCTTCCACTGGAGCTGAAGTAAACTAGAAGAAAAAGAAAATTTTAAACAGACTTCACACACACCTCCCAAACCCTTCATCATGGTGAGCAAAACCATCCCAAATGTACAATGTATTTAATTTCTAATGCAGGGTAGACAGTAACTTAGTAACTTCATGACTTTTAAAAACACTTATGTGAAAATCACTTTCAATAAGCCACGTCGTCACTGCTTTAATGAATTTTATGAAAGGCAAATTTTTCCCAAGAAGACTTGTTACATATTGATTTCTGAACGAAAAAACTTCAACACAAAGCTCAAGTTAAGACAAGGCTAAAGGAAAAGTCAGATATACTTCAAGTAGATACTGAATTAGCAAGGAACACTGATGAAACTTTCCTGAAATGCATTTAGAGTTTAGTCAAGAGAAACTATAGAAATACATGTAAGGGCATAAAGTTTACACAAAGTTATTTTTCCTGGCTAAACTTCTAAACATAAACATTCAGCTGAGGTTGATTCAGCTAAATATACCAACTGTTCTCCACCAAAAGGACTGCAAACTCAATACATACCCTTTATGAACATATGTAGTGGCATTGTCTGGCTCAAGGTCAATGCATTTATCATACATTTCATCAGCCTTGCCAAACTGCTGTTGATCAGTTAGTGCCTGCATCAGAAGAGAAACCTGTTTGTCAATAAGCAACCAAAGTGTGCCCTCTGCACTTGGCTGATTCTAATTAAAACTGTATTGACAAGCTGAGATTGGATGCAGCTCATTTATGGCACAGCAGGCCAGGCACATCAGTTACCAGAGTGGAGTTTCAAAATGGAGGCTTTTTACAAGAAAACTTTGGCCTTTAAGTCCACACTATCACCTGGAATGGGAGATGCAAGCAACATGCTGTGTGCTGTATATAAAAACCATTCTAAAAGTCTGTACCTGCAAGCCTCAACTCTTCCCTTTTCAAATATACTTCTTTCAAAATGAAATGCATCCATATTGACAATTTACTTAAAATCAGAACATCTCGTGCTCCCTGCTAAAACCAGCAGTATGTTTTCTTAGAGCAGAAATTAGGCTCCATAACAGGTGTACCCCAAACAGCTGTTCTAAACCACTACATGCCACTGGTAGCAGAAGAAAAATGTTACCCTAGTTCCACACATTTGACTCTCAAATTACCCAGAGAATCCCTGACATTCATCAAGTGAGATGCCACACACGTGCAGGAAGGGGGGAATCATGCAGGAATGACCTCTGTCTCCTAATAACCACCCTCAACTCTCATTACTTACATCCTGCTCCACCAATTCCCCCTGTACTTCCTCTGTCCCAGGACACCCATAGCCATAAATGCAGGTAGCTTACTCAAGACAGCAGGTATTATCTCAGAACTTGGTCTCAAAAATCTTCAGATATTATTTGAAGAAAAGTTATGTTACCCAAGATGAAAAGTACAGGAAAATGCAGCATTTTCTTTAAGAGAGAGAGAAACATACCTGAGCATAGAGTGCATAGCCCTCAGCACACTTTGGAAATTTTTTAATGACATCTTCAAAGCCTTTCATGGCTGCTTGCACAGTCAAAGCATTACTTCCTGTATAAGCCTGGCGATACTATTCAAGAGGAAAAAAAAAAGGAAAAAACATTTACACAATCAACACACTAAAAAAAGGCTGATCAGGCCTCTACCCACCTCCCCAAGTATTGCCTGCATCATAAGAATTCAAAGTTATTTTTTATATATATATGTGTGTGTGTGTATAAAGGCTGAGAGAATTGGGATTGTTCAGCCTCAAAAAGAGAAGGCTTTGGGGTGACCTAACTGTGGCCTTCCAGTACCTGAAGGGACCCTACAAGAAAGAGAGGGATTTTCTACAAGAGCATGGGGTGACAGGACAAGGGCAAAAGGCTTCAGATTGAAAGAGAGCAGGTTTAGATCAGATATTAGGAAAAAAAATTCTTTACCGTGAGATGGTAAGGCACTGGAACAGGTTGCCCAGAGAAGCTGTGGATGCCACATCCATGGAAGTGCTCAAGACCAGGTTGGATGGGGCTCTGAGCAACCTGGTCTGGTTGACCAGGAAGGGGTTCCTGTCCATGACAGGGGGGTTGGAACACGATGGTCTTTGAGGTCCCTTCCAACCCAAACCATTCTGTGATTCTGTGCCAAGTTCTAGAAGGTGACATGCCTGTACATCCTACCAAATCTGCCTTTGGGAACCTACCATGTGTCCAAGTCTCTGGATTGGGAGAGGAAAACGGGTGAAAGAAGGAAGTCATAAGGTCTGATGGTTGAGATAGCCTCCCTCTATTTCAAATGCTTAGAAATTCCAGACCTAGCATTCCTCCTTGTTCACACCATGCAAAGCTGTCCTGAGAAGATTCTTGCACACTGAGTCATTGTACCAGCTTGAAATAGTTTGATTCTAATTTCTTGATGACCGTTTTCCACAATAAAAGAAGTTATTAAAATCAATTTTATGTGCTCCAATTAGAATCAAGATTTTTGTTCCTCTCCCACAAAACAGAAAAAACGTTCTACTGTTCGAACACGGAATGTTTCAGAAGGAAAGCAGCAAACCTCTACTCCAGCTGAAGAAACTGCTGCATTATTCTTTTACCTTATTATTAGAAGACAAAGATGTTTGTTGCCCTACTTTCCTGTTAAATTGGAATAAACCAGAGAAGCACAGGATGGTTTCCAGAACTCTGTGAAGAAAAAGCACCCAGATAAAGCCCAGCACGTTACCTACCAGAGCGAAACATTTCTGTGCTTGAGCCAAGGCAGAATTGGGTCGCAATCGGATACATTCATCAAAGTCTTCCACAGCCTCCTCAATTTGGTCAAGCAGGATTTTCAGCTGGCCAGAATGAAAGAAAAGCCTATTTCTCTATTTCATCTGTGCTTCAGACACTTATGTGATAATTCAGTTAGTGCCAGTTACTCACCACCTCCAGCTCAGAACTTTAGAACAGCTCAGCTTTAGAACTGTCCAGAAACCTACAAAACTATAACTAACTAAAAATAACTAAACATAACTAAAACCCACTGTCACAATCTATCAAAGCCACCAGCGTAACTTTGGCTACATACACAAGAAAGGAATGTACATGTGTAGGGATTGGGAATGCTTGCATTTTAGACTGTTGCCATTACTGCTTTAGCATTATGTCCAGTCACCAAAATTATGCTGTCTTTTCTCAAGTCATTTTGCCTCTCTGTAGTCAATGTCTGTGGACTATCTGGATGTTGAAACATTTCTGCTCTTCCAGCTTGCATTTCAACTCTTTTTGTTTGGTTGGGGGTTTTTGTTTTGTTTTGACATTCTCATTCCCCCAGAAGAGCAGAGCTCACTTCATCGTTCTCTTACTTTACTGTGAAGTAAAACTACTCATTTTCATTCTACTGTAAAACACTCATTTTCAATCTGCAAAAAACTTTCATTCCCTTCAATCAACACACAGTATCATTTTCATTTCTGAGCACTAAAGTGGTCTAATACATTCATGGAGAAAGACACTTGATCTGTGGAAGTCTTCCTTACAAATACCACTTAGCGTATCAGCATGTGATAGTGTTCCTTTTTTAATTCCAGCAGCAATCATGTTACAGCTCTGTGGCAGGAGGCATTTCTAGGTCTAGAAATCAGTGAAGGACAGCAGTGTTACAAGGCAGAGAGGGATGAGCTGAACAGACCCAAGCCTAGGCCACAGGGCCGCCAGAGTTATCAGGGATACATTACATCCTCTGTAACAAAGCTCTGCCATTCAGGGCCCTACAGCTTTTATCTGCTGTAAATGCACACAAACCCCAGCACTCGTAAGACGGAGTTCACATTGACACAGGGCTTCCCTTCAGCTGTACAAGTGAACTGCACCTGCAAACCAGACCGTGTGTTTATCCCCCAGAAGCTCCCGCTCAGGACTCGGTGCTTTTGTGCCACGCGCAGCACGCGGCGTCCCCTCGAGCGCGTGGGAGACAGCGAAGCGGCCGAGCCCCGGCCCTCACCTGCCCGCGGTGGTGGTAGACGTCGGCGTTCTGAGGGTCGATGGTGGCGGCCATGTTGAAGTCCTGCGTGGACAGCCCGGGCTGCTGCTGCTGCATGTACATGCTGCCCCGCTTGATCAGCGCGTTGGCCCGCAGCTGCAACACACGGCCACGCCTCGCTCAGCCCCGCGGCGCGGGCTCAGCGCGGCCACAGCACAGCCCGCGCTCGCCTGCTCCTCCCACTGCCGGGCTGCAATGGTTCTGAGCAGGAATCAGTTTCATGCCGACCCTCAGTCAATCGACTCCCGCACTTCATTTCAAAATGGCGGCCTGCGCTCCCGTCTCAGTGGATTTTCAACCCCCCCGTAAACCCTTTACAATTCCTGTGCTTACAAAGACACCAATGCTTTTTTGAAGCAGCTGAATATGCAAGTGCAATTAATGTTTTATTTTTCCAGAGTGGATAAGCCTCCAATTCATTCAACTTCCCCTGTTCTTTAGTTTGCACTACTTACCATCTGTAATTTGCACTACTTAATACAGCTGTCTCAAAAATCAACGAGCCCTTGGAAAAAACTATTTGTCAGGAGCGAAACAGTAAATAAACCAGAACACTCCCATTAAAACATCTGAAATTTTGGAAAAACAACTTCTTGAACTATATGGCAAGTTTATCATCTAACTTCTCAACCCAAACTACAATCCAGCTGTGACAGATTCTTACCTTCACATTTGCATCTTCCATGCTGATGACCTGATCTAGGTCTGGTTTGGCAGCACTTGCATTGCCAATAAGTAAGTAGAAAGTAGCTCGCAGAAGCAAAGCTTCTGCCATGTATTTTCCCTTTGCTTCAATTTCTTTTGTGCTTTCACTGATAATTTTGTCATAGTTCTCTTCTTCCATATATTGTTTGGCTCTCAAATAGCCAGAGCTGTAAATGATGTAAGAACAGTTGTATATATACATGCATTCACTGAACACTGCAATTTCCATTCAGATTTTTCATCAAATCATTACAAATACTAATTTGTGCTATACTGTTACAACACCAGCATAGTTCCATTGGAACATCCGTTCCTGGATAGAACCATCACTGAGGGAAAACAATTTGGACAAAACCTGGCTAAAATACATTGGAAATAAAGAAGAAAAAACATTTTAAAGCTCTTGACCTTGAGTGTCATTTGTCCCTTGAGTTATTTTTTTTTCACATGAAGAACAGCAATAATCTCTGCTTTAAAACAAGAGGGTGGAATTTGAGGTCAGGAAAGTGAAATATTAAATGTAGCAATGTGCAGCTTGTATGTGGAAGGAAGGATTTTATAGCAAAAAATTACAGTAAGCACTGCTTTGTTCTCAGCTGTGTGTCCCGGATTCAGTGACACTGCCTGTAGGTCAGGACATTCTCTCTTACTTAAAAAAATAAGTCATAATGCTGTTTGCAATGGTTTCCAAACTGACAGCAGAGCTATCTTCCAAAAATAATCTGGAAAGCAGCATAGTAAGCTAAAGAATCACTTCTGTGGTGCTCAAGCTCCACTAAAAAAAAAGAAAACAAACCACAAAACCAAGCTTTTCTATGTCAGAACAAGCTTCTCATTTATGGGCAATTTGATTCCAGAAAGACAAAACACCCTTTCAGCCTCAGTTGCTGTGAATGTATATTTTCATTAAAAAATACCCTTTTCCTAGCTCATTTTCTCCTTTTCAGTCCAAAGGCTGACTTGCTCTCTTCCTTGGAAACACTCCCTCAGTACAAAATATTCCTTTCCCCAGAATATCATTCAGCCCTCTCCAGTCCTCCCATCTCCTAAGATTTATTATGATACCGTAGTAAATATTCAGCATATTTTCCCAATCTCATTGTTCCTCCTCTGTTCAGTGAAGGTTTGGAACTAACCTAGTGGAAGCCAGTCAGCTTTCACCAAGGTTTCACTTTCAATACTGGTATCATTTATATCACAGGATCTTCCATGCCAAGTACTATACAAACAGCAGCACATTATACAGAGCAGAATGTCCAAATCACTGAAAACTTCATTCCAGTACCAAACAATTCCCAGCTGTACTGTACACTCACTTTTCTTTTACTTCAGAAGCTTCTCCCTCCTTATCCTTATCTTCATCTGATTTCTCACCCTTAAGCAAAGGTTGGGAAATTATATCATCTGTGAAAGAACTGAAGTAGGATTTAATGAACTGTGGTGAGGGCATCAGAGGCTCACGATTCTGAAACAGAGAAAGGTAATTCCAAGTCATTAGGTGCTAAGGTCAGATGGTAAAGATGGAAATGGATAACAAATGTGATTAGAAAAAAAAATAATGAATGAACCAATGTATGACTTTCACTATCTCATTTGATAGTCTGATACCTTTGATTTGTCAGTTTGATGTTTAGGGATTCTTTAAGCTTCAGATCACAATGCAATACCCACCACCAGTGGAAATAAAGTGAAGATATTCAGGGGAGGAGGGAGATAGTATCTTTTCACATCTGTGGCCAGAAATGAGGACTCTTAGAATACCATAAGACACTGGGGAGATGGACTGAAGCATTAGGTATGCACATAAATTGGGTGAAAAATGCAAGTTGGTGGTTTAAGCAGGAGCCTAAATTCAAGCAGACTCTGAATGGCAGTTTTCTCTTTTCTCCAGCTTGTCCAATAGAAGCTGCTGTCATTGCTACAACGGAGACTAATAAGGCAATATCCTAGTTCTATGTGGAACTTGGCCCAAATACCACACATTTTACTGAAACTCCCAGAGGCAACACCTCTCAGGTACAGAATCCTTTCTACAACCAAAAAATATGTCTTGCTCAAAATAAACTGCACAAAAGAATTACAATTCAATCCCTCCTGCAAGAAAATACTGAAAGCACTCTTCTGCAGCACACCTATTTTGTGAGGCTGCCTTCACCACACCAATAGCACAATTTGTTTATGTTAACTCAGGACCACACATTTACGTGAGTTTCTGCAGGAAAGAAATCTCAAAACCAACAGTTTGGTTTGCATATGGAAACCAGTGGATTTCAGTACTTCAACCACTGTCAAAAACCAAGCAAGAATGCTTTAATAACAAGCAAGAACATGTTAATACCTGTCCCAACTTTTTTGTAAACCTACAGCCACTTAAAATGACTGCTCCTGGCTATCCCTGTGCTTCCACAGTTCTGCTTTCTGCAGTTTCCAAACATTCCTGCAAGGATGTCTGTTCCAACACACCCAGTTTCCATGAAGTTGCAAGCTGAGAAAAGCCCTATGTAGGGCAGCACACCAACTTAGGGTGTCTCCTGAATGCCATAATAAATTTGATTATTAAAGGGAAACGACTGCTAGAAGTAGATCTCTCTTCCCTGCTGAAGTTTCAAAACCCTTGGAGAGGTCCCAATGGAAAATAACATTGGTACAATGGCAGCTTTGTACAAACCAGTTTGTGTTGCTCCTTACACTTCAGCAGATGAAGACAGTGACTTGTTTACAGCAGCTGACAGAATGCCAACAACCAACATTTCAACAACCAGTCAGGTGAAACAACAATTAGTCAGCAATATCACAATATCCTACCTTGTACTTCTCTTTGGCCTTTTCTTTTCCAAGGAGTTTAAGAACTTTATCAGCTAATAACATACTTTGCTGGTTTTGGAAGGCTTCTAAAATGCAGACTGCAGTGACATCTAGAAAACAACACAAAGGGAGATTAAAGAAATTCTGATAGTCACTGGAGTACACTAAAATGTGCCACTGACTACAGCGAGTCACTGCCAAAGTAATACACGTCCTGTTCTTGGGCAAAAGCCTCTGTTTCCAGTTTGATGCATTTGCCACGTTTTTCAAGACACAAATTTGTATCCAAAATGTCCCTCCTGGGATAAAAGGGCTTCGTGACAGTGAATGAAAAGAAATTGCATTTATTTTTCTCTTTGTGTTTTTATCTAGAGACAAACACACTTAGATGGGCAGTGAAAATGTCCCTCCATCAGGGGCTTTCACCATTTTGAAACTTTGAGGAGAGTAATAATATTCATATTAGGTTCTCATTCAAAGTGCTAACACTGCTTTCTTCCTGGGACTGCTCTTAATTTCACACCTTTAAAATTCACATTCAGTCCCATCACACTTCCCTCACTCCTCAGTTTTAGAAATCTTCCTATATCATATTTCAAATTTTTCTGCTCATCTCCTTGACTTTGGAAGGGAGCAAGGAGAAATACCTTGCTGGCCTATTTAAAGTGCTAGCCCATATCACATGGCTTTCATTCACACAGAGAAACCTCTGCAAATGTTAACCCATTGCTGCCTGAGTAAAGCTTCACAGTGTGAAGCACTCTTACCACACACAGTTTCGCTGGATCCCCCAGCTAATGCAATGCTACCATGGGTTTTTCCTGTTTAATTCTCATTTAAACATCAGTGAAGATGAACAGAGTTTGGACTTGAAGTTCAAGCAGTGTGTTGTCTGAATATGCTTGAAAAGTAAATGTCTTACCCTGGAGTTTTAGTATAATTTCTGTAATTCTACACTGCTATGGGCACTATGAAGCCATAATTTACACAGAAACTCCCTGCAGCTCTGGCATGGTCAGGAAGCACATCAGAGTCCCTGGGAAAACAAGCTGCCCCCAGAAGAGTTATACAAACTCAGCAGACTCACTCTGCCCAGAGCAGGCAGCTGGAAACTGCTGCCCAGCCTTGGCTGCAGCAGCAGCATCTTCCCAAATCACACTGCCAGGGATCCCTGAGGGTTTTCTGCTGGTAGTGGCAGGGGTTTTGAGATTTGTTTGGGTTTGTTTTCCTCCACTACATGGGCACACCCTACTTCCTGGGATTTTACTGGCCATGTGTGGCTGCCAGGTAAAAGCAGAGTTATAGAAAAAACGATGGAGTTCAAAAAAACGCAAGAAAGTTTCAGATCTGAAAATACTGCAAACTAAAAATCAAATACAAATCAAGGCTGAAAACAATTGTCACTAACATTACTGCTATTAACATTAGAAAGAAGTTACATTTAAAACTGTCCTACTGTCACAGGGAAACTTGGTCTTTCTTGGGGCTTTTACCATCTGGCAGCTACATAAGGCTTAGGTTTTATTATAGCACTCTGGAAGTGCAGCTGATACACAGTGGTTGCAAAGGAGGGCAATAAATGAACTCAGTTGTCCTTTTCTGGTCACTATGGTCTTTGAGGGCATGAAGGCATTCTGCCAGCAGATAACCAGATAGATGGACAGAAGTCCCACATCTAATTTACCTTTTAATTTGGTAGACCTAATTCTTAGCTGTTACACATAAAGAAACTAATTTAACAGTTAGATTTGCTAGTCAAAGCACTGCCTTATTTTCTGTCCTCCTTTGATAACAAGCACAGCTGAAAATTGCATTTGCCTTTGAACCTTAGGAATGAGTTCAGTTGTTGAAATTTATACGGGTATTTTGAAGCAGTGTAGTGTAATTCAAAAGTGCCAAGACAACACACCTGACCTGTAGTTCTTAATTTCCATGGCTTCTCAGTTACACCTTCCTGACAGCTCAAAGCGTATTTTGTTTAGGAATAGCATTTGGAAGGAATTGACACAGTAATGTCTGCCAAGTACATAGTATTAGTATTAAAAAACATTCAATCTGTTCCAATTTTCATAAGCTATGCACCAGAAAAAAATGCTACTGAAGCCGTTTTCCCTCTAATACTTGTCCAATGCATTTTAATGACTGCAATGCTCTTATTTCTGACCATGTATCTCTACCTGCAAAAACAGCTTCATTTCTGCAGTAGTATAATTTCTCTAAAACAAACAGAGAAGAAGAAAGTCTGTTTACTGCGTGGAAATAGAATGACTGTTGTCAGATGAATTCTATTTCAAAACAAAGGAGTCTCCTGGAAAAAGAACATCTTGAGTGGCCACAGTAACATGGATTTCCCAGCAGTTATTTCAGATATAAGCAGATGAGAGCTTGAGAAATGTGAAAAGGTTCCTTCTGACAAGAGAAGAATATGTATTTGCAGGAGCTATGAATGGTTTTATATCAATAATTCTGTATTACTGTAGCTACAGAAGTTGCCATCTCCAAAGCAGCAGAGCTAATTCCGCTTTTAAGTCCACACATCATGAGCCACTCACCTTCTAAACATTCCTTCTTATTGTCCAGCTTCTCGTGAGCCTTTGCACGTCTGAAGAGAGCTTTGACATATTTAGGGTTAAGCTCAACAGCCTTTGTGCAGTCTTGTGCCACTTCTGTCCATTTTTGCTGTGGGCAGAGGAACAGCACAGTGAGAGAGGCCCCTCAGCTCCCTGCCCTGCGCCCGACAGCGACTGCGGCTCCCCGGGCCCTGCTCTGCCCTGCTCTGCCTCTGCTCCTGCAGGCTCCTCACTGAGAAACCACCTGGGCACCACTGCAAACCCCCTGCACCAGGAAAGCCACAAAACACAAAGGCAATTCCTACAGAAGTATTACACCAGACAGTTGTACAAATCCCACGGGAGAAGACAATGAGTTGAGGCAAAAATGTCAGCAGGACGTAACACTGGGAGTGAAAGACTGGTATGAAATAACTAGAAGGAAAAAAATGGAATATAATGAAAGCAAACAAGTTTAACAAAGCACTAAAACTTTTTCTTGAAGTTATTTCAATTTATCAAAATTTATCAATTTATTAAAACATGCTTTCCCCTAGAGGAACCACATACATTTGGGATTCATTACAGCATGAATTTGTGTTAAACAATAACTGCTTTATCTCTCCTCCAACACCAGATTTATCATCACAGTCTCTCACTTGATCCTTCAGACTGTACAAAGACAATTTTTCCACTCCTTTCTAGAGCTCACCAACTTGGCCTCACAAGCAAATCCATGATACCATAATAAGCAACACTGGTTGACTTCTAAAATAATACCAAGTATACTCAGCTGTCAAGTAAATGTTACTTCCCCGTGTGCAAATTTAGGTCTTGGCCTTTAACAGGATTTCTGTGATTTTTTTAGTTGAATTTTGAAGTAGCATCGTTCCAAAATATTTGGCCTTTCACCCTTCTTTCACAAAGAAACACTCTAGCAGAGACAAGTAAAATTAATTTATATACAAGAAAATTGTTCCAGAGAATAAGAAATCAAAACTTTGTCTTGGAAGAACAGGATGCATAAGAATTGCATAAGACAGACTGAGAGTAATTAACAGAAAATAATTTTATTTATATGTAGAAAAGTATGATGAGCTGAATAAAAGCTGCAAGTAACAGCATCTTGTTGTGAAGGCAGCAGATGTTGTCACCTGGGATCTTTCAGTGCATGGAAGTGACAAAATATAAAATTGATAAGGCCATTTTTAGAATAAACACACAATCATCTTTCATTTCTTACCAGTTGTTCATAGGCAGCAGCTCTATTTTGATAGAAGGTAGAAAGATCAAGGTTTTTCTCAGGAGGGCACAGGCTGATAGCCTCAGTATAACACTGAATAGCTTGCTCATATTTTCCTGCTTTAAAATACTTGTTTCCTTTGTTCTTGGCTGCTTGGGCTCTACCAAGAGGGCTCTGAAAAAGAAAGTGATAGGTCAGTTCAAATTAAAAAGGCATCACAGCACACAAGCTATGCACTTTAGGGCTCATCTTCAAAGCTATAAAAATGGATCTGAGTGGTAAAGTCTAGCCAGACTGCTGAAAAATCTCACTGATTTCATCTCCTGGAAACATACAACCAATTTTCTTTTGCAAGTATATCAGATAGGAGACAACCTTTTCACAAGATTCACTCCAGTGGTAACAAACAATGCAGTGATTTCTGTTTGGAAAGCTAAACAGATTGTAATCTTACATGGCTGGAGATCAGAAGAACCAATGAGGTAAATTGTTTCTCCAAAGACTAAATGTGCAAAGACAACAAAGCCCTCAAAGCAATTCAAATAGAAAATTTCCTACTAAAATACATACAGCCTATAAGACCAGAGTTGACTTGTCAGACTATGAATTAAATATGGAAAACACCTTGTGCAAAGGCCTACTGAGCAAGGCAAATAAAACCTGTAAGGAAAATAAAGCTGGTTTGTCTTTCATACACTAGACAAATTACCTTTATAGCTGAGTCCTCTACAGCTTCACACACTCTGCTTCATCCCATGAAAAATGCTGGACCATCATCATCCCAGCAGGGATGGGAAAGTTTGCTAACTGGCCTGAGATGCTGTCAAATAGATCTTTATGTTCTGCACCACCTGTTGATCATCTGTGTTCCTGCAGAAATTAACATTGCTACCTGCAACCCTCAGATTTACACATCAGTTATCAAATCTTCTGGTTTGTAAGTGATCAGATGTACAAATGCTCTCTTTATCAAAGGGGTGTGACCCACACCCAAGAAATAAAGAGTGCAAAAGATCCTAACATTGATCTTTGGGATCTCTGCTCCTCTTTCACAGCATTGCTTCAAGGACCAACATTTTGGGGTAGTTCTGCCAGACCCAAATGAACAGATGTAGGAGCAACCTTCCTGAGGAGGGAAAGGGTACAGACTGGGGGCAGTACTGCTTTAAACAACAGCTGCAGGATTTACTACATCTCACCTGCACTGAAAAGACCATCTAGGATTTGCTGGGAATTGTCAGTTTGGCCATACTTCTGCCCCCTCTCCCCACTGACCCAGCACCAGCACCAAACTACAATCAGACAGCTCCAATATGAATTTGAAAGCAACTTTGTGTTTCACCTGTGTGTTCCCCTTAGTGTCTGCTCAGTTCATGCCAATTTGATCATTCTTTGCATCTAAGTGATTTATTTTAAAACCCAAAACCAGAGGGGAAGCCAGGAGTTGCTCTACAACCTGTCTTTTAAGGCCTGGATCCCAGTTCTGGCACAAAAGAATCAGATAATGGGTACTAGCCTTAGTTCCTACATTAAGAAGAGGCATCCAAATAGAACAAAAGTATCTTACAGGCACTCTCCTGAGGAGAGACTTACAAGTGAAACCATATAAGGGAGAGAATTTCTTAAATATCCCTACTGCCAGAAAAGCTCTTCTCTCACAAGTCATTCATCACTGGGCTCATAGGAGATCAATCTGCACCTTGTTCACAGAACAAGGCAATCTGCAAGGCTTTCAGATTTTTCTGTTACAAGGTTTTGAATTTAATTTGATAAAGGATTATTAACTTCACCCCATACACTGTGTGTAACTCAGTGGATACATGAGCCAGAATTAGAGTGCAAATACTTTCACTGAGAGCCAAGTAACTGTGTATCTGATAAATTGTTTCTTTAAAACTTAATCAAAGACTAAAAAGGTTACATTTATTTTGAGTAGGTCCTAAATTTAGTTCCAAATACAACAATGCTTTTCTTTTAACAAAGAGAAGGGTTATACATATGCAGTAGACTTAAGTGTATGAAAGTCAGCTTGAATTTTATCTTGTGCATTTCTGGAGCAAAGCACATTAGAAATGCCTTTGTGAAATAATCTACAAAATTCAGTGCTGTTCCTACTAATGTGGGTTGAAAAAGAAAAACACATGATATGGGCCATATTGTAACATTCAGATGTGTGCTCCCAGCATGAAAATTATTTAAGACTGCAGAGACTTAAGCCTACACTGCAAGCAGAGTTATCATCACTGCCAATCGCTTCAGCCCAGGGATCTCCCACCCCAGTGTGAGCCCCAGGCTGAGATCCACGTGCTCCATCCCACACACTTGGACAGTCCCTGCCCCCCAGTCCTTGGGTAAAGACACAAACTACAGATGGGGACTGCTGCTGACCCCCACTGCAAGGGTTGCTGCAGTGCCACGGGTGGGAAGTGGCACTGGGGACAGCACATCCGTAGGTCTGGGCTGTCACTGTGCCCTGCTGCTTCTTGGGAAGCACCAAGTCCTCAGACAAGCCTCCTAAGTGTACACAACAGGCACCAAGAACTTTAGGGAGTGCTGGCATGATGCCAAAGTTATTAACACCAGTTACTAACTACTCTGTTATCTGAGTAAGCTTTTAGTAACAGTTGCAGGCTCACAGACCACACAACCAACCATCCAGAAGTGAATCACGGAACACAAGCTCAGTCTGTGGCTGCTGCATTCACTGCAAGAGGCAAGAAATGTGGGGGCAAGGAGTCAGGACTTAGAGCACAACATGCTCTGTGGAATGAAGTCAGCAGGAATGCCCAAGGCAAGGAAGAAACCAACTCGTTTGTTTATTTATGCTGCCTTCAACTCTTCGATGTTTTGTCTCTGCCCCCTCAGTCAAACCACTCTGCTGTAGCCCTCAGTATGCACCCAAAACACCACCAAATCCCATGTATTTGTTGGGTTTCTTTGGGGTTTTTTTTTGCTGTTGTTGGTCTTGAGTGTTTTTGACGGCTGTTTATTTTAAACACAAGATATTGAACAACTCACAGCACGTTATATGCTGCAATACTTCTTTGTGATAGCACAAAGAAGAACATGAAAACTAATTCTCCACAGAAGATCAGTTTTTGAAGGTTTGTCAAGCCTTAAATCTAACTCTGCCAAAATTGTTAAGCATATTTTTAAAATTCCTTCTCGATTCCTACACTGGACACACACAAGATATGTACATAAGAAAGTGATTCTGCAAACAAACTTCATGTACCTCATGCACAAGTAATCAAAAGACCTCACTTCCTTAATTTTCTTGCCAAAGAAGTAATTCTAGACATTATTTTCCAATTTCACTTCTTCTCCTCACTTGACCCATTGCCATCCTATTGGCACACTGGCCATTTTTTATCCCCAAGGGGAAGATCCACAGAGAGCAAGAAAA
The DNA here is from genome assembly GCA_013398175.1 of Climacteris rufus. Taxonomy (NCBI): domain Eukaryota; kingdom Metazoa; phylum Chordata; class Aves; order Passeriformes; family Climacteridae; genus Climacteris; species Climacteris rufus. Next base: position 72,518 of record VZRZ01004775.1, on the reverse strand, counting down.
ACTCCAGTTTGTCATCTTCTGGTCAAAGAATCTGTGCAACAACCAAACCAGCTCGATAAAATGAATGTAAGTTCATAATAGCACAACAAAACAAGTACCTCAGAAGTTATTAGCAGCTGCACAAAAAATAACATCTCAGTACTTAGAACTTCTGTCAGCAACTGCTCATTAACAAGTCTTAGAACAGCGATTAAGCCAAAGGACACTTGTTTAATTGAGTTATCAGTTATCCAGGTAACTTACAAAGCAAATTACTAACTGCCTAAAGACTGGGCAGCACTGACAAAAATTTCTTAACTTCTACTTTAGCCTCAGCAAATGTGCTTTTCTCACAACATGCTCAGAAACTGCATGCAAACAGCAACTTTACAGCAACAGGCTATATTTGAGGGAGGCTGTTATTCAAAGCAGAACAAGAAATTTCCCACCAGCCAATGATGACAGTGATTCACAACAGAAGCAGGAGCAGAGCTTCAGCATTTTCTTTTGGTTGAAAAGGATTTGCATGAGCCCTTGTCTGACAGATGACATGGAGGGGGACTACTGTTTCAGCCATCTTCATTCAAGTTGCAAAAAAATAAAGCCTTGGTCTAGACCTCTTTTTCTTCCTTTCCAAGTGAGGATGCTCTTAATGAGAAAATCTGTTCTTTTCTGAGTATCATTTTCTCCGCTTTTTTTTGGACTAGGATTCATCTCAAGTCTTATTTCAAACAAAGGTATTAATTGAATATAAATGGTTTTAAAAGTCTCCTTAGCACTAAAACCACTATAAGAAAAAGTATGTTCACATGAGCCTAAGATGTAAATTCCGAGGACAGGCAAGGATGTATCCCGGGCAGAAACAATGAACCTCAAGTTTACAGCACAATTTCACAATGTTCTCAGTCAGTCACCTTCCTGTTAAACGAATTTGCCATCCACACCTACCATGAATAAGCGAGTGCACAGGAGCTGCCAGGAGTGTAACAATTGTTCCACTGCTTTGTGCAAACACTTAGGAGTTTTCTACACCACTACAGCTGGCATGAAACACAGAAGACCTGCAGTAGGTTGATAGGGAGATTTATTAAGCAACAGGTGCACAGTACAATAGAAATTACTTTTTACTTACTTTGCTTTGATGAGTTCAGAGTAAGTACCAGCGTAAGTGTGTCCAGACAAAGGGGTTCAATTTGTTCATACCCTGATCTAATGCCACAGCAGTGAGAGAGGCAACACTCAGCAATTGCTACAAAAGCACATACTGGAAAGCAGCCATGCTAGCTGGCTGTTCATCCTGCTGTGTGGCACCACAAAGGCTGAGGAGTTTGCCACGTTCACTGTAGGACCATACCCAGATCCCAGGGAAGTGTGCTCAGACAGGAACTGCTGAGGACCCTTGTCTGCAACACACAAGGCCACCCAGCTGCCCTCGGTTCATACCAAACACAGGGTTAGTTACCCTGTGAACCTGCTGAAAGAGTTAAGGGCTGAGATTTGGACTAACACAGAGTTGCAAAAGGAATTGATTTCAACTTAAGGGGAAAAAAACACCGAAGCAACCAACACATTACCTCACGGACTAACCAGTGCTCGCTCCTGTCAGACAAGGAGGGTGTAAAACTTGCTAAGAAGTTATCTTGGAATAAGTAAAAGGATCAATTGGGCACCAACCAGAGCCATACATGCAAAGCACTCCATGTTTAAGTTATGCAATATTCCCTACAAACTAGGAGAGCACGTAACAAGCGTTACTGAGTAACTCACACACATTCCATCTAAACTGTAAGAAACAACAACTGTCATTAACAGATGCAATTTGGCTTTATGACCTTTGAGTCATCCACAGAGGCAGTTTAATCATCACCACTGAACTGGTCCAATAGCACCAGTTTACTGTACTGTTGAGGAGCTGTGCTCACAGGAGAAGGAATCTCAGAAGTAGTTCAGCTTTTCCCGATATAGCACCTATGCTGAGGCTTCTGCCAACACGTCAGTCACACATCACACACTTGGCCAGTGCACTGGTGCCAGGAGAATCCTCTGGTGCAGGCACAGCCTGGAAAAAAATGTTAGGCCTGTGCAGCAGGTAAAAGAAAAGCTTGAACTGTATGCAAAATAGTAGCAAATCTGAATACAGAGCAGGGAAGATTTTGGACCCTACATATTTTTAAAGAACAAAGAAAAGGTATTCCAGGTTGTGTCTTCAAAAACAGTGAACAGAACATCAGATGGATACAAGGGCTGATTTAACAAAAAGCACAAGAAAGTATGAGTCCTAAGTTACATTTATGAGTAAAAGAACAGTTAGCTGACACAGATGTTGGGAGCAAATTCATGACTGACCTATGTGTTTTCCAAAAGATTTTCCTCTTGTGTTTTAACTGGGAAATTAATTACTGGCTCTTACTCACTGTGCAGATTTGTATGTGAAATCTGAGTTTCAAAATACACCCCACCACACTGGAAAGGCACACTAATACAATGCAGGCAGTTTTACAAGTGATGCATCTGTAATGGTTGTCTTTTCCATCAGTGGCCTTATCAATAATATCCATGACTAATAGACTATGAGAGGAAACACGAAATCTACATGGCTGCATTCCTGATATCAATAACAGGAAGACAATCTTCCCCACACACATAGAGCAGCCAAGGGAACTTGCAGCCACATTCATTTTCCTGCTGCAGCCACACTTTGACCAGCTAGACAATTACCTCATGTAATCAGTCAAATCTGATAACTTCTTCAACAGCTTTCCTAAGTAACATCTCTCATTTCTTTACAGTGTAAGCAATGACACTCCAAGAAACTTTGGGTCAGATCACACCACTTAACTTATTCTTAAATGCATGAAGTCTTGTGGTAACTCAATTTGTGGAGCAACACACAATATTTTAAATCAAATGCTACCTAAGTGTTTTAAATGTTATAATGTATGCTTCCTTCATACAACTGCAGAATGACTACACACCCCTGGATATTGCTGGAATTCAGAAACATGATCAAGAAGCCCAGAGTGAACACTGCAGCAGGACAAAGGTCACGAGCAGCCTGCAAACCAGAGCTCACACGCAGCAGGCACACTCCCATAAATATGCCAGATGCTGCTTGCAGCCACGAGCCAGAACTCTGAATTTGTCCTCTGTACACAACTCGCTCAGTGCTGCTTGGTGTCCAGGAAGGAACAAATCACTGCATTCAAGTAACTGCCTCGAGGTCTAGCACGGGTTTTACAGCCAACTCTGCTTCCAGGAATGCCCGAGGGTACCCATGATTCACTAGCTGGGGAAGTTGCACCTTCCTCACCACTCCCATGTGTTCCTGCCACTGCCTGCCCACTCACATAAAAGATCAAGGTTTAAACTGGCTTTTGCCAGTCTCCAGAAGGTGATTTCTTCCTCTCCTGATCATTTCAGATGAGAAGTTTAAATTGTCCTCTGACAGTTCAAAGCATTTTGGGTGGTACACAAGAACAGGAGAAGAAAATGCAGTAGGGGATATTCTCATCAAAGCCAATCAGTTTGTCAAATCCATCCCTTGAAACATGCTTGTCAACAGCAACCTCACCTAAGCACTGCAGTGAGACTGGTAAGGTACATCTGTGACTGCAGATGTGCAAAAAGTGCATTTAGAGGCCTTTTTCCAAACACAGATATACAAGAGAACCACGGAACTGATCTGGACTCCAATCTTCCATGTTGTCCTTCAGTTTTTGCACAGACCATTTTCTCTGAAAATTCTCAGAACAGTAATTTACAACAGGAAAAATGTAAGTTTTGAGAGCATGCCTACTTAGGCAAATTCTATATAAAGTCTCTGCTGCATGAACTGTGGCTTTTGTATTTTCACGGAACATATTTCATTTTAAAATGATCCTGATTGTGTTTTCTTTCCACTCTGCTGTATCCAGCATCTCACACGTAACACATCACCGATTTCCTTTTCAAGGCACTATACCTGGATGCAGCTTACAGCTTTTCTAGACCTCAGAAGCAGAGGCACATTCCCCCCTCAGCAGCACAGACCTGTGATCAGCCACTTGACGACAAGATGTATTCGGCAAGGCACTTTCCACGCACCAGTGCCAGGACTGGAACAAACACACACTCAAACAAACACATACACTCAAACAAACACACACTCAAACAAACACATACACTCAAACAAACACACACTCAAACAAACACATACACTCAAACAAACACACACTCAAACAAACACATACACTCAAACAAACACACACTCAAACAAACACATACACTCAAACAAACACACACTCAAACAAACACATACACTCAAACAAACACACACTCAAACAAACACATACACTCAAACAAACACACACTCAAACAAACACATACACTCAAACAAACACACACTCAAACAAACACATACACTCAAACAAACACACACTCAAACAAACACATACACTCAAACAAACACACACTCAAACAAACACATACACTCAAACAAACACACACTCAAACAAACACATACACTCAAACAAACACACACTCAAACAAACACATACACTCAAACAAACACACACTCAAACAAACACATACACTCAAACAAACACACACTCAAACAAACACATACACTCAAACAAACACACACTCAAACAAACACATACACTCAAACAAACACACACTCAAACAAACACATACACTCAAACAAACACACACTTGGAACAAGCTTCTCCCCGTTGCCTTGCGGGGGCAGAACCGAGACCACGAATGCCCAGCTAAGAGCGCTGTGGGTCACCCGGGCTGAGCACAGAGGGGCACGGAGCTCTGGGAGCAGGTCCGGCCGAGGGTGACAAAGGTGACTAAGGGACTGCAGCATCTCTCTTACGCGGAAAGGCTAAAGGAGCTGGGCCTGGTCAGCCTTCAGAAGGCACGGCTGAGAGGGGACGCCATCCATGTCTACTTGTATCTGGAGAGAAGGTGTCAGGAGGATGGATCCCGGCTCTGCTTGGTGGTGCCAAGCAACGGAACAAGACGGCAGAAACTGATGCACAAGAAGTTCCACCTGAGTATGAGCAAGAACGTCTTTACTGTCCAGGTGACCGAGCACTGGAAGAGGCTGCCCAGAGAGGTTACGGAGTCTCCCTCACTGGAGACATTCCAGACCGCCTGGACACAATCGTGTGCAATGCGCCCCGGGATGACCCTGCTTGTGGCGGGAGGTTGGACCAATGACCCACTGCGGCCCCTTCCAACCTGCCCGGTCTGTGGTTCTGTGACCTCCCGGGCGTGTCACGCAGAGCACGACCGGGATGTCACCGGAGCTCCATCCCATCACACGCCTGCTCCGCGGTCGGGCCGGCACTGTGGCAGCCGCTTTCGGGACGGGGCCAGCGGCCTGCCGGGCCCTGCCTCCCGCACATCGCAGCTCGGGCGTCCCGCACGCTGCTCCGGGCGGCCCCCAGAGCTCCGGCCCCCGGCGCGGCCAGCCCGGTCCCTGCGGCCGCT
>VZRZ01004775.1:183-66817 GCA_013398175.1 Climacteris rufus | reverse complement strand
GAGCGCGCGGGAGGCGCCGCCGCTTCCGCCCGCCCACAGCGCCCCCTGCCGGCGCGGCGGGGCGCCCGCAGCCCCGTGAGGGAGCGCCGGGCGGGGAAACGCGGGAGCGGGGACACGCGGGATCAGGGACACGCGGGAGCAGGGACGCACCGGGAGTAGGGACACGCGGGGATCCGGGACACGCGGGGCTCAGGGACACGCCGGGCGGGGACACGCGGGAGCAGGGACACGCCGCGATCCGGGACACGCCGGNGAGTAGGGACACGCGGGGATCCGGGACACGCGGGGCTCAGGGACACGCCGGGCGGGGACACGCGGGAGCAGGGACACGCGGGAGCAGGGACACACCGGGAGTAGGGACACGCCGGGATCCGGGACACGCGGGGCTCAGGGACACGCCGGGATCCGGGGAGCTCCCAGCCCAGGTAACGCTGCAGTGCCCGCGGGCCCGGAGTGATCCCTGCGGAAGTTCTGGAGCCCTCACATGGGACGGGCACTCCACATCTGCAGTGCCGTGTCCAGTTCTGGGCTCCTCAGGGCAAGAGAGACACGGAGCTCCCGGTGCGGGTCCGGCGGAGGCAACAAAAATGATTAAGCGACCGGAACATCTCTCTTAGGTGGAAGGGCTGAGAGCTGGGCCTGTTCAGCCTCGAGAAGAGACGGCTGAGAGGGGCCCTCGTTAATGTCTGCTTGTATCTAAAGAGGGGGTTCCAAGAAGATGGATCTCGGTGTTGCCAAGAAAAAAGAAAGAGAAACAGTAGGCAGAACTGATGTATAGGAAGTTCCACCTGAACATGAGGAAGAACTTCTTCACTGGGCAGGTGACCGGGCACTGGAGCAGGCTGCCCAGAGAGGTTGTGGAGTCTCCCACACTGGAGACATTCCAGAGCTGTTTGGATGCAATCCCGTGCCATGTGCTCTGGGGTGGCCCTGCTTGAGCCTCTGTGGTCCCTTCCAACCGGTCTGTGATTCTGTAAAGTTTCAGCTAGCATGACTGATTCAAACTTTATAGAACATAGAACTGAAGAGTTTTGAAGCAATCCTCGTTGTAAATGACATATTTATCTTTTTTTCCCCCCAGTTATTAACTGAATCTGTAATAATTACAATTTCAAATACAATACTGGAATTTAATTTGTGTGTGTGTCTATTAGCATTCTCACCTGTAGGCAGAGGAAGCTTATGTTTCTGTCCCCACTTATTTCTCTGGAGCACTTGGCTGAGGACGAGGAGTCATCTTTGATATGTTTTTACAGTCAGATAACTCTAGTCATCTCATGTCTAGAAATTTCATTGTAGGTGGGAGGGAAATGTGACAAGACACATACTGCACTGAAGAAAAAAGGACTGAAAATAAAAACAACAGTAAGATTGCAAAGCGAACACCTCAGGATCCCAACTAAAATTTACCCTGCTGCACTCTGAGTCAGTATATCTGGTGCCTGGTAGTAAACAACCTGAGAAATGTTCTTTAATTTACAGATTACTACTATTTATGTAAGCATATTTTGGCAAAGCTGTGGGACCACCTCTCTCCCAGTTCTCCCTGTCACCTGTCTCAGCATACCAGAAGCATTTCCTACTCCATACAACAGCCTGAGTTCTGTCTTGCATGTCAGTAAAGAAGAAACTTGAACCACACAACAGAAAATACCTATCTAACAGATTGGTATCTTCCTACTGGGACAGCCTCAATTCCACCCACGTGGTGCTTCCTGTAGGCCTTCAGGTGGGCCTTGCCTGTACAGATAGGTGGCCTCAAAGATCTCAGTCAAATTCAGGCTGTCAGAATATGGCCAGGAGTGTCCTTTCCCACTTGGAGAATCAGCCTGAACATCCTTTTTATTGCTTCAGGTGTCTGTTTACTGTTTTGCAGATATTCCTGTCTCCTATCCAGCTGTGCCTCTGCAAAGAAAGTTCTGCAGGCATGGTTGTATCTCCAAGCTCTAATACATAACACTTGAGGTGATGCCATCTGCACACCCAGGTACTCCAGCCCCCTGTGCCGGTCACACTCTCCTCTGCCCTGGACGAGGTAAAACTTGGGCACATAGATATCCATGGCCAATTGCTCCCATCACCCATATTAATCAGAATGAAGAGTCCTAAACCTCACACCTACACTCACATGAATGGAACTGGAGTTTTGTAACTACATCTGTATTTCTAAATAGGTTGGGAAAGAGGCAAGGTTTAATGCTGGACCACTGATTCTCTGTAATGCTCAATTACCAGCAGGCTTTTTGGCACATTTCTGGCCAAGGCCAACCAGCATCTCCACAGCAATGCCTGGGCACCAGGAGAACACCTAGCACACACCAAGGACTGCTTCCAGTAAGAAGTTAGATTTGGGTTCTTCCTCCTGTGCAGTCTCCCAACACTATCCCAACAGGCTCTACAGCCTTAGAGCCCTCCTTGTCCTCCTGCCATGTCCCAAGGCATGTAACACATCTTCCAGTTTCTCACCATACAAACAACCATTTTATGGGCCACAACAGTTTTTGTGTTATGTCAGATACTTTGAAATAAAGGAGACACAAAAATGACAACAAAGTATTACAGTCACAATAACAGCCCTGAGGAGACCCCCAGCACAAAAACCACATAGGGTACATGTGCTCAGTCTACACACTTGGTCTTAGGGCTAGAAATCAGTCCCTGGCCCTCTTCTGTTCTGTGGTAAAGGCAGGGCCTGGATGGCTTACACCCAGGGCTGGTGAGGAGAAACCAGCACATTTTTACCCTGAGTGCATTCAAGTGCAGGGCCTCCCTTAACCCTGATGTGGCAGGTGAAATTCCTCTGGGTGAAAAGCTGTGGATGCAAGCTTACACCGTGTGTCATAACCCAAAAACGAGCAAACAATTGCTTCAGGGAGGGCTTCTACCTACACAGACCACATTTCCTAAATACTGAGGGAAGAGCAGAGGCAACAGAAGTCAGGAGAGAGCAACAGGGGAAGAGTGAGCCCTTTGTGCTCCCTCCCACAGGGCCAGCTAGGTCTCTGCAAGCAGCTGTGCCGGTTTCTGACCAACATCAATATGTCGATTCTGTTTCTCCAAAATCACAAGCCTGCTCTGGGTCTGTGTATGCCCCCTGCAGGCATGTAACTGTGGGCAGTTCTCCATTGGTATTGACAGCTGGGGCACTCAGCAGCAACACAGGGAGCAGCCACAGCTCTCCCACTGGCCCCCGCGGCAGTGTCATATTGGACATCGCTGCAATGGAAAGGTTAAAAGAAACCTTGTTCAAAAGAGAGGAGAAAGGGTTGCCTTTATGTTTAGACAGCACCCAGGGCTGCAGTGGGACAGGTTTTGGGGAGGGAGTGCAGAAAGAGTGGCTGGAAGAACGGTGTGAAGCTCCTGGCTTGGTGTTGGAATTTGACCTTGCTTTTCCTGGTCTGGCTGGGAGCTCCCCCCGAGTTTGGAGCATCTGTACATGGAATATGACGAGGATGATGATATTTTCTTTGCAAAATGGATGAGCAGCTTCTGGGGCCACAACTTGATGGATGAGAACGAGAAAGAGGGCAGAGGCCACAGGAAACGCCAGACACGACTGTGCACTGAGAGGAGAGCATCCCTACCGGTAGGAGCTGCCTGCAGCTTTCTGTGTGTGCACGTGGTGGATGTACAAAGACAAGTGCCATCCCCACAGGCACGGCCCTAGAGATGTATGAGGAGGGGTTTGGGACACCTTGCCAAGTAAGTGCACTTCCTACTGGCAGCTGCTATTTGCTTTTTGAACTTAGCTGCCTGCCAGGTGCTTTGGAATACAGGAAAACAGACTCCAAGATAAGTGAGGAGAGGATGAGAAATGTAAGGAGAAGTGTGTAATAGCTGCCTAACTATGTATTACAATGTTGATCTGGCTGCTCAGCACAACCTGGCAGAGAGCAAAACATTTTGCAACTGGCATAGATAAAAACTGTCTTTAATGAGTCTGTTCTCTTATGTAAAACTATATAACTCCATATGTATTAAAAGGATTTGGACCTAATTCGGTAACTATTCTGTCTCCAGGAAGTTTTACCCTTTACCCCCTGGGATTTACCTGTTTGAAGGTGTAACTTCTAATTTAAGCTACAGGGTGCAGTCCCTCCTGGTTTAAAACATCTGACAATGATACAACACATAACAAAACATATTAAACTGTGAAGTAAGATTTTAAGGTAGAAGTACATTTTTAAACTAACCAAATAGTTGGGCAAGGGGCAGGGTTCATGTGCAGAAGCAGGTTTTTAAGGCAGCTCACAACTGAGTGATTATCAAAATGAAGTTAAACTGGAAACGGCTGTTCACAGTCTGCTCTTTACTCAAAGACTATTGCTTCTATTTCAGCTTCTAAAAGAATATTTAAGTGGTCTAAACCCATCTCTTATTTTTCTCAACTACCTCAGTTGTCTTAACAAAGACACTATGTTTCCTTACAAACCATTTTTTACTTATATCCTTAAATCATTATGGCTGCAAGGAAGCAAATGCTAATATATTGGGGAGAAACAGCACATCTTTTCCAAACTTTTTTTTTTATGCCATTCTATGTTTCCACCTTGCAAGTTCTTCTCCACAGAAGCTGCTATGGTCTAAGCTGTGGGATTTTTCATTTCCCAAAAGAGTGGCTAAGAAAAAGAAGAGTCCAAAACCACTTCCTCCCTCTTTGAATTCACAGACAGGCTGGAGATGTAGCCTTCATTCATAACTTCTGGTCTGATCAGCCACAGTTGTTATTTACTGTTGTATTTCACCTTGGCCACAGATTACAGGACAGACTCTGAGCTAGTGCTTTGCTGAAGTGTTCCATCAGAATGCTGAATATATAACATTTAATAATGTTGGGGAGAGTTAATTAAATATACTGTATTTTATTTTAATCCCTTCAGAGATCTATGCATACGCAATTTCTTTAGGTCTCAATAAAAACTGAAGTGTAAGAATGTATTTTAAATCCCTTTCCATTCAGCAAGGTGCTGAACACCTCTTTTTGTATATTTATGTCTTTATTTGTGTGTGCACAGACATTTAATTTGAAGCATGGTCTTATATTCAGTTTGTTGAAAAGCTATTTAAAAGTTTAGCTAATGGCTATTCAAATACTTGGCTATAGTTGCATTCCTGAATCCGTACCTAGAATTTAGATTAAGTTAGCTAACAGAAAGACTGTGATTTTTTGACATTACTGTTTAACATTACTGTTTAACAAGCTAAAGTTGTTGTGTACAATTGATTATGTCTGGCCTTTACACTAAAGCTCCACACAAATTTGTCTTGCTCCATTAGTTTCATGTAGAAGATATAAATTTTAACTGCTTTATTTCTCAGTGCCAGAAGTTGACTGGAGGCATGAGACAGGAAGATTTGTTTGGGGATTTTATGATTTGGGGATCCATTTTGAGATAAACTTTTGATTTGGAAGGTGACTAGTTTGTAGCAAAAACCACTAGTACATGTTGTCTTTAGCCAAAGCTAGAAGTTAAACACATGAGCACTAATGATGCCTTAGAAATACCTCCAGAAAGAGCATCTCTTTTTTGAGAGCAATAGGTTGCTATTGCACCTGGATGGGTGGGTTTTACACAGTTACTACAAATTATAACTACTGTAAGATTCATTATTACAAATTATAACTACTGTAAGATTCAAAACACTTGTACTGCTGTTTAAATATTGTCTTCATTTTATCAGAACAGTGCTGTTAATCAGGAGGAATAATAACTGAGATTAGACTGCATCTCTTCTGTAAGTTCATACCTCCACAGCAGATCACAGTGTACCCTTCCTTCTGTCCCAACATTGTCAATCGAGGTAACTCCACTGTCCAGGTTCTGACAGAGCTGTTGGCAAAATTCCTTGTGCAGGTGCAGTGGTACTGCCAAAACAGCACTGCCAGCACACTTGGTCTGCTCTCGAGGCTGCTGTGTGGTGCAGCAGCAACAGTGCAGTGCTGCCCTCAGAGCTTCCTCTGCACCAGCAGCCTTTGGGTGCTACACAGCAGCACTGTGCTCACAGGGTAGCACAAAAGGTGGCTTTGCTGCAAAATCACTTTCAGCTCCACATTGGTGTGTTGGTCTTTGTGGTTTTTCCTGTGCTGTAGTAGGACATTCAAGCCACTGCTCTTACCTGAAAACAAACAACAGTTTTCATTATTTTTTCCCAGTATCTTGGTATATCTCACAAACATTACTGAGATGAGCTTCACAACATGCTTTTGCTATTGTCATTTGCATTTTGCAGAGGGGAATACAAAATTATCTTCATCCTTCACTGGGTCACTGGCAAGTCAGGCTAAAACATGTAACTCCACTCTCCTGAAAAGCATCAGAATTGCCTGTTTTGCTGTGGGCCAACACTGAATGTGAAAACTGCCTGGGGAGAACTAAGTCATCTTATTTAACTTGTTCCCCTGGCAAACGTTAGACAAATTAACTGTGATACCATTTTTGAAGCCTCCAGCTATGACTTTCCTTGACACATTCTGGTTATCCTACATCATTTTGGTTCAGAACAGTGCTTACCTCCCGGACATTTTGTTGTAAGGAAAAGTTTGGAGGCAAAGGAGCACTGATAAGAATTTTGCGACCCCTATACATGTATTCACCTTCAAATAGACATTGTTGCTCACGGGAGAAAATCTGCTAAGAGCAGTTGGGAGTGGGAGCAGAACAACCGACTGCTGTTGAAGTTACTGACATTCAATTTAAACTAAACTCCGACTGAACATCTACCACTTTATTGTTACTACAGATCGATTGGACCCCAGACCAAAACACTTTTAAGAAATACATGCTTGTCTATAAGGTTCTTGGAAGGAAAGAAAGACATGGGAGAGCATCTGAATGTCAGATGTTCCAAAATATCCCTTAAATACTCGAGTCATTGTTTAAACCTCAGCAAACAATGAACACTTGTGCTGACACACTGAAGATTTATTTCCTTACTGACAGCTGTGCAAGCTCTCAGATCAAGCCCAAAAGATGCAAGCAATTAACTTGTCTACAACAGAAACTGAGAAAGAGATTAGGCGAATTATACTGACATCAATTCCGTGAAGTATTTTTGTTTGTGTACCTTTTGTGTGTTTTAGATGGGCAATTAGCAGAAGATTAGCTGTTTTGTAAATAGATACACTGAGCATGACTGGCCTTTACCCAACGCAGAAAAAAGGAGTACTAATGGGAGTGAGAAACAATCCATGAGATCCCTTGGTGTTTCTGGCTTTCCCAGCACTGGCAAAAACATCCCCATTCTGATAGTGGAGCATTTACCGTTCTTCCTTCCCATGCTTTTCCCCTGTCCTAGCTCCGGTGGTGTTTATCATGCAAAAGCTCTGTGACACAAGGCACAGTCACAACAATATGATTGCACAGATATGTTTGTGTAGCTTTCCCCTTAGCCCCCTGAGGCAGATGGGCATTTCAGGAAAGCCTGTCCCTTTTCTGGACCATTGGTGCCGTATGAATAGGTAAACTGCAGTCTTTTTGTTTAGGGCTTAACTCTTATTCTATCTGTGAGGGAAAATTAAAAAGCAATGTCTTAGTAAAAAGAAAACATTTACAAACATTGCAAAACAGTGTTGATAGAATGCAATCCCCCATTTCAACTGTCCTCCTCTGTGTCTGGGGTTTTTTTCCCCCAAACCCTCTAGGAACAAATACCAGTGATTTTTACCATGAGACAGTTTTTATTTCCAGGAAAGAATATATGTTGATGCCATTAAAATGACACAGAAGACTTTTAGCTTGCTGAGCTTGGCATGGTATGTGTGCCCCCGTCCCTCGAGCACAATGTGATTGCTTTGATGCTTTCTAAAGTAACAATACAATATGACCTTACAGAACTTACAGCTGTATTGACTGGTTTGAAACCAAAGTAAAACTAATATGGCAGAAATCATTAACACTGCTCTCAGAGGCAGACCATAGTAAGCTTATGTCTGGGAGAAAAAAAGGAACCAGTACCATATGTTTTGAAAACTCTTCAACATTAGATACTCTGTCAGGTGGGAGATTTGTTGTTTTTAGCATCTCTCATCAAGCCTGTCTAATGTGATGTAGCCACAACCATTTGAATGCACAGCCTCACTATTCAGAGAAAGGCTGCAGAGGTCCCTGGTATTCCCATACACTTATTGTAGCATCTGGGCCAGAGTGAATGGAATTGTGTGCAGGAGATGGTTCAGGTCCCTCGCAGTCAGAGGTTTGTAGATTCATGTGAACACTATACCAAGTTGGTTTAGCTTTCCTCTGTTTGTTAAAATAACAAAACAAACAATACACACACAACAAACCCTACTCTGAGTGTGGGGTTTTCTACTGGATTTTCTTAGAAATCATTTCAGAACCTGTAGGATAAACTTTATGTTGTTCTAAGTGATCACAGCTGCCTTGAAGCCAACAGAGCTTCTCAGGGTTACTGAGCAGCTGAAGTTACTGAGTAGTTGAAGGCTTAGCACCAGGCTTATACAAAACACAGAGTCACAGAATCACAGAAACAATTAGGTTGGAAAAGACCTCTGAGATCTTCCAGTCCAACCTTTGTCCAAACCACCACCATGTCAACTAGACCATGGCACTAAGTGCCATATCCAGTCTTTCCCTAAGCAACTCCAGGGACAGCAACTCCACCACCTCCCTGGAGAGTCCATTGCAGTGTTTACTCATCCTTTCTCTGAAGGAATTCCTCATAGTGTCCAAAACATATATGCATTTAAAAAAAGTATGCAGCAGATGGGTGCTTGGAATGCCCTAATCTGACTCCTGCAGGGGTGCAATTTTCAGTACCTCCCATCTCCCACAATTTTCACCATCTGTATCTTACCAGTGTTCAGCTACTCATCCTGAAAAAACATCAACAGCTGGCAGAGTTTGGGGCATCCCCAGCTCTGTGTGGTGTTGTGTCCTTCTCACCCATCTCTTGTACAGGTCTGTCCATTTCTAAACCCACCAATACATGACTCCACAGGACACAGCAGTTCTGTATCAGTTTAATCTCCCTTTCAGACATTCAATTAAACAGAGCTGATGCAGATCAATAGCTTTTATCTGCATGCCAGGCCTGGGAAAATTGAATCACACAGAAACTAAACAACTATCTGCTCTCTCCCCACTTCAGTCCTACAGATGTAGTTGTAGAAGGCTGTTTCCTACCACTTCTCTGGTAGGAATGTGTCCCTCAGTACCCTGAAAGTGCTCCTTCGTTAGTTCAGTGCCAAAGAAACCAGAAGAAAATTCAAAGCTGGACAATAAAGCACCTTATCTGCAGGAAGGCCATGCTGAAAATTTGACCCATGGGTCAGACCTCTCCTCTGACTCATCTGGCCACGGAAGGCTGGTTCAAGCTTTTTGAGAGTCCTGCCTAGAAACTGCAGCCAGGTGCAAGGGCTGGGTTTTTGAGGTTATGAAGAATCCCAGTTCCTTTTAGTATCAGTGAACACTAAAAGGACCGAGCACATTTTACGTTTGAAATGCTCATTTGTGTGCCAAAACTTAAATAAAGGAATAATAGGGAATTCTGCCGCTGCTGCCTTCAGAAAGCAAGTTCTTGGCAGTGTGATTCTCTTGCACATAAAGACACAGAATTGTGGGCAAGGTCCTTCACTCTGGACCGCTGCTGGGAGAGTCTCTGTGGCAGATAAAAATCTGCCTTGCATACTCTGCTTTAATATTCAATACTCAACAAAGGCCTTTTGTTTTTCAGGCCAAGCTCTCCTCCCTCCACACAACACGACTTCATGCTTCTGCCAAAGGCTCATCTTCAGGCCACCTCAAGGGCTCCAAGGAATTTCAAGAAGACCAAGACGTCAAATGCCACTGCCACAAGAAAGCAAGCAGAACACCATCAGCAAACAGCTCATGCCCAGAGACAAGATCAAACTCCATTCAGGAATTCGCAGAGTCCTTTGAAAAGCAATTGCATCTCAAAAGCAAACGCTCAGTTTCTTTGGTAGGTAACAACCAACTTAAGATCACTACAGAAGAAAAAAGCCCGATCAACCAACAAGTCAGCTTTATCCTTTGTGTAATTGCTGTGGCTTTGCTGGGGGAAGTGCAGAAATAAACTTGAATTGGAATTTCTCATATTATGTGGCCTCAAATTACCACAGTAGCACAAACAAGGTTAAAGTTGTATCATTAGTGTGAGGATTCTTGATGTGGTGTTGCCATCTAGGCTTATTCAGGAATGTTTATCCTCAAAATGAGACAGCACACTGGCTCATGTGGCAACGTTTTCAGAGGTTTCTGTGGCTGTGACAACAAAACATGACGGTGTAGAAACAGCTTTGCTTCACTTTTGCCGCAAGACCCAGCTCACTTTCTCACTGCTGCTGACCTGATGTAAGCTGTATGGTGTTATCTGTAATACTGCCAGCCACTGCAGTGGTTGAGAGGCTTCTCTTGTACCCCTCAGGACTCCATCCATCTGCTTTCTGCAGTGTCACCACACAGCTACAGCAGCTGTAAGTGGCTGAACTGAAAGGGCATGCAGGCAGCAGAGGATTCTCCCCCTGTTTCATCCTGCTCCCCATTGCTCTGTCCTGAGCCGGGAGCACTTTTTTGTCTGGTGTGTGTTGATGAAGTAGCCAATAACAACTTTTTATCTATGACACTTTAACACATTTTTGTTATTATGATACATAGTATCTGCTGTATCATACAATGGAAAAAGGGTAATAAATCCTAACTCACTTTTAAGTACCAGAAAAACACTGTCAAATTGTCACCCCATTTAGAAAGCCGTGCTTGAATAACACTTGACATTCGCACCAAATAACCACAGAAGGAGATATCCTTTTACTTCAGTTTCTTGACACTGACCATTTCTATGGAAAAGTGATTTTTAGCTCTCTTTGCAGACCTTCTGCACAGCAAAAGAGGGGAAAAATGTCTCTTTTCAATAAGCAGCCTAATTACATGATCAGTCCCATAATTATAGTCCTTGCATGACCAGTCCTCTAAGAATATGCAGAATTATGGTGATGACAGCACTGTTTTACCATTGTTAAAATTCCATGTGCATTCTCTAATCTTCTTTTTACCCTTTAGGAACATTCAGTTGATTTCATTTGGAAATTCACATTGCCTCATGTGTCAGCACTCACCAGTGGTTGTCTGGTTTATCATTTATAATTTCTCAAAAATGCCTGTGGCTAGAAAGCCTGTGCATGTGTAGTAGTTGTATGCTTATATATAGTGAGCATCATGTATTAAATATGGATACAGTTCCAGTTAAAGCATGGATTCCAGTGCCCCTCTGTAGTCCACAGTGAGGTGTGCTGAGCTGCATTTTAATCTATTTCTCAAGCAGACCAAGTTGTAATTCCCTCAGTCACCACTGCAGTTTGGGAGATGTGTAGGATGTGAAAATCCCAAAGAACTGAACAATAGGTCTTAGAGATCTGAAAGGAAATTTGGGCTTCAACCTGTGTCTCCAAATGGAGCTTTTTTTTTGCATTCAGAGCTCTGTGGGTACAATTCAGACCACCCTGATCACCCTGAGGTGAAAAGTGTGGGGAAGGTAATTCATGTCCTCCCCTGCATTTTGCTTTTCTCTTATAAAGGTGTCTTTGAGAGCCCTTCATGACCTTGTTTTCAGTGAGGTCTCTGCAGCTAGCACTGAACAGCTTCAAGCACATAAAGATGGATCACACGAAAGGACAGAAACGTGGAGTCTGGGCTAAAATCCCAGAGCCCCTGCCTTTCTTCCTCCTGTCTGCTTTCCTCTTCAAGTCTACTGGGCAGGTGACTCTCCTATCACATACAGAGTAAAATCAAAGCTTATGTGTTGCTTCTTGCTGAGCTTTAGGGTGACTGACTTGGGCCTTGAATTCGAGCCCATCAGGGTAAAGCTGATCTTGGTGAGGCAGGATACTGGAATCCTTTGTTACATAGTGAAATATAATAATGAGCTTTTTTTGGTTGTTCTTGTAGGAGTCCCTTTTAATTCCCTGCTGTTTTTTCCCTGCCTTTTAGCAACCTGAAGGTGCAAAGGAGAGACGAGAAAGATTGCATTTGAGAAAAAGCAAGTCTCACAAGAAAATGGGAGAGAAATCAGAGCCAAGGAGAGAGCGGGAAGAAGCTGAAGGGTCAGAAGTACCTGCAAAACACCATGAACAGTTTCCATCCCAAGCAAGCATTCAGAAAGGTTATGTATGCACAGGCAGCTAGAATGCATTGAGAGAATCAATTTTAATGCTCCCCCTGAGGAGCAGAGGGAGCATTATTCTCTTTTGACTAGAAGAGGCCTATTAGCTAGACTTACCCCTATGCTCTAAAATAAAAGTAAAGTTCAACTGCATCACTGACACCATGTTGCTACCTCCCTTTCTTTACTTTTGTCATTAGGAATGTGACCTTTGTCATAGGAGTGTATTGGTAGCAAGATCCAAGTTAGAAATGAACCACCTTAAGAGGGTTTCAGGCAAATTTAGCATTGCAGCAGGACAGTGATGGATGTGTTCATTTACAAGGAGACCACCATCTCTCTATTACAGAGCTGGGCAAAATCATCCAAAGCCTTATGTTTATTTTTTTAATTGAAAACAGGCTTATTGGTAGGTTTGGGAAGAAAAATGTACACATAGCTAGCCAGCTGCTTCCTGGCCATGACATTCACTTAGATTTGTCTTGAAAACAGGTAGTTTTTTTGCTTTGACAATCTTTCAGCTCCAAATTTTTGTAAGTAAGAGAAGAAAAGCCCACATTCTCTTCTACACCTCCCTGATGTCTCACTGCTCTCTGCTTTTCCTATCAGTGTGCAGTATGACTCTGGTTTCTCTGGCATCTCCCAACCCTCTCCCATGTCCTGTCCCATTTCCCCAGTCACACAACTAGTTCTTCCTCCCAACTTTACCTCATCACCTTGCTTCTTTTGTGGCCTTCCCCTTCTCCTTTGACCGGTTTATAGCCCTGCCTTGTAGCTACCATCCTCTTTTGCTACATCTCTATGTTTGCTTCATCAAAGTTTGAGTTTGTTGAAAATTTTCCAGTAAACCCAGTGTTGTTCTATCTCTCATATTTTCCTATAATCTCTTTGAGGGGTTGCTGAGGCATTGCAACCCTTTTTCCTTTTCCCTTTTCCTGAACTTGGGCCAAACCAAGGGAATGGGAACTGGTTCTGTCTATTGCGAGCAGGACTTAGGAAAACTCTGTTCCTCTGGCTGAGGATCTCCTGGACACAGGTGTAAATCTTATCTCCACATGCTCACAAACACATTCACACTCTCACAGTCCCCCTACTCCCCCCTTTCTTCAACATGCCAGTGTTCTCTGCAGATACAACCCTGCCCTCTTTGGGAATAATCTCCCCAGGCCTAGTATGGAGAAAGCCTGCTTTGGATAATACAGTTAGAGAAGAGTGAGGAGTAATGAAGTCATGAGCAAAAGTCAAAGTCTGATGGATATTCTTCCTGTGATTTTCTGTAATTAACAAAGATCTTACTCATTTACCTTAGAGCCTTAATTTTGAATATTCAGCCTTTAAAAAGCTTAGAGCATCCTTAAAACTTTGTAACATTTATCTCCATTAAAGGATTGTGTTGTTTGTTTGGGTTTTGTTTTGTTTTGTTTTGTTTAGGGCTTTGGGGGATGTATAAGAAAGCAATTGAACCCTTACTGACGCTTGTAAATTGTTTCTTGCCTGGTAACATATATTATAAACTAATAAATCTAATACTGGAAAAATGTTCCTATGCACAGTCCCTGTCCTTCCCAATCCAGATTGAATTTTTACAAAGTTCTTCTGTCAGTCAAGAGTTACATACAGATGACTTGTCTTATAACCTTAATTTTAAAACTGCATTGCAACAGGCCTGGATAGAAAAGAATATGGTCTGAGTTCCTCACATAAAACCTCTCATGTACATGCTTCCATGTAGCAGCCTGTCCTCTCACAGCTTGTGAGAGCTGAGTGCTGTGGCTGCACCAGCCTTACCTGGATTTCAGATCACCAGCTGCCTCCTCCTGTTTTACAGACAGGTTAACTCCACAGGTCCCAGCAGAACCTGTTGGTGTTCAGCAGACCAATGTGCTGGTTCTGTACCACACCTGATGGAAAGAAAACACCAAAAGGTGCTCAAATAAGAAAGCCATGAGTGGCTGGCTCTGAGTTGCTGCTCACCATCCCCATAAAAGCACAGAGAGGCCTCACTGCCACAGAGGCAGCTGGGCAGCTCTGCCTGCAAACAGCTCCCATGTGCTCCACCAAACCCCACCTGTCCAGTGGGAGAGTCTGTAGGTGTTTCTGTCCTTTAGACCGGGCCTGTCAGCCCTATGTTGGCACTCTGGAAACAGAAACTTTCAGATCATGTCCCCTGTTTACTCAAAAGTGTTCTCTCCTGCTTCCTACCCTGCCTGTTTAGATCAACAGCCCTGTCCAGGTCAGTGCCATCTAGTCTGAGACAAAAGTATCACTGAGAAGGACTGAAGCTTGCATGATAACATCAAATCGTTCTCCACAGAAATCAACAAGTATTCCATAACAAATCAGGTATTTGAGGAGGAATTTGATCATCCAAAGAGGAATCTGATGGCAATGGCATATCTGATATTTATGTTTGCACAGGAAGTGGATCTGGGATGTAGAAGTAGTCAGAAAGACTCCAGAGGGTTTTCATTCAGTGGTCCCAGCAGCATGTAGGTCACTAGTTCAATCACAACTGATCTAAAAAATAGTCCCTGCCTTGATTCCCATCCAGAATTCCCAGAGCAGCAGGGCAGTTTCTGCACTGTAGGCAGTTTCTGCACAAATGCCCATTCCTGGGCAAACACTGTTTGCTTTTTCTGCCCTTTCCAAGAGTGGGAAGGCTGCAAGTTGCATCAGAGTCCAAACCTTGGACATAAAGGAGGTCAGGCTTCAGTGGGGAGTGAAGACAAAGGGATGAAAAAATCCAAAATGCTCATTTATAGGAAATGTTGAAAACATGAAACAGTTCTACGAGAAAGGGGAACAAGCAAGAAAACTGGTGTGACTCAGAGGTCCAGTAAAGATATTTTAAACTTGCTGTGTCTCATGAGTGGTAGACCATGGTCTGATAAAACACTCATCCTGTGGGTTCTTCCAGTTTTTGAGGATGAATTAAATTTTGAGTGCTTGTTAACTTCTCATGTATTGGTATATGAAATGTCAGACGCCCCAAAGGTAAAATGATCCAACAGCTGTATTTATGTACATGCTTGCAACAATGCTTTCTGGGGAAAAAATGGGAAATATTTAAATGCATAAATAAAATTTTAAAACCACTATGTATAACTGAAGAAGAATATAACACCCATTCAAAAAAAAAAAAAAAAAAAAAAAAAAAATTGTATAAAAAAAAAAAAAAAAGAAAAAACTGTATTAAATACAAAAAAAAAGAGAAGATATTCATTTGCAGTTTTTTGTTCTTTAGCACAAAAAATGGTATTTGGGTAAGCACAGCCCTGGCTCTGAATGCACTTGGTGTACATGTGAATAGTGTAAAACCACATAGAGATATAATCAAGCTTGATAAAATTATTCACACAACAATGAATCATAATCATGGGACTTTGAGCTTATACAGCCACCTGCCAAAACCATTGTAAACAAACAGGTCTTGAAATATTTCCAGAGGGATGTTACAGCCAAAATCTGGTAATTCAATGAGAGAATTGAACACTGAAATACAATACTGAACAAACTTCATAGAGACTGCCCTGCCTGCAGTTGTTGTGCCAGAGCTTTAGGCAACTGTGCATGAACAAATGTGAAAATAAACCCACTCATCATAGAAAACATTGCTTGGATTTTCATTTTCACTGCTGTTTTAGATTGGCCTGATAGATTCTACTCCTCCTCTTGGGAGGATCCCTCTGAATCCCAGCCCAGTGTCTATAGTTCTTTGGAAAAACAGAACTTCTCTCAGCTGTGTCTTGTCCCTGAGGTCAGGCAGAAAATAAGAAAAAGAAGTTATACAAGGAGCTTCAATATTCTGTTGTACTGGAGGCATTCTTGTCATTCTTACATATTTGTCAAAGAGTTCATACATTTTCTAAACTGATAAGGGTTTTGGTGTATTGAGAAGACCAACCAACTTGTGACAGTTCTACATGAATTTCCATCAAAAAGCCATCAAAGCCCCTACAGAGGGTCCTCTGCCTGGAGAATTAGTCCTGTTCCTGATAATGAAGTATCAAAATAGAACTCTCTTTTTGCTCCAAAGCTTGAGCAGAAGGTTTCATGGACATGGCTCCCCTGGATTTCCCTGCAGCCATATCCCATTGTATGAGGTGAATGATAAGGCTTTGGTCCTTTCGAAAGCAGCCCTTTCCTGGACCTTTATACAATGGCTCTCAGCTGATATACTGCTCTTTCTATATACACAAAATACATCTTAAATATTACTCATACGCATTTTAAATCTAGTGGGTCTGCTCCCTGATGATTCCTATACAGAGAAATTTGTCTGTCAGAAAGGAACTACAGTGATTTTAGGTTAGTACAAGTTTATGTCTTGAAGAGTGGAAAGATTAGGGCATTTCTTTGCATCAGTGGTCCCAGCAGCAATAAAAGGTCCCCAAGGAGAATAAAGTAACTGGGCTGCTCTCATCTATACAGAGGTGGCAGTCACAGTTTAGCACAGAAATTGGAATGCAAAATATATATTCATGAATTCCCTCTCCATTGTGCCAAGTTCTACATACTCACAGCTGCAGATGAGGCTATTTCAGACAGCAGATCTCCCATTCCTTTAATGCCTTTTGCATGGAACAACAGGATTCTCACATTAGTATAATCCAGGTCTCTGCTGATCAATGAGCATCAACCATAACTTCCATCACTCACTCGTGGTACTCACTGCAATTTGATTTCCTAATCAAAAGCAGTTCTGAGCTAAGAATGCTTAAGGCTAATAAAAATTTCCTTTCATTTGAAGCAAGAAGATTAGGATTCATGAGCAATTTCTCATGGTGACTTGGGGACTGGCAGCACAGAACTTCACTTTATGCACAGTCTTCACAAAGAGGGATCATAACAAACTCTCTTATTTTCTCTTACTTGCAATAGAGAGAGTAGAGGAAAGAGTTCATATATTGAATTCTACAGATCTTAACTAAATCTGGACTGCTGGTAACTGAAAGGTGATATGTCTGTGTGTTGAAGCTGCTGCAGTAATCCTGTATCACCTGATGCTACCTAGAAGGTGGGAGAACCCTCTGTATCATCTTTAATGGTTTTTAACAAAGTTCTGCATTGGTGCAAGACCAAAGGGGAAGAGATGGGTCACACTGGAGCTGCTGTAGCCAGTGTGTCTCATTCTTTAAAGAAATGTATTAGTGGAAAAGGGGAACACAGTGTTCTAGAGGAGCTGCAAGCAGCTGGGTGTTTCAGTGCTTGCAGTTCAGAGCTGGCACTGCAGAGAAGGAGCAATCAGTTCTCCCAATTCCCAGCAAATAGATGTACTGTGTCTGCATCTGTGATGAAGAAGTCAAGACAGGGTCTTTTAGGACTACAGAGGGGAGCTATTCAAGGCTTGATTCTAGTTACAGAAGAAGAAAGAAATCAAATCTTTAGTCAATGAATTAATGCATTATAAGGTTAGTGTGAGTGGTGTTGATTTTTACAAAGTTCAGAGGTGAATTTTGAAGATAAAAACTCCTAGCTCCTTCCCAGTGGTTAGCGAAGAAGTAAAAGTATTTTTACAATTCTTTGGACTGTGTAAATCAAAATTGCACATTTCCTACAAAATACATTTCACTTGTGATCATTAAACTGTGATCATTAAAAAACTAGGTAACATTTATAGCCATTTTCCAGCAGAGGGAGTCTGTCCATGCCAAGTGAGAACATGCACTATAGTCCACGGCAAGCACAAGTTTGAGTTGAGTACCTAAAATAGTTACAGTGCCATCAGGAGACAGCCATCATCGAGACCACAGGTCTGTATGGTCAAATTTTGCCCTGTGTTGTTCATATATGACTCTTTTAATATAAAGGAAATCAATATTCAGTCAGCACTAGAACCCATGGCAGAGTTTAGTCTGGTTTTAGGGACTGCAGTATTTACCCTGTGGTCAGCAGAAAACCCTTATCCGGCTCTGGAGATCCCCTATTGCTGAATCACGCGTTGGCAGCTCCTTGCTCAGGTGTTTCCCAAACTATGCTATTCCTCTGCCTTTCATTTCCAGGGTACAGCCCACAGTCCCCTCCTTCAGCTGGATGGAGAGCTGCTGGGGCACACTGAATGCCCAGGCTGGAGGGGAGGGATGAGCACCAACCCCTTCTAGGGATGGAGTTCCCCATGGCTGCTGCTTTCCCTGGGGTCAGAAGGAGCCCAGCATCACAGAGAGCTCACCAGCTGCTGCCTTCCACCCAGCCAAGCTCCTCTTCACCTCTGCAGCAACCTTGGGGTTCATCTGCTTCCACTCTCTATCCAGAAACCAAGGTGGGTTTTCTGCCCACACCTGTCTGAAACCTTCCTCAAGTACTTGCCCACAGTCACTACATCTTCACTAAGGGACTTGCTGCTCCCAGTGCTCAGTCCTGCTTACTCTATTTTCAATGTCAAATACACAAAATATTTTGGGAAGCTCTCTCCTGGTCCTTACTACAGGAAAGATAATACATTTCCCTCCCCAGGTTTATTCTGACAGAGTAATTATATGTGATGCCAGAAGTTTCTCAGTGAGAAAAAGCAATAATATTTTTGTTCTTGTAAGCAGCGCAAGTACTTCACATGAAACACAGCTGAAAAACTTCTGCTCTACAACAGTGAAGTGAGGGGCACATCCACTCCTATTTCAGAGTCTGACTGGTGTGGGGAGGTTTGTGCTGCTTTGCAGGGTGAAGGTGCTGGGTGAAAACTGTGATGGTGAAGGGCAGGGACTCAGTCCTGTTGGACAGCTTTGCTCTAAGGATACATCTGGCAGTGGGACAGAAATAAGCACCTGGGGAGCAGCTGGAGTCTTAAATCACTCAGCTTCTTTGCCCAGGTAATGTGAGTTACAGTCCTTGGCCTGTCACTGTTATTTTAGAGGAAATCTAGACAGGTAAAGCCATATTGAACCTCATTCTCCAAGCACATCCTAATAGGCTAATTGCAGGGTTGTGAAGTGTAACTTGTGAAGTTGTAAATCATGGTTGTGAAGTGAAGCACAAATGGACTCATTGGCAGGATCACTTCATGTGTCCTGTCAAGTAAGTGCATATAACAAAAAGAAGGTAAAACAACTGTAATTCCTAAAACAAACAAAGTAAGTCATAGGAAAGTCAAAGCAAAGCTGGTAGTAATTGAAAGA
Organism: Climacteris rufus; assembly: GCA_013398175.1. Lineage (NCBI taxonomy): Eukaryota > Metazoa > Chordata > Aves > Passeriformes > Climacteridae > Climacteris > Climacteris rufus. The sequence continues at coordinate 47,567 of VZRZ01004775.1, read as the reverse complement.
GGATGTTTTGTCTGAGAACTTCAGCAGGAGACACAGAATCAAAATTGACCTTCTTTCCTTTTTACACTAATCACTGGCTTAGTAAATTAGTTGGTCATTTCATTTTTATTGTGTCTATTCACCAAGGTACCAAATAACATTTTATGCACATATAACATATACATCATCCATGTAGTGTGTATATATGTATATACATACACACAGAGACATGGATGTTCATACATCTGCATCTCCCAGGAGAACTGTTCTGTACTGTGGGTTTCTGTCCACCACTCCCCCTGCCTGGCCACAAACTTACTTTTCTCTGCTCCTGGATTTCTCTGCTTTCCCTCAACTTCCTTGCTCAGAAACAGCCTTGTTCCTGCCAATGCCCAGCTTCTCAACAACAGCCTTTTCCTACAAAGCTGCTTAGCCAACTGCCTCTGGAACCCCATTTACATCTGACATCCTCCTGTGAGCTCAAACTCATGTTCAAGTGTGCCTGTGTTGATAAGGTGTCTGTGCCAATATATCCTAACCCATGGACAGATGGACATTCTCCTGCTGTGGGAAATCCTGGTGAAAAGGCAGGAACAAGTGGGAGTCAGCACTGTGGAAGTGGCCCTGTCTACCCTGGCAAGGCCCACTGGGCTTCTGAAATAAAGAAAAGGGGAGGAAGAGCCAAGTGAACTAATGCTGAAGCACCTCTGAAGCTGTGACTTGGTGCCTGGTTTAGGAGCAGGGTTGGTGACACCAGGGATAAGGAGCTCAGACTGGACTTTGTCATGGGGCTGTCCAATTAGCACATCCCTGGGGAGGAGTGTGGTGGAGAGAGCCCAGAGCTGCCTTTGGGAGGGAGATGTGAGATGTGTTTTGGGTTGATGGCAAGGACCTGGGTTAGGGGCTCTGTAAATTCAGGTGTCCCACTAAGTGACAGCCAGGCAGGAGACCAAAGGATCCATTTCCTGGGGAGATGGGACACGTGGCCATGTCTGTAAGGAGCTGGTTGGGAGGACAGTGATTGAGGGGAAAGTGTTTGTCTCCTGGGAATATTGCACCTGGTCACAGAGACTTTAGTGACTTGGAGAGACTCCTTCCTAATTCCTGCTCTTTCTCTTCCACGTGTGGGATAAATGTGTGTGTTGGGGTAGCTGTTTTGCACCAGAGGTTTTATGGCCCTGGTGTCCTGTGGGATGAAGACTGATACAACAAAAACCCCGTGTCCCTGCTCTGCATGGCAAGCAGGAGGACATTTACCTGCTGTGCTGCAGAAGAGCCAAGGGAATAGGGTCACAGGAGGCAATGCCTATGCAGTGACACTGGATTTCCAACCTCCTGGTCGCTCCATGCTCACTTTCCACAGCTGTGCTCCTGTTCTCACTTTCCCAGTTTTCCTGAAAATCGCTTTTTTCCCTCTTTCTCTCTAGGCTGGGCTACAGCTGATGTTTTTCATATCATTGCTTAACTGGCCAATTTTCCCATCCTGGCCTTTCTGCCTCATGTCTCCATCCAGAGGGTTGTTCACCCTGATGCCTCCCTCCAGTTAACTATCCTGACTCACCCCAGCTACGTGCAGAACTGCAGCGAGTCACAGACTGAGAACAAAAATTAACAAAACAATGAGGAAGATAAATTTGTAACATTAAAAAAATGTGGAAAGAACACCATTAGGTTTACAAAGTTAAACTCTCAAAAGCTGGACAAACCCAGACCTAAGACTGCCTTTGGAAGCAGAGTTCAGCCCCCTCTTCCCTTCCCCCACACAATGTGTATTATGTGACATGATTTAATTGTTTGGCTGCATACTATTTTTCCCACAGGACTAGTGCCTCATTTAGTGTAAATGCAGGACAGTGTCTGGGAATGAAGCTGGTCTCTGCATTTCCTGTGACTATGTGTGACTAGAAGCCCCATTTATCACCACCTAACCCAGACACTGCACTGAATTCGGAGCTGCCAGCTTCTTCCCCAGGTTTTCTGGGATGGCTTTCCTGCAGCCTCTGAATGTTTATCATCACAGTGTGAACTAAAGGTGAGGAGCTACTATTTCCAGGCAACTGGGAACATTTTATTATGATTTGATGCTTTTTTTTTTTAAATACTCTATCGGGTCTGGCATTTGTTCAGAATACTTTATGATTTAACCAACTGCTCCAGCAGATTTCATTCATTTGCTGTTGTGAGTGCTTGGTGCTTCTATAAATCTATAACCTAAATGTCTCCTACCAGATGTCTAAAACCAAGAAACCATCAGCCAGACATGCAGATATCTCATCTAGAAGTGACCAAGGAACTTGATGGAGGGAGAGTTTGTAGTTCCTTCAGCTGCCATTTCTTTCCTCAGCTAGCAGATTGCTCCCTGTTTTCCCACAGTCCTCTGCCTTAGGTTTCCATGTCCCAGTTTCTGGAACTACTGATAAACAAGGACTTGGCTTGATATTTGACCCGGAGTGAGCACACCAGATGAGCTCTCCCCTGCCTCATGCTACTCAGAAGTTACACTTGGTGGATTTGTTTGGCTCTTCTGTTGCTGACTGTCCTTCAGCAAAAACTGCCAGGTTAGTGCAGGTCATTGCCCTCAGCGTGAATAATCTCTCACTTTCTAATGTGAAACTTGCATCATGAGCTGAAGCACAGTAAAAAGAAATGTCATTCCACATTCTCAGAGATGACTTTTAGAACGCTGTGTTGACATTTGCAGCTTTAAAATCATCTTTGCTCTCATTCAGCTGATATACAATGAGACAAGGAAAAGCAGAGATTCTTGCTCAGCACTGTGGGGACAGGGATCATCTTTTTTACACGTTTGTGTCATGGTTTGACACGTATACAAAAGCAGCACAGGACTGAAAATCTGAGAAGAAAAACATTTGGGATCTGCAAACTCCTTTCTCCTGGTGCTTCTGCTTTTCCCAGATTTCTCTGTTCATCATCAAAACACAGGGACAGAAAAGCCTGGGGTGAAAATTCTTACCGTTACTACTCCAGGCATTTCTGGCTTTATGACACCAGATTCCCAGTGCCAAATTGCTACATTAGTTCAAAGGACTCTGATCAACTTGCAACACAGCCAATTACCTGTGAATTATAGACTCTTTCAGGAAATGCTCCCTCAGTCACTGCAGTTCCTCTGCTAATGCAGATAAGCTGAGCTCTTCTGAGGTTTTTTTATCTCCATGGGTGTTTTTGAGTATTCTTCTAGATGAAAGACTTTCATAAGGGAGAATACATTCTTATATGCTAGAAATCAGCTTGACAAATTGCAAAGACAGGACATAAACTTGAAAAAAGTACTACTTTTGGAAGTTTCTTAAAAAGGTCTTACAGGCTACTTGAAATAAAAACAAAAAGCAGAAGTACTTCAACCAACAACAACAACATAGGTAGTAATTATTAGCACTAAAAAAATTTAAAATTTTGTGTAAAATGTAACTACTTTTCTCCCCTTCTGATGACAGAATTAGGCCTAGAAGCATTTTTAAACTTTATAGAATTACACTTGTACCTTCAAATACATCCAAGGGCAAACTTTCTTACTAGCACCTCAAAAAATGGACTTTAATAAGGTGGGTCTTTATATTCAAATTCACTTTTTATTTATTTTGGTGTTACAAGTTGTACTAAAAGCAGAATGTCAATGTTTGTTTTTCCTCAGGTCATAGCCAATGCATGTATTTGTTCTTATTCAATTGTTGCATGAACTTTGCAGGCCAGAATTATTTGTTTAACTTTCTGGGCACTCTTTCCAGAAAGCTATTATTTTACCAATGTCAGACACACTTCTATGATACATTCCACAAAATCATAGAATGGTTTAGGTTGGTAGGCACCTTACAAAACATTTGATTCCAATTCCCTTGCCATGGGCAGGGGCATTTTCTCTAGATCAGGTTGGTCAGGGTCCCACCCAGCCTGGCCTTGAACACCTCCAGGGATGGGGCATCCACAGCTTCTCTGGGCAACTTGTGCCAGTGTCTCACCACCCTCATAGTAAAGAATTCTGAGTAAAGAGTTCCTCAGAACTTCCTTTCTCCCTTTTTTCACAATGGGAGCAATGTTTCTGTTTTTTTCCTGTTGCTGGGGACTTTGCCTGACCACCATGACTTTTCAAATATGGGGGAGAGTGGCCTGGCAACAACATCAGCCAGTCCCCTCAGGACCCTGGGATGCATCTCCTCAGTCCCAGAGACTTGTGGCTGTTCACCTTCATCAGATGGTCCTGACCTGCTCTGCACTTACAGTGGGAGAGTCTTGGCTTCCTCAGCTCTAAGTGAGATGTGGTGCTACAGAGACACCTGCAAACAGCAAACCTTGGACTCCAAATGTCCAGGGGAGTAGATCAACATTTCACTTCAGTTTCACTTCAGTTTTCACCCAGAAACAAGTCATGGATATGTAAAGTACTGTTCCCCCAAGTGCCTAGGCTGGAACTAGCTCACCTGCCCCCAAGTGTTCTCTTGCCTTCTGGGCCAAACAGCACATGTTATAATAATCCTAAAACATGTAGAGCTGTAATATGTCTATCATGTGCTCATGAGTATTTGGATCAAGGCATAGATGTGTGTCTTCATGGTTGATGGCAGTTCCTGGTATCTGTGATAATTCTGATGAAGAAAAACACTAGCCACCACATTAAATGCAGTGTAACAGACCTGTGGGGCTTGGAGCCACAGACATTTGACCATGTGATGTTTCATTAAGGTAACTCCTGGGGAAAGTGATTCAAGCACTACTTGCAAATTCACCTCACAGCATTTAGGCTTTGCCATGTAATAATATTTTAATTACTTGCTCCAGGTGCAATGCTCAGTATCAGCAGTGAACAACCAGACAAATGCTCTGTTTGGATGCTCTAATCCTCCATCAAGAGAAGAGCTCAATTGCCTGCCTGTGTGTCAAGCTGGTATCCTAAGTTTGCAAGAGGAGTGGAGAATTAATTTCCTAACTAACTGGAATAAGGCAAAAAGAGCAAGATGAAAATGCAGGAAGATCTGAACTTGACTGATCGTGGCATCACTGCCAGTCTTTTGTTGACCTTAGGCAAAAAATTGCAAAAGATGCTTTGTTATTTCCGTAGTCCCTAGGAGTTTCATAGAATATTCTAGGCATGCACTTCTCTGTGGTTACTTTAATGCTCACTACCTCAGAGAAGTGCAGACTCCCTGCAGAGTTCTGGGGATGCTAATTAGCTCTTTTTACACTGGCAACATTGGTTGTTACTTGGAATGACTTTTTAGTCATCTTAAGTGTGGATGGAAATGAGGAATCCCAGGAAGTGGTTGTTGCTCCACTGCCAAGACAAACATCAAACCAGTGGTAAATAGACGAGGTAATTGCAATTGTCAATATCATTGATTTAGCTCAGTCTGGCTGAAAACCCTTCTGCAAGAGAAGGATATCCATCAGGTAGGGACTAATGCTGTGATGTGAGATGCATTCTGCTCTCTGAAATAAAACAGCAGAAGTCACTCACGCCAGGAAAGGGAAGCAGCTTTCTTACAGGCTGGATTTCTGAAATACTGTTCACAGAGAGGTGGTCCTTCTGGAAAATATTATTGCCTTTTACTCTGTACTCATTACATCACCCAACCTGCAAAGGCATCTGCTTGCCAGATGCTGAGGGGTATTTGCTGGAGTGCTACTTATGTGACAGTGAATGTGTCACTTTATGCCAAAGAGCAGGCGTGGATGGACTGCATGAGAAGATATGCAATAGTGAAAAAGCTTTAATCTTTACACGGAGTTAATTTCATCCACAAATTTCCCAAGATTAAAAAGCTTTTGGATCATGAAAAGCAGACAAATTAGGGGACTTGAAGGGGGTTGCTCAGAGTTCAGTCCAAGTTGTGACCAGCTGGTGGGGAGAGCTGCACCTCGGCTTGGCTATTCCAACAGCTACGGGGGAGGCTGGCAACACAAGACCTTGATGCCAAAAGGGGGGAAAGGGTCAGGGAGGCTTCTGGTGTAGTTTAGACAGAGCTTCAAAACCCGATTATCACAACTTCCTGGCAAATACCTCAAAGGAAGATTTTTCTGTCATGTAAGATTTGAGGCTTTCATTGGTGTTCTCTGCTGGCTGTCGTAACAGAGGTGGTGCGGTGTGAGATGCCCTTCGTTACACTGTGATCCAGCAATGTCACTAACACTGTTTACTACAGGATGGCATTTGCAAATAAAACCGTGGTCTCATTCTTTAAGCTTTATATTTAGACATTCTTCTTTTGGATCCAGGGCTGTGCCATACATTCCTGTGAAATTACAGGAGCGGCAGCCACGGGTGCTCATTTTAGTGGAGAAAACCACGGGTGTCCTTTAGCGTGTAAATAAAAAAAAGGCCTCTGTTATATGCAGCGATCAAAGAGGGTTTGTATGACTGAAAGTCTCTCTACTTTTTCACTTTTCCCGGCCTGCCTGGTCTCCTGGGAGCCGCTGTCCCCGGCCGCCAGCCCCGCGCCAGCTCTGCCCGCTCCCGGCCGCTTTTCCTGGAAAGCGGGGCAGGAGAGGGGCGGGCAGCTCCGGATCCCGCGGGAGCCGCGCTGTGCCCGAGCCCCTTCCCTTTGCCTCTGCTCTGGCTCCTTCCCGGCCAGGCGGGCAGGACAACGCCCGCCCCCCGCGGGGCCGCCGGGGGAACATCTGGGCGGCCGCGCTGCAAACATCTGGAGCGGCCGCGGCGCATCCCGTCCCGGCGGCCGCAGCTGCGGGTCCGGCCCGCGGGGCTGGCGGCGGCAGCGGAGCCCGGAGCGGGGCCGGGCTGCCGGGGGGCAGCGCCGCACAGGTACGGACAGCCCGGCGCTCCCGGGGCCGGGCAGGGACAGGGACAGGGACAGGGACAGGGCCCGGCCGGAGGCGGCGCGGGCGGCGCTGGGGGTCTCGGATGTGCCCGGGTGAAAGGACGGCTGCTCCGTGTTTGCCTTGGCTCGGTCCGCGGGGAGCACTTCTGAGGTAAAAAGGGCGGACGGGACTTTTAAATCAGCAGTCGCGTTGGCCGGGGTCGCCGGTGTTGAAAGGAGAGCGCAGCCCTTGCAGGCAGCGGAGCATTTTACCCCATGTGCCAGGGGCTCTGCAGCCGAGGTTCTGGAGCGCTGAACAAAGGGGAAAGTAAGTGTTGGGCTTCGTTTTAAGTTTACTGCGTGGTTTTTGTTTTCTCTCCCTCCCTCTCTCTTGGCCATCTCAAATAGAGATGTACATCCAAACTTGAACCTCCAGGCAAAATTAAAAGAATTTAAATGTAGCCAGGATTACTTAGTGTATGAGAGAAACCCTAAGATTACCTTGGCCTCTTTATTCTGTTTCAAACCAAATAACTCTCAGAAAAACACTTTTCACCCCAGCATATGTTCCATTTTGTTTCAATTTTCCAGCAATAAATCATACTTTACTCCCCTAATAACACCCAATACTTAACATGGTATCAAAAATGTATTATCTTTTTGATAAAGGGCTTTCTGAAGAGTTTAGGAACTGAAGTACTTAGGACCAAAATATTTATGATTCTTCATTTTTAAACTGAGTATTTGAGGATTACTGTGCATTTGAATATTTAGGATTTGTGGTTTCTCCAGCGTGCATAGCTTTGATTGCATCACCTTCAAGTGCTGTTTCTGTGGAACTCTTTATATCATGGCATAAGTTGTACTGTAAGTCAGTGTATGTACCTTGTAAAGGGAACGTTTGCAGTATCCATTTTAAAAGAAAATTCATCATTGACTCTGGAGTTACTTTCAGAAGTTTGCTCAGATGCCTTTTGCTGCTTTTCAGGGTTGCTTATGTGGCTTTTTCTGTATTTTTCTCTTTACAAACGGAGCTGGGCAAATCAAACATTTCTCTCAGTTGTGGAGAGTGTGGGTAGAAATAACTGCTGGAGAAGAAAACTCAAATGAACCTTGAGGAGTGGCTGGAATAATTATGCCTGTGTTTAGGCAAACTGCTGTTTACTCTTTTCCTGCACACAAATCTGCCTGGAAAGATCATTTTAGTCGGTACTGCAAATGGCCAGTGCAGCAGCACAAAAATGAGCTCCTTGTTTCCAGTCTAAGGATGTACATGAACCCAGACTTCTCAGTGTTGAAACTCTTGTCAGCTGGCTCCTACTCCGTTTCTTAGATGTGCCCAAACACTCTCATGCTCACTTGCAGTTGGCAGTAGTAGTAATTTTGATCGTCTCTTCCAAGCTATGAGCAAGACAAGCTCCTAAGCCCAGGAATTACAAATAATTCAACACTGGTTTTGAAATGCCTTAGTTTTCAGTGGAGTGTCCCTCTGCTTGGGGCAGTCCTGTCTGACTGTGCAACACGAGCCAGACCTTGGGTCCTGGCACTGCTGTTTGCTCCAGAAGACAAAAAGGAGACTTAAGTCCCTTCTAATCAATTTATGCCTCAATCAGGGCCTGCTGCAGCATTTTAATGCTGTCTGAGGAACACTCCTAAAACTCCGGCTCCACATACATTTCTAAGATGCATTGTGTAGCATCTCTAACGCCAGTGGTTTTGGATTTGTCTTTGGATGCAGCCCTGTCTGCTGGTCTGACTGAATTACAAAGCTCTTACTCCATAGCATTACTCTTGCTCCCTCTGTTAATTATGTTGCTGGAGGGGTTGCAGGAACTGAAGCTGCTGCTGCTGTAGCCTTGTATCATGGAGGACTCTTCAGTTTCTTCTAATGTTGTATTAGCACAAGCTGATTCCAACTTCATGAGTATGAGGTGATCCTGTGAAAAGCAACTATACCTGTTTCTCTGGTGTATTTTGTTTCTTCTAGCTGGGCTAACTCAGCCAGCCATTTCCCCCAGCTAGCATCAATGTCACAGATGGCCTTGCCAATGCTCCCATTTATTCATTAGTGTTTCTCTTTCTGTTTTTCTGACCCACACAGCTTTCTGCTGTTGACAGTATGTTTTCCCCAAGCTATAGTTGGTAGAGATGGTGCATTTGGTCCCCCTTGGAGAAGCAGTAATATCAGGCACCCTGAGACAGACAGACAAGACTGCAGAGAAAACTCCAAGGTACAAAGGCAAGGTAGTGAAGGCAAAGCTCTAGGTGCAAACCCCACCTGCTCTGTTGCATGGCTTTGTAGAAATTACTGATAAGAAAGCTTTTTACATTATTTTTTTTCTTATCACAGCATGATGTTGTAAGCCCCAAGCACTCATCTAATTAGTTACAACATCCAAATCCACAAGATTTAAACATTTATTTTGAATCACTTTGTTTGCTGTGAGGGCTCACGCTACCTAACTGCACTGCACAGTCAGACAGGCTGGCTGAAGATGGGGACAGATTCTTTAGCAGGGCTTGTAGTAATAGGACAAGGGATAGTGAGTTTAAACTAAAAGAGGGTCTATTTAGATTAGATATTAGATATTTAGATTAGATTTAGATGTTATGATGAGGATGGTGAGACACTGGCATGGGTTGCCCAGAGAGGTGGAAAGTCTCCTTCCAACTCAAACTGTGCTACAATTCTATGATAAGGTTATGAATCACTTGATGGAATAACTTCAGAAAGCAGAGGTACAAGAACAAGTGGCTGGATCTCTATGAGATAAGACAGCAAAATGCAGCACACTAGAAGCCAATATTCTGGACATAGGTTCTCTGAAAATCCAGACTTTTCCCTTGCAGGGGGCAGGAGAAGTTCAGCTCTTACAAGTGTCATGTCCTTTTTCCCCAAGTATGAACAGTTTTGAGCATCAGATTAGCCCTGAGCCTATTTATAATTTTTCAATAAGAAAAATGAGTCCTTCCTATGAACACCATCAAGGGCTTATTCAGGATCTCATATTTGTTGATATGAGCTCCCTTCCCATTTTTGTCAACTTGAGACTGTCCTTAAGATGACAGCTTAGTGGTATGCACAGCACAGCATGACACTTCTGCTTACCATATTTTGATAGGGTCTGGCAAGTCTTTAGAACAGGGTCTTTTTTGTAACCCAGTTTCTCGTTCAAAGGCTTCAGTGACCCCAATATCTGGTACTGTACATAATGAAGGCAAATTTTAATGTTTTTTTTGCAGTCACTGGTAACTATAGTAAGGGATAAACTCTGGAAACCAAAGGAATTGCAAGCCATATTGAGGTCAGCAAAGCCTGTCCTTCATACCTTCATCCCTCCCCTACATGTCCCTGAAAGACATTGTAGCCAGGTGGGGGGTTGGCCTCTTCTCCCAAACAAGTAGCCACTGGATGAAAGGACACAGCCTTAAGCTGTGCCAGGGGAGGTTCAGGTTGGACATTAGGAGGAACTTTTTCACAGAGAGAGTGATCAGACATGGGAATGGGCTGCCCAGGGAGGTGGTGGGGTTGGTGATGCTGGAGGTGTTTAAGGACAGACTGGACACCCAGTGCCATGGTGGAGCTGACACGGTGGTGTTTGGTCATAGGCTGAACTCGATGATCCCAGAGGTCTTTTCCAACCTAATTGACTCTGTGATTCTCTGATCTACCCTCCTCTAAGCAGAGAGTTCTCTTTCAGATGTGGCTTCCTTGCTGGTGGAAAATACCATTTAAGACCACTCAAACACTGAGTTTCCTTAGTAGACTCCCCCTCTTTTTTGGGATTGTGTCTTCTTGTCTTCAAGAAGTGTTTGGAAACATAAATAGCAATTGCAGTAACTTTTAAGAGTCTGTAAAGGGCTTTCTAAGTGTCAAATGCAGGATCTTTCACAGCCCAAGTGGTCATTAGTATTTATTACAAATATTTTCCATAGTCTAGTGGTCCTGTCAGCTTTGCTGTCTCATGAGATCATTCCACTGAAACCCCAACTGTACTGTTATGATGTTGTAGGAGGAGGTCTGTAAAAAGTATGCCAACAGAAACCAAACCATGTTTCATTTCATTTCCTTTCCAGAGCAGAGCTCTGATCTCTAACTCATCAGCTGGCATATCAAACTTTTGCTCTCTCGACATTTTACTAGCCGAGGAAGCCTTTCCTCTCCTAGGAAGCAGAGAACATGTTAATGAACACAACTGGAAAGACAAAGAGGGGCCAGAGATTACACCCTACAAAACTGTTTTTTGTGGTGAATTCATGGAGCAATTACCTTAATGGCAGTGTGGCCTCTGCTGGACCATGGAACTTCAGGAATGCCTAGGGTGCTGTAGAGGTTGTTCACTGAAGTGACTCAGCTTGTTCCAAAGATGATGAGTAATCCTCCCCCACCACTCTGCACTGGTGAGGCCCCATCTGGAATGCTGTGTCTGAGTTTGAGGAAGACAAGGAATTGCTGAAGAGGTTCCAGCAGAGTGCTACAAAGAAAATTAGGAGACTGAAGCATCTTTCTTACAAGGAACAGCTGAAGGAGTTGGGCCTGTTTAGCCTGGAGAACATGGAACTGGGAGGGGACCTCATCAATGCACACAAAATTCTTGAGGGCCACTGTCAAGAGGAGGTGCCAGACACTTTTCAGTGGTGCTCAGTGACAGGACAGGGGACAATGGGCACAAACTGAAACACAGAAAGTTCCACCTGAATACGAGGAAAAACTTCTTTACTGTTCAGGTGACCGAGCACTGGAACAAGTTGCCCAGAGAGGCTGTGCAGTCTCCTTCACTGGAGATATTAAAGAACTGTTTGGATGTGCAACCCTCTCTAGATAAACCTACTTGAGCAGGGGGGTTGGACTAAACGACCTCCAGAGGTCTCTTTCAGCACCAACCATTCTGTGATTTCATGATTTTGTGATTCTGTGATAAAAAGAATTGACTTCTGACAGAGAGTGCATATGGGAATTTCACTAGGAAGCATAACTCAGGTTGTGAGAGCTCCAGCTAAGCTCAGCACTGGGTGTACAGGAAAGGGGAGATGGCCCTGGGTGTCAGTGAAGAGCCCTCACAGCACAGCAGGGGGGTGTCACAGCACATCCCTCCAGTGCTCTGCCTCTCCCCCACACCATCAAAACCTTGCTCCAGGCTGGGAGGAGAACAACAGCAGCAGCAGCAGCTCAGCTGGAGGGCAGCAGTCTGCTGTGGGCCTTTGTGGGGAAGGAAAGTGCTGCTCTGCCTGGGGGACTGATGGAAGGTCCCCACAGGAGGCACCCCACTGCGGGCAGGAAAGTGGCTGTGGTGGCAGGAGCCAAACTTTCTCCCACAGGAGGTAGCACTGTTACACCTGCAGTAGTTTATTCACAAACCTGTGCTACTTCACCCTTTATTTCAGGCAGTGCTAGGAAATACCAGGGTTTGTGGCCAATAAAGGAACTCTGAATCTTTCACAGGAAAAAATGACTCTTCTATGTCCCATGCAACTACAAGATTTATTTTGTGTGTGTGTGTGTGTTTTTTTTGAACTTGTGGTGATCTGAAAAAGGCTCCAATTTGGCAGTCCTGAAGACCAAAAATTTCATGTCCACAGACTAGCAGCTGCTCAGATATCAAGAGCCAATGGTAAGATTATTTTGTAGTGCTTTTTGTCCCTGGATAACCCCTGGAGATAGCCTGCTCATCTATGGGAGCAGAAACAGTCAGCAGATGTACAGAGAACAGGGAATGAAAGCCAGAAAACTGAGGGTCATGAGAGATGAAAAACACAATGAGGAGCACTCAAAGGGCTGACAAGGACAAGTATCTGGGAGAAGTCTCTGACAGATGCGAGACACTGGAAAAAAAATAGAGTGGTTCAAGTTGTGTGCCCAAACTCGGCACTGTGAGGGACTGTTTTCTGGAGTCCCTGCCCTCTAGGGCCACCAGACAGATTTCTGGTCATTACCTCTTGGCTTTTTGATTTTGTCCCTGTCTCCCAGGCCTGAAGATTCTCTCAAGGGTTGAATGCTTCTCCTACAGACTTCAGAGATGCCACTTTATGACATTTATTTTTTTTTTCGACCTGAAAATCTTTATCTCCCACAACCCTGAGCCAAAAATACCAAGGCTGTACTGTCACTTTTAGAATTTCAAGTAGTCTTGTGTCCTGCTTTCATTAGTATACACAGTACTTAGTTCCAGTCTAATTCTAAAGGAGCTATAGGTGCCAGCTGAGCATTTCCTTAACACCAGAGCAGTGATGTCATCTGGAAACATGGAGCTGTAATTGCTGAAATGCTTTCAGTCATGACATGAAATCAGGGCTGTGTTAAGTGAACAAAGTATTTCAAGCAGTCAGTTTTTCAGATCAGCCTGGCTGTCTGTGATGTTTACAACATAATGGCTGCAGGACAAAAGTCGCTTGCCTTGTGAATAGATTTTTAGCTGCAAATAAGATACTTTGTTAGTGAACTAAAGTTGTCTGTGATTTTCTTTTTCTTAGGTGCATTTCAGTTTTGCCGGTTTCCATATTTTGGTAAAAGCTGTATGAACACAGCTTGTGCACTGATTAGAAAATTTCTACAATTGTTATTTCCTCCTCTTATCTGGATGCATCATTCTCACTGATATCACAGTCCATTCCTGCAGCTGTTACTGGTAGATAAACATTTCCTATCAAATATTATAAACAGCACTGTTTTCTAATCTATCATATGAAAGCAAAAATTGCTAATGTTTCATCTTTGGGCTTAACTTTTGTTGTCATATGGTTGTGTAGCAGAGAGCATTGCAGCAGAGTGAGTTTGTGGCTTCATAACTTGTGTCATTTCTGGAAAAGAAATCCACATTTCTGTTTGACAGTACTCTGTAGCATCCCCTAGGGCTTGATAAACACAGGAAATTGCAAGGCATACTGCTGTGGCAGGAGAATGTGCAGGGAAGGGAAGCTGCCTGCTGCAGGGCAGGCTGTGGCTCATCTGCTGCTCATGTCCCTGTCCTGTGCAGGTTGCTCTGCCTACACCCCTGGCTGTCCTTTAAAGGGAGGAGGGGATAAAAGGGAAACTAATCTAGTTCTTCTAGAAGCAATTGAGAATCCTTCTGAGTAATCAAGTGGCACATATGGTTTCTCCACAGCACTTGCAAGTCTTGCCTTAGACCCCACAAGAGTGGACTTAGGAGATCAGGAATCAAATGGATAAATGTTACGAAACATCCCTCCCAAAAAAATCAGAAGATGTCTAAATTAACCATCTGAGTCTATTTCTTGCCAGCCTTTAATGCTTCTGATGGTGTGAGATAATTTTCAGGCTAAAAAGGCAGCTCTTAACACCCACAAAAATGCACACCTCTTCTTCAGTCTTACTGGGAAACCGCCTTTGCTCATCCCCTCCTTTGTCAGTGGAATCTTGTATTCCTTTCTGACCCCAAGAAGTAAGATGCAGCCTGAACAGAGGATGAACAACCCAGCATTACAGCTACATAGGGAATTTGTTGGCAATTGTAAACAGCTCATGTTGGTTTGGCAAAGTTTGGGTGTAAAACACTTTTGCAATACCATGCAGCTTTCTAATTGTGGGAAAAACTAGAATCATGCAGTGCTTTCTGTGGTTATTGCAAGAAACACTGTGCTTGGAATTAAAAAAGGCATCCCACCTTCACAGGTAGCTGTAAATTACTCTTGCTATTTATTCCAATCAGTTGCAGAAATGTTGACTGGTATTAACATTTATAAACTACCTCAACAATTGAGTTTATTGCCATAATTATGCCTAATTACCTTTTTATCCAGTTCCCATGAGATCATGGGCCCCTGAGCAGGAGTGCCAGGGTGGGGGTCCTGAATGAGTCTGACTGGGGCAATTGGAGCCCATGGCTGCCATGGAACCCTGACAGCAATATCCCCTTCTGGTGTGCTCCATGCTCTCCTGAGAGCAGCGTTCAAGGGGTAATTTCTGTGAAAAGCCTGAGCCTGGGCTGGAACTTGTGTTCTGGCTGGTCCCTGGGTGTGCTCCTCGGAGTGGCAGCCCCGCTAGTTGGCAAAGAGGGAACTTCCCCAGCTTAACTCCAGAATTTGCTTTGTCAAAATTCAAAATTTGCTGGTGCCCTGCTGCTCTGGCCCCATAGCTGCTTGCTGAGGGTGGTGGAAGGGTCCTGAGTGCTGAGACTTCCAGGTGGAAACATGAGAATGTGAAAGAGGCTGCAGGAATCCCGGGGGTGCACACAGCAGGTAACAGCAACGCTTCCATTGGCGATTCTCAAGGATGTACGTGTGCTGGAAAGTCAAAGCCTGTCATCCATGGGGAGGGCTGTGCCTGGGTGATGCCAGCTCTCTGTGTGCTTTTTGCAGCCAACAGCACCGCTGGCTTTGCCTGGCAGGGTGAGGAGAAGGCTTTGAACAGGGTTAGGTGTGGAAGCAGATCACCAGCTGCAGGTATGCGAGGCGCACCTGGGTGTGACTGGGTGGCTTTGGGGCCAGACCTCATGGCACCCAGCTGTGGGGCAACCTCAGGATTTTCTCTGCTTACACCTCTGGCAGAACAAAAAATCACAGAATGGTTTAGGTTGGAAAAAACTTCTCAGATCGTTGAGTCCAACCATTAACACAGCACTGCCAAACCCACCACTCAATCATGTCCCTAAGTGCCACATCCCCACGTGTTCGAAATACCTCCAGGGATGATGATCCAACCACTTCCCTGGGCAACGTCTTCCAGGGCTTGACAATTCCTTCAGTGAAAGAATTTATCCTGATATCCAACCTAAGTTGATGAACTCTAGGGAAAGCTGTGGGCAGCAAGGAAGGTTTGCTGCCGAGAACGTGGCTGTGGCTCTGCCAACACCCTTGTCCCTGAAATCACTGAGGGTAAAAGAGAAGGTATTGGATTTGCACATCTTGCAACATCAGTCTGATGTTGCAGATATAGACTGATAAGACTCTGTAAAAATAAGCCCTCAGATTTATCAAGTATTGTCATGATATGCTGATGGCATCTTTATCCAATAAGTAGCACCTGATGTGCCAAAAATGTCTGGCTCTCAAGCTATGTAGAAGAGCTGGCAGGAGCTGCTTTGTCCTGGGCTACACAGGGGGATGCCAAAGTGCCACATGGAAAGGCAGCAGCCTGGCAAACTCTTCTCCTCTGCTTTTATCTCCCATTGCACCCCTGCCTCCCACCTCCCAGGTCTGCCTCCTGACCCCACAGTGACCTCTCTACTGAACAGTTTTGCTTCGCCTCACCATGTCCTTAGGGTCACACTAAGCCCCTATATTGTGCAATATCCCCCAGTTTATTTGCAGACAAAACTTCTTAGTCATATCAAAACTGTGGGTGTTGGCAGGTGACTTTGAAACCTGCCAAAATGAACTCTCAGGCCTGAAAAGAGAAAAATCATGAATCAGGAAGTTTAATCAGTTTAAGGCCAGCTCTGTCATTATGTTTTTCAGCTTACTAAGGATTTAAAGTGTAAGTTGTGTAAGGCCTTTCTGAAACCAACTGTGTTGAGATGCAGCATTCCAAAGGCCTGCCACAACAACTGGCTGGCAGATCTCATGTGTGTCTTTCTAGAGAAATCCTACAGATAATCCCCAACACCTTTGGATGAACTCAATCTGAAGTTTACATTATCTAAAGCTAATAATACGTGATTGTATTTCTTTTAGCAATTTTTCTCATTCTGTTTTGTTTATATTGGATGTACAACAGAGCTGCTGTATCAGTCTTTTCCTTTTCTTCTTTTCTCCTGTGTTGGAAGGCAAAAAATAGTTTAGAACACAGTTTCTTGATAGTTTACCCAGAATAAGTGCAGAAAAATCATCCAGTGATTAAAGCTCTAGGTAACCCAGGTGTGAATTTACATATTAAGAATTACTTTTGGAGTTTTGTACACTGTGCACTACAATGACATCAACACATTGTTCTTCATTTCACTCTAATTGCAGCTGTACTCTCTAGAGGGAGGCTTTTCATAGGTTTAATTTACCATTCTAATCTAGTGTTTTGCTTTTATGTGCAGTACAGGGTAAGTTGTTCCATTTGTAGCACTCTGAACTGGTGCTGAATAATTATGAATAATGAATAAAGTCTTTCCAATGAACTGTGTTCAGTGAGATCAGACATATGGTGAGGAAAGGCCACTCCCCACTCCTCCCCTCTGCCTTTCATTCAAAGAAGGGAAAAAAAACAATGTGTCTGAAAAGACAGCAATGCCTTTCAGGGCAGTGTGTTTAAAAAAACCCCAGAAATTAATGTTTGAAAAGCAAAGAAATATTTCAAAGGTTAAAACAAAATTTAGATGACTGCCTAAAACTGTTAGTACAGCCCTTCATTGAGGGAGAGCGGTGCAGTGAGTAGAGGCAGTGATGTGCAAGCAGGCCAGACTCTTTGAACTAAAAGTGTCACAAAATGAAATATCCCTTCTGTGAGATGGCAGGGACTGGGTCCAAGCCATGGGGCTGAGCCCCCAAACCTCACCCCTGAGAGCCCCACCGTGCTCTGGGCTGCAGAGTGAGCAGGGCTTGCCCCACCTACAAACAAAACACACAGTAGAACTTTAAGGGTGGTGGGGGATGAAGAGGAGGCAGAGAAAGGCTCTCCCAACACCTGGGCCCCCACTGCAGGAGCCCTTCTCCACACAGAAATCCCAAACGAGAGCCCTTTATGCTTTGTTGGTAAACACGTCCCTCACGCCCCTTTGGCCGCCCCACGACAGGCAGGTGCTGCTTCCTTGAGCTCGGGGCACCCACCCCGCACTCCCTCCTTCCCAGCTCCCATTCCCACATGGCAGGCCTGGCAGTACCTGCGGGGACACACCCAGAAATGGGCTGCCTTGGGCAACCAGCATCACCTTTCTCTTTTCTTCTACACCCCCAGTGCTTCCCTAGAAAATACCTAAGGGGGATTTTATCCAGGGAAAGCTTTTGATGTTCCCCTCTCCCCCTGTGCAACCCTCAGCTCTGGAAGAGGAGGGGACAGGCAGGGGGTGCAGGCCCCTCTTCAGCATCCAGTTTAAATCAGGCCTGACTCGTGCTATGCATGGACAGTTGTATTTTCTTCTCCTTTGTGGCTACAGAGCTCACCTCATGAAGTTGGAATAGTCTTGTGGAACTCCAGGACCTGTGCATGTGGAAAAGTTTCTCTTCTTGAAAAAAAATTTTTAAAAAATGAATGCTTTCAGTGGAGTTTAGCCTGCAGAAATAGGAGAGGGCTCAGGCTACGTGACTAGACAGCCTTACGTGAACCAGCTGCGAGTACTGCATGGCCCACAAGCTGCAGTTTCAAACTCCTTATGCAGAGCTGACCACAGGAAATACTTATGAAAGAGAAAAATATACCAGAGCCTCCATGATCCATTCATAGCCAGATGGATCCAGTGCAGCGTGGCAATTGAATTTTTAAGTCAGCAACAATAATAACAGAAAATACAGATTGCCAGTCCCTCTAAAATGGTTATTCTTGATTCTTGCCTAAAGAAAAATTTAATGTTAGAACTGTCATTTTAATGAAACAGCCACTGGCTCAAAGTCAGTTATCCTAAATGCTGGGATGATGACCAGAATTACTAGATTTTATTAATGTCACTTCTTTTAAATGACTATGTAATTCTGACCAAGTAATAACCTTGTCACTCAGTGCACTTGATGCACTTGATAATATGTATTTAGTTGTGGGTGCATAATTCACTGATCAAATATTGAGAATTACTTGATGTTTGCAAATCATAACAAGATATCTGGATTGAAATACAAAATACAATTTACTAGTGAATAGTTCCCCATCTGATGTGTAGGCAATTTATTTTTCCTTCAGTCAGATATTGTCTTGGTTTGCCTTTGTAGAGCAAAGAAATAGAAACACCTTTCTAAAGGAGAAAGCACCAAATAGTGAGTATTCATGTTCTCTGTTTAGCCAGAACATCTTCAACAGCAAGACATGGTGTGCTGTGGCTTTTCCTTCTCTTACCTTGCTGACTGCCAGCTCTGCATTTCAGGTCAGCTGCTCTGCAGTTGGCTCTCTGATTCTGCTTCTGCAAAGCTATGAAACTGGGGAGACTGGCTGGCTGTTTTGAACAGCCTGGGAAGATAAGTACCCAAATTTATTTTAAAACAAAGTGTGAGTACTTAATTCAGTGACATCTTTTTGATTTATGAGAAGAGATACTTTTAAATTACAACCCACAGTGTTCTCCCACAATTCCCATAATCGGTCTGTGTTTGTTTCTCCTCCAGGTACTGCCTAGCAGAGAACCATGGGCAATTTCAAAGGGCATGCCCTCCCTGGAAGCTTTTTCCTTCTTTTTGGCTTATGGTGGTCAGTGAAGTATCCTCTGAAGTATGCCTGCAGAAAAAACAAGAACGCTTGCTACCTTGGCTCCAGGGCAGGATTCCAGCGCCTGGAGTTCCTTGAGGGCATCATCAAAGCTGTCTTTGCTCTCATTGGTAAGTATGGTGGACTCAGGGCAGACAAAAAAAGGCTATACCTTCTACCACTTTTTCTTTAAATTTTCTTCTCTGGTAAAACAAATCTCACGGTGTTTTGCAGTTTTGCCCTTTAACCACAGAGAAATGGTGAGGCTACTGTTGTTAATCAAGGGTTGTGGCTGTAACATAGTATCCATCCATGGTGCTCTTCTGGAGCTTCTTTGAGGCCTCCTGACCACTCTTGACCACTCCTGACCACATCTCAGTGCTCATGTGCTGTTCAGAGAGATAAGATATTTAGGCAAGGGGCTCCCATGCACACTGGGAGCACCTGACTGAGGGTGTTGCTTTTCTGTTTTGAATCCAACCATCTCAGATGTTGGCAGCCTTCACTAATTCATTGATAAAATATGGAAATGAGGCAGAAGATTTTTTCATTAATGTAATTCAAAAGCAAAAATATTCACAAAGAAAGACTGAACTCCAGATCTTACTACTGTAGGACTGTTGTGATGGGGTGTGGGGGATCTGTTTATTCTCCTTTGTGTCCAGGCCTGGGTACAAACCCACAGGGATGGTTTTGAGAGCTGTGCAGCTGACTGGAAGTGTCTAGTTCTTGTTTCCATCCCAGCAGGCTGTATATTAGCAATTTACCTTTAGAGGGTAAGTAAACTGAACAACAGAGGATCTGGGGAGGTCAGCAACTGTGGCTCAAGTTGGAAAATATCTTAATTTTAAGTATTTTTACACTTCCAGATTCTGTCTGTTCTTTAGATACTCAGAGTTGCCTGGTTTCTAATCAAGCTGCAAAATCTTGTTCTTGCTATTCTTTCCCCTTTGTTAAGACATATCTGCAAAGGAATGTTGTGTCTACAATATACATATTGATATGCCTTAAAAAATGATAAAAATAGAAATAGCATTCATTTTGAGTTGTGAGTGTGCATATTTTCCCTACAACTCTCCCAGTCTGTGTCTAGAGGTAGTTTGGCAGCTAAAACATTCCTCTAGTGTTTTTATTTTCACTTTGAAACAAAAAGTTATTATTTTAACATACGGTAATTCAAATTCCAATCAAAAGTATGGACAAGAACACTTGGCTGAGACAGACAGTAAAGGCATCAGAGTAAAACCTGCTGTTTCCATGTTAGGGAAACTTGAAATAAAGATGGAAAAACACTGCATCTGCTCTGCAATGCTTCTGCTTATACAGCAGGATGCCAGTCTATGCTTTATAAACAATATAATTAGCTTTAATGTTTTAAAAGCATAACAAATTTCAAACCCTTCCCAAACTTCATTGATCATATAAAGCATCTAAAAGCAGCTTTCCCTTTGTAGGAGTACAGCAGTTTACTAGGAAAACACCGAGGGGCCTAGGTAAGGGAGAGAGTGGAGCAGTGATTCCAATACTACCTCGGTGTACATTCCCATGGGACCTCTAATAACTCTGCACGGGGGAGGGGTTTCCTTTTATGGCTTTAGAGGAAAAATCCCCTTTGAATTAAGAGTCTGAACTCTGGCATCCTGTGTGTTGCGGGGCACTGAAATGTTTTTTGGAGACTTTAGTGTGTAATACTCATGTTTGAATCATTGGGAAAGGCAGCTGAAAAATGTGTTCAGAGGACTGCTACAATAGCAATTGTTTAAAAGAAGAAAAAGCAGCACAGAATAGCTGTTCTCATTTTCACTGCTGGAAACTGCAAGATGCAAATAGTTCCACCAGGAGTGGAGCAGAAGCCTGATTTCCTCTGGCTTTCTACTCTCCAGATTTTGAGACACTAAAACCTCAAACTTACTGGCATCACGCTGCATGGGGATATATTGCTGCCTGTATTGTTTGTATAAAGACTTGCCATCAGTTTATACCTTAAACACCAGAATCAGTGGTTATTCTTCTTGTTTCCTGCACAGGAATGGTGGCTGAGCAGTTTGTTCCCGATGGACCTCATCTGAAGCTGTATAACTATGAGAAGAAGCACTGGGATCACTTGATGAATTGGCAACATGCCACCATGTACCTCTTCTATGGCATTTCAGGGTTGGTTGACATTGTGGCACATGGGACCAATGCACTGCCAGCAGCCATGGACAGGATGATGCTTTCCTTGGCAGTCTTTATTGAAGGTCAGTTTACTTCTCCCTGCATGGATCATGTGGATGGGTACTGGTCTTCAGTCTGAGAATCTCAAATCAGCCACAGAGAATGACCCTAGGGGAGCTGGGTGTTTAACTCCCTGAAACTCTTAAAGGAGATCAAAAAAGATCAGTCTTGGCTCTCCTTAAACTGCTGAGGCTTTGTCTGCACTGCAGCCCAGATCACGATGGCTCATTTTAGAGGTGTATCTGTGCTTTCCTAACTGGCTCAGACAGCAACAGAACTGTTATGAAAATAGCAGCAAAAGCCTGTTCTGGATAAGTGCTCAGTAGCTCAGGCATGTGTTTGCTGTAGGTACTGACATGGTACACAACTAGTTAGTTGAGCCAGTGTGAGTGAAGGTGATATTGGCATAAAGAGAAATGCCAAAGTGGCACCATTTTCTAAAAGCAGATGCAGGGAGATTGCAAGGCAAGAAAAGAACTCAAACTTTAGTTCAATTTATTCCAGGTTTTCTCTTCTGCTACCATCTCCATGGGAGAGCCATGCTGGATGTTCATGTTCATCAGTTACTGCTATTTGCTATCTTTGGAGCTGCTGCCTGCATATTTCTGGAAGTTTTCTTCCGTGGCAGTATTGTGCTAGAGATGCTCCGTACAAGCCTCTGCATATTGCAAGGCAGCTGGTTCTGGCAGGTAGGTCCCTTTTCTGCCTTAGCGATTTCTTCCTTACCAAAATGAGTCATTTAACCCTTTGCAGATGTTTCACAGGTAATATATATGCCTTTTAAACACAGACCTCTAAAGACTTACAGAAAACAATGCACCCTTAATGTTCCTTTAAAGAGATAAAAGTATTTCTCATATCCATTTTACAGAAGTAGTAGAAGAAGAAGCCATTTTACTTCTAGTGTCTTTTATTTGAATCAATAAAAAAGCTAAGGTGTTTTTCTTGAGCTCTGCAATACTACAGTCATTGACCATTCTCTTTGATCCCTGTAACATCCTGTTCCAAATTTGCCAGCTCAATGGCAGTGATTTTAGAGCATGGAAATACATGCTGTCCTTTACAATGAGAGTCTCCACTGCCAGCTGCTGGAGCAGTGAGTAGAAGCCCAGTGTCATACTGGACAGGTGAGGCAAAGACTCATTGACATTTCCAGGTTCAAAAGGTCTTCAGCTACAGATTCACATTCAGGGACTGGGTGATACAAAGCCTTCTGCTTTTCTAGTGCTATGGGAACTGAGCAGAAAAAGTAACATCCAAACCCTTGATTTTTCAGGCATGTGGCTCCCAAAAGGACTCTTCAAAATGTAGCTTCCATGCCCCCATTTACTTGTGATTCTATCCAGTAACAGATATTTGATAGTGACCCTTTCTCTGCTGTCAGAATGAGAGAGAGATTTAATGAGTTGCTGTGAGCTTGTAAGAATAAAACAGGAGCACTAGAGCTGATCTGTGTTTCATCTTATAGTGGAGAACTGAGGGCACTTCAATGATTTTTCTTTCCAGCATGTCTAGACTGGCTTCCCTTTTTTATGTGCTGGCGAGACACTGAATAAAAACGTTTGCTGTTTCTTAGGAGAACTGGACACACAGCACCAAATCAAATATTTAAATGCTTGCTCTGGCATGAAGACAGACCTTGGAATTGGCTGTATTTTTCTATAAGTGAACTCAAGAATGTGGTGCTGCAGCACTTGCTGTTTTATTTTCTTGTTTGTAAACTTTCACTGGGTGATTTCAGAAGCTTTATGTAAGAGGAATAGATACAACCATTTATTCATTATTGTCTGCCTAGTCTAATTTGAGGACAGATTATCTTTAGCTCTAGAGACAATGTGGGTTTTGTTTCAAAGTAAAAAAATGGAAGTACTAAAAACAGAAGAAATTTAAGTGTGGCTTTTTTCACACCCACATCAGATTTCAACCATCTGTGTGACAGAAAACCACACACTGGCTGCAGCATGGGAAACTTGTAAAAGGTAAAGGGACTTTCTTTCTGCATCATCAACACCCTCATTCATTGAATTCTCTGCATGGGAATGCAAAATGCACTCCCCTGCTCCTTCCTCTCCTCTTTCCAGTTTCTAAATTCTCAGTTAAACTGCCGAGTGATGACTTTGAAGAGTATTAGGCAGCACAGAGGGTTGGTGTTTGTCATGAAAACCCCATGTAGCCATAGGATTAACAGCTTCCCTAACTTGTGCACCAATATGAATTTGATCTTTCCCAGCTCTGAATAAACAAATCAGCTATGTATTTCACATGAACTTATAGTCTTGGATGAGGAAGCTCCATTTTTATGTAATTTCAAACCTGATTTTTTCACTGGATGGCCCAGAAGAAATAGGCTTGTGGCTCCCCTTTATTTATTCATCAATTATTCATCTTCTCAGCCATGTAACACATTCCCAGATGCTGTTGGGAAGAAGCAAGTCAGTGCAAGGGTCTGGGCAGGTTTTCTGTTGCAGTTCAGAGCACACACAGGTGAGCACCAGGCCCTTTCCTTACAGTGCACAATTGTGATTATTGCAGGGCTGGGTTGTTGGGCAGGCTCCTAAATTTTCTGGGCAAGAGCAGTGGGTCTCTGGGGTTGGTTCTGCATCTTCAAAGGCATTTCTGCACAGAACTGTATAAAGTGTTCCATCACACCTGAGAGTGTCTGCAAAATTGTTTTTAATAATAAACACAGAAATAAGCAACACTATAAGAAAATTAAATATCTGCCTTGTGATGAGTAGCATAAAACACGATATGGCATAGGATACACATCAAATGACATGTACTAAATATCTTTTATTTTACTACAGATTGGCTTTGTGCTTTATCCTCCAAATGGAAGCCCAGAGTGGAATCAGACTGATCATACCAACATGATGTTCCTGACCATGTGCTATTGCTGGCATTATGCTTTTGCTTTTCTTATACTTGCAGTGAATTACACAATTGTCAGCTGGTAAGTTACTGGAAACAATAAAACTTTGGTGACTTGTTTATGTAGCCTAGCAGGACCTTTATTTTAGAAAAGTTTCACTGACAAATGACAAGGTTTCTATGACATAATTACTTGACTTGTAAGGTAAAATATAAATAGTTATTAGTAATCAATAGGAACCACATGACTCACTGCTTCATGAGAAAGGGGGGAAACCTTCATAAATACAGCTCCGACAGCATAATACTTCTCATATAAAATGAGCTCTAATAGTCTTCCACATTTGTAAGTGCCTATAAAGTCAGAAGTAGGAGAGACCTTTTTTCCTGCAGCATCTTGTCTCCCAGTGCTCATCTCTGCTAATTTTAAGTAGCTTAGTAAGCAGGCTTCATTACTTTACTTGGAAGATTATTACACAGGATTCCTTGCTAGAAATTTCCTGTGATCAGACCTGATTTCTTTTTCACTAGCCAGTTTCATCCCCTGATGCCTAAAGCTACCCCTTTTCCTCACTGCCCTGTGCTAATTCTGGCAAAATTCCAACTGCAGTGTTAATTTGGCTGTTAAAAATTGCCTGATTCTGCCACAGGTCACCAGAATGTGTCAACACCTTCTGTCCATGAGACCTTACCAAGTGTTTGCCTGCTGTGTCCTGAATGTGCTTCTCACCCCTGCCATTCCAATAGCCCTATTTAGTCATGTTCAATATGTAGTTCTTCCAGTCTTGCTTTGCACTGAGGTGCCAGTTCTTTTGCATCTCAGTCAGAAAGGCACCAACACTCAAGGCTGGGTAACTGATTTGCTGTGTAAAGGACAGCAGCTATTGAGAAGGTGGCAGCAATCTCACATCCCTTCTGCTGCCGGGGCCAGTGGCTGCTGCAGCATCAGACGAGGCCTCAGCTGAGGCTGCTCATGGTGCGCTGGCAGAGTGGCCTCTGAGGGTGGGCTGGCCAGACTCATTCTGTCTCACAGCTTTGCAGTCCTTTCCCAAGCAAACACAGCAATTGGGCTGCTGCCTGCACAACACTGAACTTCCTGCAGGGGACACTGAGGTTTGTTTAAAGTGCTCTTTGGTATGTCCATAGGAAGAAGCACTTACAAGCTGTACAGTCAGGGGGTATCACTAAAGACAGCACTTATTAATAATAGAATCATAAAATGAGTTGGAAGGGACATTAAAGATCATCTGGTTCCAATGCCCTGCTGTGGGCAGGGACACCTTACACTTGCTCAAAGCCCCATCCAACCTGTCCTTGAATGCCAGGATTGTATTTTATGGTGGTCACTTGCGCCGGCATAAAGGTGTCTACAGCCAAGGCCTGTGGCTGGATTCTGCCCAGATTCTGCTTGAAATCACTGTTTCCTCTTTAGGACGTGGCCCACCACAAATCTTTACAAATCAATTATCCTAACTCACTGATGAGATACAGGAATTAAACAGGTTTTCACTGTGTAAGAAATGGTCAGATGAGCCTTTGAATTACTCTTGACAACCTTTCTTTTGTTGTTTCCAGGGCAGTTCGTTCGAAGGTTAAACAGTCCCAGTCCATGGAAATGGGTTTACTGAAAACATCTGAAAGAGACCATGAGTCAGAAGAGGAAATTTAGTATGAGTATGGCTTGACCAGTTTACCCACTCCAACCATTAGGCTACTTGATACCTCATTTCTACATTTTTTTTTCCATCTTACTCATTCTTTACTACAACTTGCTATGCAAATATCATTTCCCTATGAAGTCCACATCTACACAGTTACATCTTTATTTGTTGAGGGTAAGCTTGATATTGATTTGTGGTGGTTGCACTAGTACCTGGCTTACCACATACTTTACACAAAATCAGTATTGGACAGGCTAGGATGGATGAGGTGGCACAATGAAGTCTGTATGTTTGCCCTATTAAAAGATAAGCAAAAGGTTTTTCTAGTACTGCTGGACATAAAATTTCCATAATTAGGGTTTCTAAACACGTGTGTTGGTTGCCCTGCAAGTAACTGGGGATAAATAACTGTGCAGACTTGGAAAACAGTAGAACAAGATAAAACCCCCACAGTATTGTAGCTGTCTTGTGTAACAACTTTGTGTCTCTGCTTGTGGCTTTATGTTAAATGGACAGAATTTCTGACTGGGAACCCATTCAGTGGTTCACCGGAGAGTGTGTGGAGTGTTCACCTCCCCGTAGAGACACTCCCAAGCTTGGCAGGAAGACCAAAGAGGTGTCTGATGATCAAGAGCCAGTGCAGTTGCTCATTTTCATGTCTAGACAGTTCTGTGTCTTTGCTATCATTTGACTTTGCAAGGCAGTGGAAGTGACTCTGCCTTCCCTTAGTGCCTGGAACAGCTTCTTTCCCATACAGACTGAGGGGTGTCCAGTCAGGCAGCACCTAACTGCAAAAGCAGTGTATTTCCCAAAGTGGTTTCCTTTCCTTTGGTGGAATTTGGTGGGTTTCTGCAGGATTCATAACAGACACATGACCCACGACCAGAGTAAGGAGTGGGTAATTCTGCTCTGTGGGCAGGATGAGATGGTTTTGGATCCTTTTCCCTGTGTCACCCCTTCAGTCACCAGGCAGCCTGCACAGTGCTGGGCAGCGAGCTGTGGGAGAGCATGTTGCCTTCATAGAAGCTTCACACCCATCTACCCATAACAGTGAGGGAAATAAAAAATAATACCTGTTTTAATTGCATTTATTTTCTCCATCCAAACTGATCTAGTGAAAAGCAAGGTGCTCATGACTAATGGAGTAAACTGATTGCTTAAAAAAGCCAGGTGATAAAATAGTTTGTATCTTGAAGGGATCCCAAGACCCACCAAAACTTAAAAGTCTTTTTCCTAAAACTGCTTTACCTTCAATGCAACAGAAACATTCACTTCACTTTTAAGGTCTACCTTTTATCTCCCCTTTTTCAAAGAGCACCTTCCTTAGCTGCAGATGCTGTTAATGCTGAATTTTAGACTGTCAGGTTTGTTGTTGCCTTTCCAAACTCAGTGATGTTGTTTATTTTGAAGGATATCATCAGAAACTGCTTTGCTTCTCATAGGCAGGAACAATGCAAATTTCTTCACTCCTTTTCTTGATAAACTATATTTAATATTGTACAAATATGAAGGTGCTGTGTCTGTAAACTAAAGGGATAATCTAGGCAGGAAGAAAAGCACAATAAACTGGTTGAGCTTTCATATGTCTGCTTAGAAGGCTTCAGTTGCTGATTTAAAAAAATATTTTAGATGTTTGCCAAGTATTGTGAAGTGACACCTGGTTACAGGTGTCAGATTATCCAGATGAATCTTATTTGGAAAGCAAGAGTAGTTGGCTTACATACCTTTCTACATTTACAAATGTAAAATAGGAAATTGCAGACTGCTAGCCAAAGATCACTGCTTTTCTTAGCAATTGCTGGCCCTTTTTCAATGCCTTTCTCTGAAGGCTCTTGGGGATTTTGGCAAACTTTAGTAAAGCCTGTCTCGGGATATTCTTGAAGGATAGGTATTGGTATGGTATTTTTGGAGTTTGTGTTTCAGCTTTACAGTGGTGTCACTATAAACTCTGAAATAATTGTATTTACTCCACTCTGCAAACCTAAGACTTCAGTTTAATTGCTGTGGTTCCATTAAAACCAGATTTTCTGTAGGCATATGCCAGAAGAAAGATCCATGGCTTCTCTGAGGAGCTTGCCTGTTAATTGCAGCAGGGATACATTTGCCAAAGGTATCCCTGTTACAATCTGACCTTCACTGCACCACGTCACTCTTGTCACTAAATTGCGGGGATTTTTTTAAAGGGCAGATTTTTTCCCTGTTAGAATGGTTGGGGTATAAAGCTCCTGTAGTGCTGGGCAGAGATGGTTATGTATCAAGCAGAACTTGGGGATTATTACTAAAGTCTGTCAGGATAAGCCCAAATCAGCTGATGAAGTGAACCTCCTGGGTGAGCTGAGCATATGGAAGGTGCTTAGCAAACTCTCTTTTTGAAAAAAAGCCCTGCTTTTACAGAAACAAAAAGTACAGTACTTGAACTCGCTGGCCAGGGAGTGGCTGCCTGACACAGTTCCCCCTGTGCCTGGTGGCTCTGGCTCTGCCCTCACCCACACCCAGCAGCGGCTGTGGGGCTGGGGTGTTTCCTTTGGAGAAAACCTGAGCCTGCTGAGAGCTATCATCTGTATCTCCCTCTGTGTCCCTGCTGTGACTCTCCTGTAAATGACCACAGAACTGGATGAATAAGCCCATCACACACATCTGCTGGTTATGGAGCAACCACGCTTAGCAAAGATGCCTCTAAAGAAGCCCAGAGTCGAGGCTAATGACACAGAACTGTAGGGCAGGCTTTGTACAAAAAACTCTCTCCTCACATTAGAGAAGGTGGCATTGCATTATTAACCTTGAAGTAAGGCAAGAAAAAGCAGATCCTGAAGCCTTAAAGAAACAGCAGTCTCTTGAAATTAATTCTTAATACTAACAAAAGTGAATGTCATAGTGGGGGGTTGTGCCTGATGTGTTTATGGTGTCACAAAGGAAAGAAACACCCTGTTTCAGGGTGGGGTTTTGCTACATGGAACACTCCACCTGTTCTTCTCAATCTGTGTTCAAAAGAGAGGCCCAGGAACAGTAAGGTACCAACTACAATGGAAAAGGTACAGCCTTCATCATTTCACTAGCAACAGATACTGCCCGAATTGAATGAGGGGAGGGAAGTCTGACAAGTTTACACCACTCAGAAAAAGGAAGCTGCTCTCAAGAAAATGTAAATTATTTAAAAATATTGGTGCCTTTAAAAAACTATATGCTAGTTTTTACTAGACAAGATACACCTGTAATTTTATTTAAATTAAACTGATTTATTCATGTAAGATGTCTGTCATGTTTTCAAGGGAAAAAAATATAACCATTTATGGGACAGGATGGGGAGGGATAGAGAGGTTACTCTCATAACATATCCAGACATTTGAACAAGGTGCACTTGAATTCAAGAAAGCTCAGCACTACCTTGTCATTAGAAACAGTGATATTTGTTCTATACGCTGTAAATAAAGTCTTTTTTTTGCTTGTAACTGAACATAGCATGAACTAAGAGCAAATATGATAGCAAGGAATTTAAATCCTCCAGGTTCATTCATCCTTAAAACTCAGGCACTAAAAATCTTCACTGTCTCTGGTACCTTAATGCTCTCTCTCAAAATGTTTCAGTTCCTCCAAACAACACCACTTAGGGCAGGAGTAACTGGTACAGCAGGTGGTGGAAGAAAACAGAGTTGTTTTTTATCCAAAAAGCCCTTCAGCATGTGCAGCAGTGGAAGGAAGCCTGACTCCCAGGGACTGCTCAACAACAGCACATCTGTTAAAAGGGAGAAAGACAACTGGAAAACTTCTGGAAAATTTGTCCTTAAAATCTATTCTAGGTACACTAAGTGCTTGCTCAAAATATGTGGGAGTAAAAAGCTTAATATTTGTCAAATAAGGCATAACTTTTCCTCAGATGACCTTTTTGAACACTAATTTCTATCTCTTTGCAAGGTAACTGTTGCAGTTCATGGATTTCTATATTTGATACACTTCTTAGAATGAAAACACGTTTTAAAAAGTAAATGAAACCCATAATTATAAATACTACAGCAGTACTACTTTGCAATTGGTTTGGAAAGAAAGCTCACACATACAGACCACTGCCATTTACTGACAAAATACTCTGCCAGAGATGGCACCTAAGAGGTCAATGTCACAGTAAGGGCATGAAATTGGAGCAGAAATGGTTTTGACTACATGCTGTGGTTACCAGCCATTGCCTCCCTGAGGAGAAGAAAGAAGAAATGGAAAACAGGCTGCAGATCTATACAACTGAATAGCAATTAAGCAACAAGAAATCACTCCCAGCACTCTTAAGAGTGTGGGAGGGGCAGCTGTGTTCATGGTATACAGCATTCCAGCCTGCCTCCAGGGCTATTTACCAGGGACAAAGTTCTCAGACACATGCTAGGATGTTTATGACTCCTGTGCAGCAGGAAACAGCAGTGCCAATTTCCCACTTCCAGCAGGAATGACAGGAGGAGGGAAAGCTTGCACTGCTTTGCTGGAATTTTACTGGTTTGTGACTCTGACTCAGGCAGATGCAGTTGACACATAAACAAAAGTCCAAGATGGTGTTTACTGCTGGCATCACACTTTATGCACACTTGAAAACAAAAAGGAAAGGAAATAAGAAACATCTGGCTCTAATTAAAGCTTGAAAGAAATGGAGGAAAGCAGAAGAAACATATTCAAGAGTGATTTTGTCTCCCTCCAGATGCATCACAGATACAAATTTGCAAGTGTTAAGGTTTCCCTTAAGTTCGATTATTCTATCATATAAACATAGTTTAATGTTTTCTTAAATAAAAAAGGACTATATTTTAAGAGGTGTTCATTGATTTGTGTTGATTTTGCCATCTGGTGCCTTAAGCCTTTTTTTTTGCTCTATATTTTATGTAAAACGTCCATGTGAAGTTAGAAATTCACAATCTGATTTGCTCACAACCCTACTTCAGCTTCCCAGCTGACAAACTCTCTTCCATTTGTGAAGCTGGACTTGCAGCCCAAGGTTTTGGACTCTCAATATCTCATACATCTAAACTCAACATGCTGGTCAAAGACAGCCATGATGATATCTGTGTAAAGGAAAGAAGCAGGGATGCTTTTTCCACTGAATAGGAAAAGGGCAGTGTAAGTAACCATGAGAATTAATTATTATTTCTTTCCTATTTTGATATTTAAAAATATCTGCAGTCATGTAGCAGCATTTCTGTCAGCAAAGGACTCAGACCTGTGATTCAGAACCTGGGTATGCTTTTACTGTACTGCAAAGCTCAGACTAAGCTTAGCAGAGCTAGATGTAACTTAATGTCACTGAACTGTTCTGTGACTCAGTTTCCCCATCTGCAAGATCCAAATTACACTTGGTTCTGCTTTGTCTGTAAGATTGCTGTAAGATACCTGCTCAGGAATGAGCTCATTCCATTTGTGAAGCCGGACTTGCAGCCCAAGGTTTTGGATTCTCAGTATTTTGTATATCTAAATTCAACATGCTGGTCAAAGACATCCCTGATGTTACACTTGTAACACCAGGCCCCCCCACAGCTGGACAGAGCAAGCAGCCCTGAAAGTTTGTCCCAATACCAGTCACTGGTGTGGTGGCACACCCTGTCTTTACCTAAAACCTCTGTGAGCAGATTCTTAAACAATTTGGCTGTCTGAAGAAGCATGTTAATAATTTTAGAGCTCCCATTTTTAAAAGGAATCTTAATTTTTTTCAGCATTTCCTTAGTCTTTTGTATGTCCTTAGGTGCTTTCTTCAATAGAGTGTCTTGATCACCTGACAGGAGATATTTCTTATTTTCTGTATTAATTTTTTTGAATAGGAGTATGACTATTATTATGAATACCTTGCAGATTGCCACCAAGAAGATTACATACCTACCTTATCTTACTCATCTTTATCCTTGGTAAGAGGAAAAAACATCATAATCTGTAAGGTGTTAAAGGAATCGTAGTCTCCAGTAATATCAGTAGCAGTATCAGTAATATCTAGTGGCTAGATAATTGGGCCACATCCAAAGAGACCAGAGCCCTTTTTTTTTGACTGCATTTCTGTACATCCTTGGCATATCACATCAGCTTTTTGAATCCTGTTTTTCAAACTGAGAGGGAATTGCTTCAGTAATTAAAAAAGCCAAGCAAATCTCCTTTGAAAAACAGCATGTAAAAACAAGGTACTGTCCCTACTCACAGACAGGGAATGAATCCACTGAATGCTGATGACAAAAAAGACATGTTTATTCCATCTCATTCTTAAAATAACTCTATTTTCTACTTCACTTTGGCTGTGTTGATTTTTGTCTTGTGCCAGCCAGCATCCCACCCCAGGGTATGTGCAGGTCTAGATATTGGTTGGAATTACCTCTTGTGTAGTGACTGTGACCCTTTGGGCACTGTGTATTTGGCAGCTTTGCAGGTTCAAAGCAGATAAGAAATTATTCTTCTCCATTTGAACTCTTTGGGTTCTTTTTCCTTTCCTTAAATATTTAAACATGACTCCTGACAAACGCTATTACATCCATTTTGCATGCTTCTCAGGTGGAAGCACTTTTCTCCTTACAATGATGTTTAAAGCAGCACCCCAAACTTTGTATGCTGATGTAAAACAGAATAGGATGACAAGCAATCTCTGGAATGTTTTCATTGTAATGTGCACATAGCTCATGACTCTTTGACCCTTTGATATCACTTTGAGAAATGTCTTGAAATTTTCTTACTCTTCTGGTAGGAATATAAATTATTTTTCAAAAGACAAAAATAAACCTCTAGCTAGTCTGGCAAATTGTATTTTAAAGAGGAAATATTTAGTTGTACATATACTTACACGTTTGCATGCATATAAGCAAAACATGCTGTATAGCACCTGTTCATGTTTTCATTGCAACTTGCATTGCAGAAAAAATTATTGAAAGAATATTGGAGATTTGCATTTCTTATATCTAAAAATCAGGCCAATGTACTCTTGTAAAACATTTCTGTGCTCAAACCTGGAGCAGAAAGCTGGTCAGTGTTTCCTCTCAGCAAAATAATCAATATATTGATGTGACAAAAAACTGTATGACAAAATGTGACAAATGTGACTATGTGACAAAAAAATGTATGGACCTACATTCAAAATTCTTAGAAAGAATCAAATACTCCTGGCTGCTTGTCCAGCAGAGAGTCAGATATGATTTAAGGCCAAGAAGCCTAAAGAAAAGTTTATATGAGGATACATTAAGTTCTATTTACTCCAAGAGATTTATCAGATGTTTGTAGGGATTGAACACACCCAAGCCCAAGAAAGGGCACAAAAGTAAACAGCAATTATTTAACCTATGTCAGTAATAATCTAGCTTTGCTAGTATAAGTATATACTCAGAGCTTTGGCTTGATGGAACTAAACAAAAATGAGATGGAAGTTAAGTCTCAGTGCAGCACGGGGATACCTCTGCTTGTGCCACAAATCTACATAGCTGCAGGCCAAAGTTAAACTGCAGCTACCTCAGGGATGGAGAATACCTCCATGCCCATCTGATGCATTGCTTGCTGTGCACAGTGGTAGGAGTTTCTTCTTTATTCAGACTTTAACTATAAGTATTTGCATCAACAGTTCCCATGATGCTTGATTAAAACACCCTCAACAGTTCACAGTGCCATAGTATTATGCAAGAATTGTATAGGTTTAATTTAGCAGTATATATGGTCAAAAATCAATGGGATTCTTGACAAGATTAATGTCTGCAAAACTTCAAAGACAAAGACAAGGAAGGTGTTTTCTGAATCTTACAATAAAACTAGAAGAACACCATGATTTTAAGCCAATGCCACAATTACTGCAGCAACGCACAATTACTGCAGTGGGTTACTGCGTGTGTAGCAGAGGTGACTTCATTAGTCAGCTATTTGCATTCATGAAAGACACCAATCTCCCTTTGGAAAAAGGAAAAAAGCTGCATGAGACCTTGAACAGTAGGCTAAGCAAAGTTACCAGTAATCACTAAATAGAGGCAGTTTCACCTGGCATTAGCAGGTCCCACGGGTGTCACATCGTTACAGAGGAATTCTTTCGGGGAATGCACAGGTAAGGCTGATGCCCTTTGCTGGCGCCTCCCTTTTGCTGCATGGGCTCAATGGCAGCTCTGTCTGCACCTCCAGGGCTAAATGCTGAACTTTTTACCCCACAGCTACCTGCTTTTCTGATTTTTGGCTTTCAAAGGAGTGTCAGCCCTATCTTCTTTTTCACCTTTCCCTTTCCTTACTCTCCTTTGCAGCCCGTGACCAAGAGTGCCCCAGGCAGGCTGCAGAAGCACCTCCAGCACTGCTCCCACCTGAGGCTGCCCCACCACTGCTCCTCAGCAGGCAGTGCAGGGTCCAGGCATTTGCAGGACAGCCCTGTCCTCCCTGGTTTTGGGATCCTTTGTGCCAGATCACCCAGCAGGCTGCCTGGCCTGGCTGCTTCGGGTTTGTGCTCACCAAGCAAGGCAGAGGCTTGGAGGTGTCCTCTGGGTTCCCCAGTGTTCTGTGGGTTCCCCAAGCCAAAGCAGGTGGCTGAGCTCCAGGGTGACTCCTCTGTGTGGCCCCATGTGCCACACTGAGTGCCTGGCTGGTGAGCCAGTGCTGCTGGGCAGTGGAGCAACAGCTGCCCAACCAGGCACCCAGTTCCCAGATACAGATGTTCCCCACAGCTGCTTAGCTGGGCCTCCCAGAGCTCAGTTGCTGGAGGAGTTTTCCTTTCCTTCCTGTAAGATTTCCAAAGGAGAGACGATGTGTTTTGAAAAGATGATGGCTACTACAGACATTACCTAGAGATGTTATTCCACTCTCATCAGAGACATCTGGCTGCAGTGTAGCTGACACAGCCTGAAACACAACTGCTAAATAGCAACAACATGAGCAAAAGCTGAGCAAGGAGTGCCAAGAACAGAATTACCCCTGCCACGTGGCACAGCCCTTACAGTTTGCAATAATCTTGCAGTTATATGAATCCCTTTAAAGAGTAAGCAGTGAAGCAATCTTTTTAGTTCAGTAAAAACATTAGAAATATACAATGGCACATGTCCCTGGCAGTGCTGTTTACTTTTGTATGTTCTGGCTTTACTCGGTTTGTCAGTGTCTCAAAACACAGGCATTAAAATGTCAGATCAAATGGCAGTCCCCAACTCCTGATTTCTACATTATTTCAAGGCACACACTGTACTCAGTGCAGAGGTGTGCAATTTCCACTGTGAACCTTATGGGAGGGGATTCCAACTCTATCTTTCAGTTAGGGACCCGGTGAGACTGACAGTGAGGAAACCTTGGTCTGGGGAGATCCCCCAGATCTTGGATCCATCTTTCTGAGATTGAGGTCCATGAACCCCTTCCCTGTTGCAATATCTGCTTCAGAATACCCCTTAGCCATTCAAGATTTGCCTGTCTCTTTTTAAAAAACCCTTAACATGTTCAGAGCTTGCTGTTTACGGGAAATACCATAATACATTCAGAAATTTCTATGATCTGCAATTTCCCTGCTATTGCTTAGGCTGTGCGTTTTTGTTTCTGAAGCTGTGGCAGCCAGTTCAATGACTACTTCAAGCAAAACCTACTCTTTCTGCCAAAAGACAGAATAAAACCTCTCACCTGTCCTGGAGTGGGAATAGAGGCTATGGCTGAGGTTGGGACATGGGGTGTTTTTCTGCTTTATCCTCTAATGCCTGTCTTAAATCATAGCATATATATCTGATTCTTGGATGTGTGGCTATCCATGTCCTTGTTATTGTTCCAGGCCCTTCAGCACTGGGAATCCATGGCTTGTTTTGCCTTCTTGGTCCTGAGAATTCCTGCAGAAGTAATTTGGGTTTTTCATGTGTTCAACAGTCTGAGCTTTTGGTAGCCTGAAGGGCCACACTCCTGCTCATCCAGCATCTGCACAGAACTGTTCCCACCTACATTGTTTTGGGAATGCATCATGTCTGGAGGCTGTGACCTCACATCCATTGGGTTTAGGGGCAAGTGACTGAGTATATGGGTGAGGTTATGGGTCATATATATTTATTAGCTGAGACTTCAAAAATGTATTTTTTTCTTTCCTTCAACAAATTAAATAGATACATTGTTTTACATACACATTAATGAGGACATATATTTGTACATATTTTGATTCTTTATCTACACAGGCACTACAGAACCCATGGTACCTCTGTGCTTCTCTCTTAACAGTAGCAGCTGTCGGAATGGAGCCTGTGTGTGCCCAGAGGAGTGGGTTGGATCTCTTTGTCACATAGGTCAGTACAAGCCAGGCAGCATGGGCAGCTGGCATCATTTCTGGGAACCCCTCCACTGTGGGAGATCCCTGACCTTCCCCACTGCTGAGACCTGCTCAGCAGGGTCAGATCTGCAAGCAGTGCCATGGCTTTTCTTGTGTGGTGAGGCTGTATTTTTCACCCACCTCTGTCCCCTTTCAAAGGAATAATATGTCTGGGAAAGACATTACAGGTTTCAACAATTTGTGACCTGTTTCTAGCCAACTTGGCCTTTGTTTGAATTCCCCTGTTTGAAGATCACAGTGACCTGAAAATCTGATTCAGTCCCCAGTGACCAGTGTTGCCATGTCTGGATTTGCCCTGTGTTTGAGGACACCATCCAGCTCAGCACCCTGCAGGACAATGCCTGCCTTCAGCTCCTGATGCCACTGGCACTGGTCTTGGATGAGTCAAATTTCCTACACCTGGAATAGCACTGTCCTGGTTGACTCCCATTTCAATCCCCCGAATGTGGCCCCTGTGACACACAGATACACCATCATGTGTCAGCTGTGCTTTTGTCAAATGACAGGACATATTTGGTCAGAAGGATGTCAAAATATCTGCAGCTTATCCCGGAAAATATGCTGGGTGAGGACTGCTAGGTAGATGGAAAGTTCAGGTTTTCCATGTCATTTCCCTTATGACAGGATGGACAGCACACCCAACAGACAACGATGGATTGAATGAGTTCATGACTGATTGGAACATTTGGGCAAAATGTTTCAGAGAAGATTGCTAAAATAAAATAATCATGGCTGGGATTTCAGCACTGGAAACAAAACATTGTCATGATTCTGTAATTCCCTAATTTGTGGAATTACAGTGCTCTGTATTTGATTTGCTGTGAATTGCCTTAAATAATATATTTTAATAGCTATAGTTATTAAATAGGTACAGTTATTAATATACATGAGGTAAGAATGTTTAGACAGGCATAATTAACTTGAAACCATAACAAACATTTTTGAAATTACAAACACTGAATTTTACTCTGTTTTCCTGAGGAATGTTTATACTGTCCATCTGTCTGTTGTTCCACCTTCTTGGCACCTCCTTTAACTTGCTGACCAATTTTAAATAAATTCACTAGGTGGTTACAAGTCTTAAAGGTCTCAAAATCTTATGAGTTTTGCACATACCACTATTTTGGTACAGAAGACCAACTCTATAAATATCACACAGAGGAAAAGGCAAGGAGACTTATACCATCAGTGAGGGGGTGGAGGCCACATGGCCAGTGAGCCCAGTCTAGTCACTAAGAAGCATAAACTACCCACGACATTTGTCTGCTCTTCACCAGCTAACAAAATCAAGATGTATATTTTATGTACTGAGAACATAAAGATGGATCTAAGACACAGAGGTGAGAGGGGCTGAGACGTGAAGGGGCATAAAGAGCAGGAGATCACAGTGCTAAAGGTGTTGAGGAAGCTGGGAGACAGTGCAGTCCAGTGTTGGGGGCAAAGAGGAGGTGAGGTGATTTATTGCCAGCAAAAAAGAGCATGGCATACAGGGTAGACAACTTTTGTAACCCAATTACTTTTGTTCCAACAATGATGAAAAATTTCCACTTGGCTCAAAATTTGTTGCTTTTGTACATTATGTGATGGCGATTTTCTTTCAAAAGTCATGACAAAGGGCTTGGTTTTCTTCTTACTTGTTCTGTTTGATATTTTTTTCTTGTTTTGTTTTATTTTAATCTGGAGCAATTCTAATGAAATTAGAATATTTGCAATAATTTGAGATTTCCATCAGTGGGAAAATTTTATTTCAGATGGACTGTCTTTTTTAAGTCCAATTCCAAATAGTCTAAGTATATAAACCAGCCCAAACCACTTTCAAATGAAGGCTTCAATGACTGGAAAGAAAAAAATCCAAAGCTTGAATAGGTATTCATGTATGAATACATTGTGTTCATATGCACATGTATTCATAGCAACTTATTCTTGGCTTTCATCCATTAGACAGAAGGCAGGATCATCACAAATTATTCAAATTCACAGGTCTAGAGAGGATTCATTCCAGACAGCTGAAAGACTTGGCTGATGTCCCTATGGGGCTGCTGTCACCTGTGGTGCTGAAGAGAGGCCACATAGAACTGGAGAAAGTTCCATATAATGTGCATCTTTAAGAAAGGCAAGAAGATCTGGAGTAACCATAAGCCAGTCAGGCTTACCTCAGGCTCTAAAAGCATTATGGAGCGTGTCCTCTTGGAGTCTATTTCCATGCTTATGAGAGACAAGAAGATAATCAGGAACAGCATGGATTTACATGTAGGACCAATCTGACTGTGTATGGAATAAATGTCTATGGAGACAACAGAAGCGTAACAACATGTGATACACTTTGATTTTAGAGATACCTTTGACACCATGTCCCTCAGAATTCTTGTTTGGTAGGTGAACATGGGTTGGGTGAATGAGCAACTTGCTGGGTTGAAAATTAATTCAACAGCCAAGCTCAAAGTGTAGTGACCAGTGACTCGATCAGAATATTGTAAAAGTAGAGTAACTTTCTGGGCAATAATAGGGCAGAATCGATCAGTGATCCATGACACAGCATGTCCTCTCAGCCAATATACACACACAGTTCTAAACCTGGAGTGGGAAAGAGGCATTGCTGACACAGTTAATGGCAGACCTTCGATGCAGAGGAACTTAAGAAACCTGAACATCACTCCAACAGAAACCTCACAGTGTCCAACAGGAATAAGTGCTGGTCTCCATACCAGGGACACTGGTACACACCAGGAACTTGCTGGCTGAGGAGCAGACCTGCTGGAAACTACCTGGGCGTGACAGTGGATGCCAAGTTCAATATGAGCCAAGGGCATGTGGTTCATGGCAAACCAGGTGGAAGAGCAGCCGTGTTATGTGGAGGGAGGCAGGTTGATGGACACTACTACCCTGCCCTCCCTGGCACCGGTGAGGCACTGCTGGGAAATACAAGCTTAGCTTTGCCACCTGCAACCCAGGTTAACCAGACTTAGGAAAGCTGGAGAGGTCCAGCAGGATGCAGTGAGGTCAGTGAGGGGCCTTGGACAGGAGGCCTGCAGGGAACATGGAAGAGAGCTGGGCTTGTCCACTGTGCTGAAGACGAGGCTGAGGGCAGGACTAAAAGCAGCCTCCAGCTGGGAGGGAGTTGCAAAACTACTGAACCCAAACCTTCTCAGTAACACCAGAAGGTAAAGCAAGACACAGCAGTCATAAACTGCAGTTTGAGATGCTGAGCATGAAGAGAAATGTTTGAGAATGAGCATGAAGAGAAATGTTTGGATTTAAAAAGGCAGTGTGTCACTGCAGCGTGTCTCCTAGTGAGGATGTGGAGCCGCTGCTTGGCCTAGATGCCCTCCCGAGGTTCCTTCCCACCCAGATTTTTGACACACCTTGCCCTGCTAACCACCTCCTGGCACGCAAGGTTTGGGTATGGTGCTGTAAGGCAGACCTCATCTTTTCAGCTTCATGCATCCTTATTCGTTCACAATAACTTGTGTAGAAAGAAAGCGTCATTGTGAAATGGGAAATGGAGACCCTGTAGAAAACAAGATCCACAGAAAGTTAAGTAATTTGACAAGGAATCCTGTGCCCGAACACAGGCAACACTCCAGGTCTCCTAAGCCCCCCTCAGGACCCTGACCATAAATATGTTTCTTTGAGTCAGTCCTGCTAATGGGACACAGTCAGCTGAAATGTGGTCTGCATTAGGAAAAGTTAGCAAAAACAGGATGTTGCAAGTCGTAAGATGAAGCAAAATTTTCTGCCTGTGTGCTGCAGTATTTTTTCCAAGCCTTTGCAGATTTGTGAGGTAAATTTGTGTTAAATTATAGCAGTATGGTACATGAGAATGTAATAGGCTGCTGTACTGGTTTGGGCTATGTGTCCACTGAGCTCATCACGCTGCCTTTAGATGTAGCCAGTACCAGCTGTGGGGTCTGGGATGGTCAGCCTGTCCCATTCCAGCAGACAGCAGGGCAGAGACTTCCTGCACCACAAGCCACATCTGACACATCCCAGTTTAGAGCCACCAAAGGACTGTTCCTCATGAATTGTTCAAAAACATGTATTTTTGACCCTTGCTGTATTCTGTGGCATTAGGTTACCAACTCTGATTTCTGCCTGGGTATCAAGACATCAAAAGTGAGGTTTTATAATATTCTACAAATTTTCTAAGACTAAATTAGTGAAAATAGAGATGGCAGAAAGTATGGGCTTTTAAGATTTCACTGACTTCATAAATATCACTTGTGGCAGCTTAGCAGCTTTGGTTTAGACAAGATTTACCTAACTGCTTTTATTTCATTTAGGGCAAAAGGTTCAATGAGCTTCTATTTGCTCAGTACTATTTTATTTTTGAAAACTGGTCCTTATGCTGAAAATATTTAATCTGGATATATGTTATTTTTTTTTTATGTGCAGTTAATTTTTGTGATTATAGTACTGAGAGAGTGAACAGTTCTGAAAGCAATATAAAACCCCTTAATTTTGAATGAATTATTGTGGTTAAATATGGCTACTCCAAAGAAAAATGGGAACCTGGTACTGTGAATGGTACATGTTTCCTTCCTCTTTCTTCCTTTTCCCAAAAGTAAATGTAAGGTTTGTGAAAGATGTCAGATTATTAGACGAGATGAGAGGTCTGTGCTTGAAGCCAGAACTCCATAGCTCAGGCAGCAGGAGCACAAAAATTTCCCAAAGAGCTTTCTACCCCAAACACAGAGAATTTAAGGCACACAGGATGAGTGCCTGGGGCTGGGAGGAGAGTCAGGCTGCTGAACAGCCATTTAATAGAAAAACATCCCACTATTCAGCATTAGGATTCAGGATGCTTTCCATCCACTGTGGTTCCATGAACTGTCCCAGCTTCCAGAGACCTTGTAGAGGAGTAAGTGTTGCACAGCTGCTTCACATGTCCTTTGCATTTCTCTCATGACATATAGACTATGTTTTTCAGGATATGGTAAAAAGTCTTTCTGACAGCTCAGTGATGATGCCAGTGCCTCCCATGTAAGAGATGTGTTTCTGCAGCTCTAACATAACATAACTGTCTGATTTTGACATAAAGGATGTCAGCCACTCTGATAGGATTGTGTACATGAATGTAAAACACATGTTCTTAAAATAATAACTAGTTGGTCACTTGTAACACTGAAAGACAAATTTTTACAAGCAAACAGAAAATAGCATTGCTTAGGGTGTCACACTCACGGAACAATTTTAATTCCCAGTGAGATCACATGTCTGTATGCCAGAGCTTCTGTACTAATGCATATCTTCCTGCTTTTACAACAGTACAGGTAATGCTTCAATAGCAATCTGTGTGTGCTCCAGAGAAAGCAAAATTCCCACTTTAAAGCCCCCCAAATTCTGAATAGTAATTAAAAGCTGGACTCCTTAGCATCACAGGTAATCTTAAATTATGATTTAAACAGTGTCTGAGAATCTGCATCATCCCAGGGAAAAAGAACTGAGTACAGGGGACAGAAAACAGGCAAGAAATATATATGTTTCTCAAAACTTTGCAGAAAGCAAAATAAATGACCAAAGCCTTTTTCAGTGGCACTCTTGGCATATGTCTGCTTTGCAGATGGCTCGAATTTCCAACAGTGATTAGTTTATTTTTCTTGGGTTTGCCTGAACACAGCACCCCATTTCGTATTTTTAACTGGCCTGCAATTCCCTCAGTCAGGTTCCCAGTTCACAGCAAATGCCTCTGAATGGAGGTGATGCCAACCCAGGATACCAAATCAGTGAGGATGTGCAAGGGATTTGGAGAAGACTGGCATGAGGGGGATCCTGACACCAACATGTTCAGAAGGATTACGAGTGAAGCCTTCTCATTCAGTCCTACAATCAGGTGAACACGGACAGAACATTTCTGCCCCTTAGGAACCCAAATTCAAACTCTCTTGTATGAATGACATGCATAAATCCCTAAACACGTAAGTCTCGCTCTGAGGTTTATTTCTACCAGATCTGAAAAACATGAAGAGCCAAACATGACTAAGCACATTACAGTGACTGCTTATCTTCTTCTGCTTCTGTGTTTCATTTCCTTGTCACTAGTCCCAATTGAAAAAAAAAATAAAGAAGAAAATACACCAGCTACAGTCCTTTTAAATAAGAGAAGTCCCTTCCCTCCTGTATTTTTGCTTGACTACTGTACCTTCAACCCAATGCTTCACCTGCTTGTATCCTTTGCTGAGAACTCTTGAGCTCAATATTACATTTTCCCAGTGCAGAGCCTTCACTAAATGGTTCAAAGTAATATATAATAATAGCAGTAGCTATTTATAATGATAGTAAGGTGTAACACAGTTTTTCTGCTGCCATCAGTAATATGGGGTTATTTTTGGGAGCTGTGATGTTGGGCTGCCATCTAGTGAGCTGAGGGCCACTTGGGGAGCTGAGGAATGGGACAAGGACATGTTCATGCTAGTGATCCAGAGCCCAGGATTTGATTTGTTACGTTTAAATAGAAATATTTACTTTGAATCCAAGGTCATGCTAAAAATCAGAAGGAAGAGCAGTGAAAACAGGCGTTTATGATGTACTGTTGGTCCATGATGCAAATGCAGACATTTTCAAGTCAAATGATATAATTTCCAGTACTTATAAACGCAAATTTCCTTCC
Organism: Climacteris rufus; assembly: GCA_013398175.1. Taxonomy (NCBI): domain Eukaryota; kingdom Metazoa; phylum Chordata; class Aves; order Passeriformes; family Climacteridae; genus Climacteris; species Climacteris rufus. The sequence goes on along the minus strand of VZRZ01004775.1, from coordinate 4,933 downwards.
TCCCTATGCAACACATTCACCTTTCTTTCCTACCATTCCAAGCTTTACCAACGTTTCAAAGCTGTGTGATGGAATTAATCTTGGTTTTGATAGCTTCCCAACACAAACAATCCGAGAACAATTCCGTTATTGAATCTATTCAGTAAAGTTATTTATTGACAGGATTAGGAAACAGATGACTTGACCCAATGACTAGCAGATTTTCTGTCTCTTAGTGTTATCTACCTACACTTTCATATACTATAAGGCTAATGCCTCAATTTTTTTGTGTGTGTTTAGACTCTTAAGATGATACAGACATTCACTCTCTACCCATTCAGTGCTAACTCAAACTGGACCCAAACAGTGCTTATAGCAATTCTTATTAGTACCTCCAGCATCAGAATATTTTATTTGTGTTTTTATTTTTTTTACAGTTATTCCAAGCTGACACTATGTGTAATGTACTGAAGTGAGCATAATGTCCTCAGTGCAGGTTATAAGGACTGCGTGAGAGGCATGATTGCTTGTTCCAGAGGACATTTCTCAAGTTCCTCTGATGGCTTTTCAAAAATCCTGTTCTGGTTATTTAAGGAACAGTGAAATGTGTACAGAAGCTTATAGACTTAGAAGCTCAATGACCTCAAGACAAAGGAGATGTCCTGCTGCTGTCTACAAATACTTCATGGTAAAGTGTGGAGAACAATGGGGTCAGGCTGTTCTTCAAGGTGTGCAGTTTTAGGATGACTGGCCACAGAGTCAAATGGCAATATGGGAAATTCCAGATAGATAAGAGAAAATTTTTCCCCTTAACACTGTTCAAACATGAGCAGTTTTCTGAGGAAGGTTGTGGATATTCAAAGGGAGCCTCTGAGCAGCCTGGTTTCAGCCATCCCTGCTGGGCTAGGGGACCTCCAGGGCTCCCTTCCAACCCAAGTACTCTCTGAATTCATGAAAACAATCTCTAGGGAGAACTTGCAAACACCACATACTTGATATTAGCATAAACATTTTAGACCACCAATTACTTGTATATTTTTATTTTGTACGAGAATGTTATAAAAGTGGTGACTCTTTTTCCTTTTCCCATTTTCTTTCTGTTGAATAACATTTTCCTCACAGATTGAAACTGTGGGCTCCAGCAAGGTTTCAGTTATTGTAAGCAACACTCAAACCCTCATCTCCATGCCAGAGCCACTGACCACACAGAACATCACTGCTGCTGCCAACATCGCAGTGCAGATTATGAAAAGGCCAAATGTTTCAGAAGACTTTCAGGTGAGTCTTATTAGGAATAAAATAAGACTTGTGGGGCTCAATATTTGGGCTATCAATTCTGTCCCCCCTCTACCAGCAGAAAAGACACTATCCTTTCTCTTAACTGTACCCAACACCACAAACAAACACATCAATTTTCCCATTTAGCAGAGTTATTTAAGTGTCCTCAAGCACATACTTGTGGAATCACTGCTGGGTCTGTTTTCAGCTCTGCTGGTAAATTTGCTTCTTTCCAGCTGTTTAGACATACATCTGAAGTTTTAATATGAGCACCATTTAATCTTTAAGTTAATAATTTAATCCTTACTTTCTAAATTAATAAAAGTGTGCCATTTCTGAACCCAGGGGCACAAAGCTTGTGTTCTCTTGAATGGCTTCCTGTACTTTTTACTCTGTTGTGTACTTTCAAGCAATGCTTGTTAAGTGTTCTTACTTTGCCCATTCAGTGTGTAGCACATGGGGTGATTTATTCAACTGTATTTGAATATTGCCCTTTTTTCTGCTTGTCTCAGGCACCTGTGGCAGTAATGGTTCCAGTGAGTCAATGCTTGGATGCCAACAAAACAGAATTCATCCACAACAATCTTGTCAACGCTACAAGGTAACTTTAGCTTTTGCCATTTTCTTCAGATGTAGCCAACAACATTTCCCTTTCTGTTTGAGAATGAAAGCAGCTCACAAACAAGTCAAAATATTTTTAGCATTCAACTCCAATGTGCAATTTCCAATTTGCACCAATATAAACATTGCTGGATTCTTCTTCTTTAGAGAAAGGATGGGGATAGGAAATGAGGAGCACTCCCCACTGGCGAACCAAATCAGAGAGGAAGCTCAGAAACTAACCTGTAGCTGTATAATAACAAATAATGATAACTTTTATCCCACTCATTACTTTGATGCAGCATCATGAAGACAACGGAGGAATTTTGTTTGACTGGCAACACCTCACAGCCCAACGCTGCAACCCAGCCTGCTGCACTGAAATTAAGCTCCTCTGTGATTCTGTTTTTGGCACAGAGAAGTACATCCTGTGTGCTGTTGGATTTACCTGGGCATGGCAGTATGAACCATAAATCCTAACTCATACACTGCTACTTGCTGCAGATACAGCACTGGAAAGTATCAGTCAACAAAAGTGGAAATACAGGAAAATGCTCCTGGGCTTATTGGTGACCTCACTACTGAAATTCAGATACTGTTCAACATTTTCAGCAACAGTAAGTTCTTTCTCCTTTTGAAAACTGCAGCTGGGAAAATTTTTAATAAATATTCACTAAAAATCTCCTTTGGGGAAAAATCCCCATAGCTGGTTGGTTTTATGCATACTGATATCATACGGTCTTGCAAGAAATACACGTCAAATGAGCTGGATAATCTTATTTAGAGAAGAATGCAAATGTACATGTAATGGCCAGAATGCTTTTGATATTTTGAACTTTGTCATTGTTTTGTTTTCTAAAACTGAGACTGTATTGAATCTTTGGCCACACCTTTACAAACATTGAGATCAAGAATATGTAGATACTCACTTGGTGTGAAATCTGAAGATATCAACCATTTCAACTAAAATTACTGCTACTGTCAGGTGTCAGCCAGGACAGCCACATCCTAACACCTGCAAATTGGATTACTCACTTGGAATTTTTCCAGATGTCCATTACTTACACTCCTCAGTGCTTGGAGGATAAATTGCTGTTGACCAGGAGAGGGAAAATAAAGAAAGTTTATAGTTCCTCTGCTTCATTTGCTTCAGATTCTGGTGTGTGTGGGAGAGCTGAACTTCAAACCTGTGCATTTCTATGACATAACAAGAGTTTCAGACTGGGCACTTGAAACCAGCAGTCTTGTCCTCAGCCTCTCAGTGCAGTGTCAGTAACACTGGTACATCCCAACAATATAACAAAGGTGAAGTTAGTAAAGCACTTGGACATCATAATGGTGAACATCATTTGAATACAAGCCCACAGGAAAATGAATAATTCAGTCCTCTCACCAGGGTTAGAAAAGATGTGAAGAGATAAACCAGGTAGCTTCACACACCCAGCACTGACAATAAAAGATCACTGACTTATTAACTGGTCACTGTCCTTTCTGTTCACTGTTTCAGACAACAATACAATGGAAAAACAGTGTGATCATGTGATTAAAGCCTTTATCATAATGCCAATATATCATAACACTCCCCTCAAGATAGCTAGATATTGAATGCACACCTTGTCTTAAAAAAAATCCCAACAAATTTCTTCAATTTTAAGTAAATATTTGATATTTTGCAGATATAAAGTTATATTAATCTCACTTGATAATCAAATCAGAGAGATCAAAGAAGTCTTTCTTAATCTTAAATCAAAAGCATAAAATCAATAACAAAATCTATTCAAGAATCTAGGATTTTTACTTCAACAAGTAAGACAAGTACTTTAAATCACATAGATGAACTCTAATTTGCTAGACGTGTGCAAATCAAACACAGCTGGAAAGTTGGATCTGAAGGCAAAAGTCCAGCCAGCCTCTTATCCTCTGACTTTCCACTAACTGTAAATGTCCCTGGTGTGACTACTTCTTATTTAGTGTTATTAAAAGCCTGGCCATTGGGACTGTGTGCATATAGTTGGATTTAGGATATTATTTTCCTCATTTATCTGCATTTTTCTCCAGAAATGATATTAAGAGAAAGGTACCAATTATTTTCACAATTGACCTCAGCAAAAATTGAAGACATCTCTTGACATTCATGGGAAGAGAAGCTGTTCTCTACTACTCACACGGATTCTAAAAAAAAGTATCTAACCAAAAATCTGTAAATGCTGAATGTATGCAACAGCATAGTGTAGGCTTCTTCAAAAGCACCAGTTTCTCTGATATCTGCTATCTGTACCTACTTTTACTTTTCTCTATGCCTTGCTAAGATTCATCAGACAATGGCAGAGTTGGATTTGTCCTGTGTTGCCCATTTTTACTGTTAAAAATAGCTAGCTCCTTGCTAGATAGTTTTCAAGGACTAGAATTCTGTAAACATAGCTATGTTATTGTAGAATTATCTTGTTATTGCAGTCCTTTCCCATGGACACAGATCCTTTGATGGACATTTCTTTTAACCACTGTAGTTAAAGACGGAAGTGTTAATTTTCTCCAATGAACTGTGATTTCTAAAAGTGTATATAAGAATTAAAAGAAGGAGGGTTCCCCCCCTTCCTTCCTTTGCTCTGAACACGAACAGCTGGCTCCATCTCCTTTCTTCTGCGGCTCCTTATTCCCACGGTGATAAGCGTAGTAATAGTCCTGTATCAAAAGGACAAACTCTTCCAGTCAAGGATTTACCAGAGTCTCCACAGTGTCTAAATGAGTCACCTCTGGTAACACTGATGGTGGAGAAGTAAGCAGTGTAGAACTACAGTATAGAAACACCATGGCCACTTTGAACCAGAGGCTGTCCTTGCTCTACTGCATGTCTTCAGGACATAGGGAAAGAGGTTTTGGGGTTTGGGTTTTT
>VZRZ01004765.1:335848-380407 GCA_013398175.1 Climacteris rufus | reverse complement strand
AGAGGCTGAGGACAAGTTGTCAGGGCCAGGGGCTCTGGCTGAGATGGGTCCTGCTTCATCGCCCCTGGAAACAGAAGGTGCTGCCACCACATCACTGGGAGAGGCAATACTGGATGGGGAACCAGCACCAGGCAGTTGATCCATCCCAGCTGCTATTCCATTCCCTGTGGTGGAGCTCAGGGATGACTCAGACTCAATCCCACTGCCTGCTCCTTCCAGTGCCTGTTCTACTGTGCTGGCTCCTTGCCCTTCTGCTGCTGGCAGCCCCACGTTTGTGCCCAGCTGGTCCCCAAGGGCAGGTGATGGGGGTCCTACCAGTCCCTGGACTGCTGAGCTGGGGGTATCCCATGCCGAAGCCGAGCCGGTGTCTGGTCCTTTGGCTCCAGGGAGACCTGCTCCCAGGGGAGCACCAGCTGCTGTCCCCCACGGTTGTGACCCGTCAAAGGATGGAGACCCAGGTGCTCCTTGGGCAGCACCGAGGTTGGGGCTTGCTGGTGTCTCTGCCTCAGACACGGGACCAGCCACGGACCCTGGGGGTGGGAAAACAGCCCCAGGAGCACTGGCAGATTCACCGGGCAGGTCCGCTGGTCCTTCAGGTCCTGAGAGGTCAGGCTCCATTCCAGCACTACTGGGAGGTGCAGGACCAGTCAAGGACATTGGTCCCAGTGCCAGGTCACCTCCTGGTCCTGATCCATCCTCGAGTGCTGATGGAGAGGACAGTTCAGCATTTGCCAAGTCTTCTGTTCCTCCAGTCAGCAACTCTCTGTTATCAGAAGGAGAGACTGAGGGCTGAAGGGCTGGAGGACTCATGTCATTCTGGGTATCTTCATAGGGACTGCCATCCCCTGGACCTCCTGCCTGTGCCATGTCCCCTTCCTCCTCAGCTCCCTGACCCTGGATGCCAGCAGTGGGCCATACCAATCCATCAGGTACAAAAGGTGCTGGGCTGGAGGCATCTGAATCTGAGTTCAAGCCAGTGCCAGGTTCATTGGCTTCCTGGGGAGCACCAGCTGGCACCCCCACTGGTTGTGACTCCCCAGGAGCTGGAGACACGCGTGCTTCTGGGGCAGTAGAGAGATCAGGACTTGCTGGTGTCTCCCCTGCACCATCAGCTTCAGGCAGGGTGCTGGCTTCAGCCCCTAGGGGTGGGTTAGCAGCAGCAGGAGCAGTGGGGGTGTCTGGGGGGAATGACAGGGCATCAGGAAGCAGTAGTGGCTGTTCTCCAGTGGGGGTCTGCCATGGGGCAGGCTGCAGGGATGGACCAGCCAGATCCACAGTCCCCAAGTCCCCTGGGGGTGGCACAGTGGCTGAGACCGGGAGATTCGTGTCACTCTGTGCATCAGTGGGAACCCCTGGGGCCAGCAGTGAGGTGGCAGTGTCCTCTGTTTCCTCAGGTGCCACTGGTGCCTCACTGGCTGCAGGTGACAAGGCTGAACCAGGTGCCTCTGATGACATCCCGGGAACTCCCTGCCCATCCCCACCACTGGACGGTGTCACTGAAGCATCTGGGCTCAGCACTGCCTGGCCAGGGAGAAGTGAGGACTCCCCCGGGTTTTCCACTGTTCCTGACATCACTGGGCTCTCTGGACGTAGGCGGGATGGGCCGACTGTGCTGAATTCATCATTTATTGCATCTCCTGCATCTCCGGATTCTGAAACCAAGGGACTTTCCTCAGCAGCTGGGGCCACTTCTGCTGGCTCTGGATTAATGCCCTCAACCCCGCCCACTGCTCCGTCCTGCTGAGTCGGAAGCAGCTCCCTGGCGTCAGGACTGGGGCCGGAGGAGTTGGCACTGGCTTCACTTTGAATAGCTTCAGGCAGGATTCCGCCTTCCTCGACTGCTCCCTCGGCTGTGGTCAGGCTTGGTGACACCAGCACAGTGACATCAGCACCCACAGGGGTGCCAGGGGTTGGCTGTGTCACCCAGTCTGCAGGTGGAGGGGTGGTGTGGAGGGATGCAGTGCCAGAACTGAGGTCTGTGTCTTCTTCTCCTGTGTTTGCGAGGGTCTCCTCCTTCACATCTGCAAGGACAGGGGTGGTCCCCAGGGGGGCATCGGGGGGGGCCTCGATTACATCACGCTCTGCTTCTGGGGTGACAGCAGGGTGCTGAGCAGTGATGGCAGCAGCAGTTGTGGCTGTAGTGGGAGCACCCTGAGTCATGTTAGGAGGCTTGGTCACGTTCCCCAAAGCTGGCACTGTAGGGCTCATCGTTGTCACTGGGTCTGGCTCGGTCCAGGTGGGGGAGATCACAGGATCAACCACAGTGGAGCTGATCTCTTCAGTGAGTGTAGTACGGGGCCACTCGTTCTCTGCTGTGATGGGAAAAGCTGTCCCCACAGTAAAGGGCCCCTCGGCAGTGACGGGGACAGCAGCAACAGCCCCAAGCCCTGCAGGGAAGCACAAATGGGAGCATTACAAGGGGAGCCAGGGCCGGCAGCCTGCCAGGCTCAGACACCTCTCCTCCTTTGAGAGCATCACAAAGCTCCCACCACTCCTTAAACTCCTTCTGCCTCATCCCACAGCCTTACAAGGCTCTGATTTAAGAGCGAAGGAGTGCAGCCTGGGCTGCCTTAGGCATAGCACTGCAGAGCACCTCTTGCATCGCCTGCATCAGCAGCCACTGGACACAACTCCTTGCAGGTCAGAGAGACACTGGTGCAAGCATGGAGGCAAAGGCAGCTGCTGCACTCAGTGCAGTTATGCTGGGGATGGTACTGCCTGGCCACTGGCTAGAGCTGGAGCCCAGTAAGTCTAGTTCATAGCCCCAGGGGTGTCTGTGGAGCTCTGCTGCCCCAGGACAGCCCTCAGCCCTCTTTCCATCGCTGCAGGGACAGTTCTGAGCACAGTCGCTTCTGCAGAGCCTGGGGGGTTTCTGTGTTTTCTCACCTTTCGAGTGTCTGAGGGACATGTAAATAACTTTACCCAAAGCCCTTTGTCAGACAGGAAAGCCAAGGCTTAGGGAAGCCTTCCCTGGCTGCAGATGGAGTCTGATCTGCTACATTTAAAGCGGGTTCGATAAAACTGTCCTGGGCTGGGCACCTGCCTGCTCCTGCCCGCACCCCTCCTGCCTCCAGCTGGCTGAAGGCGCCAGGGGTTCCCCGCCCTGGGAGGGAATATTTGCGAGCTCCCAGGACCAAGCCCTGCCTATAGCTCTCTGCTGCTGCTGCCAAAATCCTGGCCCACATCCAGGAGCACCACTGAAAGGAGGAGACACCTGCCCACATACCAGACGTGTTTCCCAGCACCTTACTGGCACCCATGGGTGATGTTTCACTCAGTCTTATTTTAAGGACAGGGATGCAGGCTCTGGGGAGATCAAGCTGCCACCATTGGCTCCATGAGGAGCCGGGCGGATCTGCTGACGCTCGGCTTTGGCAGCTTCAATTAGGGGAGACGAAGAGCACCCCACTGGCAAGACCCAGCAGGGCTTCACCACGGCCTGACAGCCCCAGCCTGTTCCCAGTCCCGGTGCTCCTGTTCGTCAGGTTCCCCCTGACAGGCAGCCAGATTTCCCTGCAGCAGAGGTGCCTTCAGCCTCACCACCGGCTCAGCTCGTTAGCTCACAGATAGCTTGTGCAGAGTCATTAATGAGCACTAGCTCCTGTGCCAGACCAGTCCTCGAGGGGTCCATCCTCTTCTAGACTCCTGTTCCCTTTCCTGGCAGGCTGCTTCACCTCATCTTCCCTGGCTGAAATAAGCTCTGTGCACCAGTCCCCTCAGGCAGAGGAGCTCAGCAGCTTCTGTCCCCATTTCAGGGAAAACAAAGCACATCAGTCAAGTCGCCCCAGTTTAATTTGGTACACTCCACCCCAGTAAATCCGTGTTTTATCTTAATTCCTCCATGTGGAGCAGGAAACACCATCTACCCCACACACCCATTCATGGGAAGTTTGTGCAAGAGGGGCCCCAGCATGGAGCACCAGCGTTTGCTCTTCCCTGGGATGTGGGAGGGATGGGAGCATCCCTGGGTCCTGCTCTGCCAGCTGGCTTCCCTTGGCTCCTTTGCTGGAGGGGTATGCAGCTGCCTGCAGGCTTTTGGGCTGGGCTCTCCTCTCTCCCACGGCTCCACGCCTGCAAGCAGCCCCTCGGGGTGATGCCTGCCCTGTAAAACGCTTTTCCACCTCTTTGGCTGCAATGCTTTCCAAGGACTGGTAGTAAGAGGAGTTTCCAGGGCAGCCAGGAGGGAAAAGCATCTCAGCATACCTGCTGTGCCCTGACAGGGCTTGGGTAGCACATTGGGCTAGCAGAAAAATATAAGACATACCGTGCAGAATCCATACGCAGCATCCCAGGAAGGTGGAGAGCGTCCATCCCCTGGTCCCCATGCCTCACAGGTCTGCCACACAGGCAGAGCACTAGGAAGCTCAAAGGGAGGAGAGAGCAGCGAGGAGCAGCTCCCTCCCTCCCTGCCTGCCTCTCCTGCAGAGCTGGAGTCCCACAGGTGCTCCTGCTCCTGCTCCCTCCTATTTATAGGGATGGCAGAAGGAGGCAGGTTGCAGACGTCCTCTCCCGCCCCCGGTCCCTTCCCTCCAATGTCCCTGTCACCCTTCCCTTCCAGCCAAGCCCTCCCCTTCCCAAGGGCTGGATGCCCTGTTCAGCTGGGGCATGGGCTGGGGTGTACCCAGAGCCCACCCTGCAGGGACCCGAGTCTGCCCAGGGACCCGGGCTCAGCTTGGTGCAGCTCCCTGGGATGCCAGCACCAGAAGGTGAAGCTGAGCCCAGAGCAGTGTGTGGCATTGCCAACAGTGGCATGGGAATCACCCCACAGACCCCACAGGACCTGTTCTCCATGGCAGTCACCCCACAGACCCCACAGCACCCGCTCCACATGCAGGGTATGGGGCCACAGAGCAGTGTGTGGTGGTGACAGGGCCATGCCTGCTGGTCTCACCATGCCTGTGAGGACACCGTGGGCACTAAAATCACCAGCTGAGCCATGTCTCAGTCCAGAGCAAGGGAGTGCACAAGTCCCCATTTGGCTGCCCAGGAGCAGAGACAGTTTATAAAGCAGGGAGAGGTATGGCTGGGGACAGGCCCTGGGGTGTCAGCTGAGCCCCCCAGTACTCAGCTGCAACTGGAAGCACTGGGGAACCCTGTTCAGAGCCCTAGCACACCTCAGTGGGGTTTGAAACCTGCACCTCAGTCTGGGCACAGCAGTGCTGGGATGCTGGGAAGGCATAAATTGTCCAAAAAAACTTTTCTGCAGTGGGGGACCAGCATCTCCAGAGGCTGGAGCAGGAAAAGGCACAGTCCTGGACCCCCTTCCCTGCTCTGGGGATCCCCTGGGTCACTTCACCCCTGTGTCTCTCCCCCCTCCTTCATCTGGAGCAGCAATTCCTGCACGCCCCCTCGAAAACTGCTGCCAGCTCCCCTGTGAACAGCATTATGCAAACTCCCACCACTACACGGTTTTGTAGTCAATTAAACACTTCTTAACCAGCAATGCCCCCAGGCAACTCCCGCAAAGTGTTATGAGGGGTGTTAGGCAGTACACGGTGTCCCGCCAGAGCCGGCCTCTGTCTCGCAGGGAGCACATCAAATGACACCAGCGGGGCAGTGTGGATGGGGAAATGCCGGGGGAGGCCAGGTCACGGCTGATGAACACCATCCTGTAAACCCACGCATGACCCCCGGCAGGAACAGGGCACAGTTCATAAATCAGGGGGGAGCGCTGCTCACCTGGAACTAAACACCCGCCCACCAAAAATGCTGGTGTGGGTGTAAAGCTGGGGGGAAGCAGTGTTGGGGGTCTTGCAACCATCACTGCAGATCATGGGCTGACTGACCCACCAGTGACAACTTGAGCAGTGACCACACCTGGGCTGATGGACGATTTGAGGGATGCAAACCTGCCGTGGGAGAGTTGTTCCTGCCCGTGCTGACGATGCTGTATCCCTTTGGAAGGCAACCCCAACAGGGAATAAATGCTGACGCTGGAGCAAATTGCTCCAGATGGTGTTTGAGGTGCAAAATGTGGTGGGAACCACAGGGATTGTTGCAAACGTGCTGCTCAGCATAGGGATAAACAACTTGGCTGAAGCAAGTTGCTGGCCCCAGCCCGCCTGCAAGCTCCTGTCCGTGCTCCACATGGGCCAGCACGGTCTGGAGACCCTTGTGCTGGCAACTCCTGCCCATGCTGAACCCCAAAAAAGCCCATTTCCCAGCAGAGACAAACCAAACTCATCCCTCTGCTCAGGCCTTGGCACACCCTCCCAGGAAAGCCTGCAGCCACCAAGGGATGTCTCATCTCGAGGGCAAGTACCCTGTTCCACTCTGGAAAGGGGCTTTCCACTGATCTTTTTGCTATGTCTGAAACCAAGCTCCTGGCAAAGTAGTTCCTGCAAAAATCATTGTCATCCACAGTTACCAAGGACCAAAGCACTGTGTGGGCACTGGAGCCCTTCCAGAGCCTGTAGCCAGAGGGCAATTCCATGAATCCCAGCACCCAGGGGCTCTGCACCATCCAGCATGGCAGAGCATGGCCCAGCACAGTGCCTTATCAGCTTTCCTGGAATTAATGGGCTGGTTGTTCCAGCCCCGTGGAGAACACAGCATCTCCTACTGGCTCCCCTCCAGCCTCCTGGCAAGGGCATTTGGAGAGGGCTCAGGGGTGGCAGTGGAGGAAACCGGGTTATCCATCAACCTCAGAGGTTCTGGATGACTTGGCATGCTGGCTGTGTTGCAACACCCTCCTGCCAAACAGTGGGAGCTGGGCTACAGCCATCATCAGGGGTGCAGGGAAGGGGGAGACTGAAGGGGACACCTGACTCACAAGGGACTTGAGACAGGTGCCCCATGATGCTGCCAGGTCCTCCAAAGGTTACAGTCACATTGGGCACAGGATTTGCTCCCTTGGACAATAGTGATAGATTGGAGTGGATCATAGCAAAGAGGCTGAGAACTGATTTGTGGACTGGGAAAGCAGCAGGACTTGGATCTAACCTCCCAAGGTCCCTCTGTGTCAGACAAGGCGCCATGGGGTGAAGGTGGCAGCCAGGACCCTCAAGGATGGCAGGCACAGAGAGCATGGGCAGTGTCAGGGGCTTGTCAGAGCTCTGTGCCACCAATGCCTGGGCAGTGACCACCACCCCCACAGGAGCCACATCCCCCCACTGTGCCCCTCTTCTCCCTGCCAGGCTGGGGGGCAGAGGGGACCAGAGCATCTCCTCCTCCCACAGCCCCAACCACGATAACAGTGGAAGGCGGCTGTGCCAGCAGAGAACAGTGAGTACCCCGGTCACCTTTTCATCCCGGCACTTCAGGACCTTTTCCTCCCTTTGTGACGCAGTTTGGCTCCATTACCCAGCCTTGGCACTGGGCCATGTCCTGGGGTCTGAAGTTATGGATTCAACAGCCGGAGAAAACAGCCCAGTGGGACGCAACGTGGGAGGACTCTTGGCCCAGCTCCACAGCGTAGGCAGACCACAAGGATTTCTTTCCCAGCACCCCACCAGGCATCCAGCATAGGGACCCCTTCCTGCAGGCTTTGCCCTGCTCCCCAGTTCCTTGCCTGGGTGCTAAGGGACCTCTCTCAGTGTCCATGAGTCCAAAAAGCCCACAAAAGGCAGGCAGCATCTTAGAGCAAAGAGGCAACACTGGAATGCAAGGGGCATCCCAAATGGGAGCATCCTGACAAGCTGCCTGCTCACAGCCCCCAGCCCCAGCCCAGCCTCTCCCAGGCCCTGTGAGCTGGCAGGCAGCTGGGTGATCCCACGGTGTCTTTCCCCATCCTGTCCGGCTGCTGGCTCCTTCCCAGCCGGTTGACAATCCAGGCAGCCTGAGAGCAGCCCCCAGGTTAGGAATCCCACAGCCCCACGTGCCCCCTCCCAGCCCTCCCTGTGCCAGGGCGGTGAGGGCTGCCAGCAAGAAGCAGGGATCAGCCAAAAACAACCCCTGACACGCAACAGGGCTATTTTGCTAATTATTTCAGTTTTCAATCTCCAGGCAAGGTGGCTTGCTTAGGCTAATAATTGCTTCAGTTGGATTTTATCTGGCTAATTAATCAGTTAATAAATTACTTTGCTGCAGGGGGACAGATGTTGCGGCCGTCTCCTTAGTTGGGGACTGGAAAAAACAGGGAAGGAGCACAGCCCACGGGATTTCCACGGCCCCACAGTGCACACAGCTGCCCCGGCAGCTGTGGGTGTCATGGGGCAGGGAGCAGCAAAGCAGGGACCCCCAGTTTGTCGGGGTGCTGAGCCATCCTTGGGAATGTCTGCAGCAGCCCCTGGTGGGAGGGGACAGCCCAGAGCCTGTCTCTCCATGTAAAGCTTTTGGGACTCAGATGGTTTTCCTCACTGGTACCTCCAACAGATGGCAAAGCTGAAAACTGGGAAAGACAACTTGGAAAATAAAGAAGTCATCAACTTCGACACAGAAAATATGGAATTTCTATTTACTGGCCGGCCTGTGTTGGCATGGGTGTACTCTGTCAGCAATACCACAGGTGAGCCTGGGACACAGCAGTACTGGGGGCTTCAGGTCTCCTTCCTCTCACTCCTCAGTCCCTAGGGTGGCTTTGGTGGCCAAGCCAGCTCAAGTCCAGATGTAAAACCCCAGTCCCACAGGGTCCCCTCCTCCCAGCCCCCCAGCAGTGCTGGAGGTGTCCCACCACGGGAACCAGGTCCAGAGCAGGGTGGTGGGAGGGCTCAGGCTCTACAAACAGGCTGTGGGAAGGGGAAGGGGCAGGGGGAGCACTGGGGGTCTCTGGGGGTGCAGAGTGAAGGACAGGGAGCCCCAGGCTCGAGAGGAGCTGTACAGGATTCCCCAAGGGGCTGCACTGCCACGGGGTGAGGAGCTGGGAGCAGGCGGCTTGTCAGTCCATGCGGGAGCAGGCCGGGTCAGGAGCAGTGGTCAGGTCCTCCTCTTCCCTCGCCACTGCAGTGACAGGCCAGCACACGGGAATGCTGTCTGCAGGTCCTCACGGAGCTGGGGGGAAAGAGCAGCCATCAAACCGTGCCAGAGGGGGCTTCCTACCCCCCATCCCCACAGAGAAAGGGCCTGACCCTAGAAAATGGCAGCCAAAGGAGGGTCTCCTCTTCATCTGAAAGGACTCTGGGTTGCATTCAGTGCAAGATGCAGGAATTCCCCTCCCACTGGCTGCCTGACCCCCTCCCTGACTGGCTGGACCACAGCTGGCAGATGCAGAGTGGCATCTCCTCCTGCACACCTCACCTTGGACAACACCAGCTCCTGCACCTTGGTGTTCCCCAGGTCCAGGGGGGTGGTAAGTCGCAGCGACAGAAAGAGGTGAGAGGCACCTAGGGATTAAAAATATCGCTCTGGTTATTGCCCTTGAACCCTGGGCTGTGCCAAAGCACCTGGGGGTCTCTCCCCAGGATCACTGGCACAGATACAGGACTTCCTCACAGGTTAATTGTGTCATGGACAGCCTACACCGTCAGGAGAACAACCCTCCCACTGTACAGCAAATCACACGTACCCCAGAGCATCAATACCCCTGTCCTGAGAGCACAGCAAGAGCAGTGGGCCTCCAGGACCCCCTGCACTGGCCTCTGGCAGCCCAAAATCACCAGTGCTGGGAGTGGTGATGCCCATGGGCACTGCACTTACTGGTGCTGGACGAGCCAGAGGGGCAGACTGGCGGCCCCGTAGGCAGGTCTGCAGGCTTGCTGAGGGGAACCTCTGAGGTCTGCGTTGAGCTGGTGGCAGGGGAAGAGGGCTCGGTGCCTGGGCAAAGCAATGTTAGGTTAGTGCTGTCTGCAGAGGTGCAGGATGCTCCTGCAGCTGGGGACAGGCCAAAGCAAAGCTGCCTACGTGAAGCCACCCAAGTACATGCCCAGGATCCCCATGGGGATTTGTCACCCTGACCATGTCCCTGCTTTCCAGGTGCCCCATGGCTGAACCCACCCATGGCTGCTCTGGGGGTCCCAGATACTTTTGGGGTACCTGAAGTTGACTTCACAGTTGAGGAGATGATGTCAGGAGTGGTCCCAGATGTGGTCCAGTCTGGGTGGCTGGGAGAGGGGGTGCTCATGGGGTCTGAGGTGCTGATAACAGGGCTGGCCGTGGTGTCTGCCAGGGGTGTCAGGGACTCGGCTGAATCCTCTGTAGTTGTGGTGGGAGATGAGGTGATGCTGGTCACCAGGGATGTGCTGGACCCATCTGGGGTGGATGCTTCTGTTTCAGGGCTGGAGGAAGGGAGGGTGTCTGCAGTGGTGCAGTCAGTGGTGGGCAGTAGTGTTGAGCTCTCCAGAGGTACTGAGGAGGTAGGGAGAGCTGGGGACATGGTTGCTGCCACATCCAGGGCAGTGGTCTCTGCAAAGAGTTTGGACAATGAGATGCACAAAGGTTGGTGGTGAAAGGCTGAGTCCATAGCTGTGCTGGGGATGGTGCAGCATCACCACCACAGGGACTCAGAGCTACACATCAGCCATGGAGCATTGGGAGTGGGAGTTCACTGTCCTGCATGGATCAAACATGTGTCTCTTCAATGGGCATCAGCAAGGCAGACCACATAAATCCCCAGCCTGACAAACCAGGAACAAGTCATGGGCACCACTGGTTTCAGAGAAACTCCTGCAGGCGCCAGTCCCAAGACCCATTCCACCATCTTCACCCATCCCTGGAGGAAGTCAGACAAACCCGTCTGGCAGGAAGAGCCGCGCAGGAACTGGTGACCGTGAGACAGTCTGGAAATGCAGCAGCAGCAGTTTACACAAAACCCCTGTGCTGCAGATATCCAGGAACTGATAGTGCTGGGTGTAAATAATGGCACCGGGGGAAGCAGCCCCACAAAGGAGCAAATCCCAGCCTGCAGCTGAGGATGAGCCGTTAGAGACGTGCTGCGACCCACGACAGCTCTCTTGGGGGGTACACAGGAGGGCTGTCCTCTCTTCCCCTATGGGCCCTGTGCCAGGGCAATGCACTGTCCCCAGAAAAGCCCAGGGATCTGTAACCCTGTCCAAACGATGGGCAGGACAGCCTGGCTGCCTGCACCTTTCTCAAGGGGTCTCTGTGAGGTGGCGGCTTTGGGATGCCAGACTGGATTCCTCAGGGATCCCAGCACCAGCCCAGAGAGTCTGGGGCTCTGCTTGCATGAGGATGGGAAGCAGAGCCACAAGCTGCCAGCTGCTTTCAGCCAACCCAGCCAGAAACTTCCAAAGCCCCCTGGCAGCCACTCCCTCTCTACACATAGCAGCTGGTTAAATAAAAATATGGGGAAGGGCAAGGGTCTGATCCTAGCCCACGCCAGGTGAGTGTCTGCACAGAAGGGCCTCATCCTCACAAAAAGCAGAAGCAGCAAATCCACCTCTGCTTCCCATTTAAGAAACAGGAAACGGCACCCACAGCATTCCACCTCCCTGCACTCCACAGGTGCCACCCCACCGCCCTGGGGAATGATGCTCCCCGCTCACCACCCACCCTGTGGAGAGCATTGCATCCCACTCAGCCCTTACCCAGAGTCAGGTGCAGCACAGCGAGGCCGGTGAGGCTCAGCAGCAGCAGCAGCAGGGGCCAGGGCAGGGGCAGGGCCAGCCCCTCTCTCTGCTCAGCCATGTCCAGGTGAATGGGAGCCGATAGACCCCCGCACACACCGCTCCAAGAGCTCCCCACAGCCCCTCTGGGGTTCCCAGGTCTCCTTCACCCGGCAGAGCAGGAGCATCCAGGTGGGTCCTTTTACCCTCCAGGTGCTGGCAGCAAAGCGGGGGGCTCCACCTGACACGGACACTCCCAGGGACTGGTGCAATGCCCAGCAGACATCAGCTGCACGGCTGGACCCACAGCAGCCACAAGGAGTGGGCAGGGCAGGCCAGCAAGGCCACCACTACTACCGACCTGGCTCCTGTGGTCGTCCTCTGCCTGCTGAGGGGAGGGTGACAATGGAAAAAAGCCCAGGGATCAGCTGGGCTGCCTGGAACCCCGCGCTTTGCCACAGGGATGATGTTTGGTGGTGGCTCCCAGCACCAACGCCCTCGGGAGACAACAGCCAGCTCTGTCTGAGCGTGAGGAACTGGCCAAGAGAACAGGCGGTGCTCAGGAAGGGCGTGCTCCAGGCTGAGGGTTTGTCCCCTGAGCTGTCTGTACAAGCATCACTTCCCCGTGTCACAACGTGTCACAGAAGTGTACTGCTGACAGCTGGAGCTGCTTCCTTCTTCTCAGGGTCAGGGACAAGCGCACTCGGAGGTGCCTGCAGGCACTGGGCCAGGTATTGGTGTCCTGCAGGCAGGCACGCACGCTGGAGGATTGTCAGGGCACAGCCACCCAGGGCACAGGCACACAGAGGCCATCACCAGGGTATCAGCACTCTGATGGGGTGCTCTCACTCTGTAGGCATTAGGGCAGGGTGCAGCTACTCTGTGAGGATAGAGTTGCTCTGCTGGGGTACAGGGACACCAGGGACACGTGGACAGGGGTGATGGGGCAAGGTACAGTCTCCATGTCCTGGTTGAGGTGCACAAAGGGGGGTGTCACCAGAGTACATCTGGAGTCCCAGGGTAAAGGCTCCTGCAAGAGCCACCAGGATGGAGACACACTGACGGGACACAGGGACACAGGTGGCCAGTAAGCAACACTGAGAGGGTACAGCTGCCTGGGGGTACAGTTACACTCCTTGGGGTACAGGGTATAGACAGTCTCAGCGCCAGGGAGTGTGTACATACAGGCTCAGTGCTGGGAGAACAGCCACAGCACAGTCACACCACAGTGTGGGACTCACCTGCTGGCCTACAGAGCCTGGAGACCCAACGGCCCCTAGGGGAAGGAGCCAAGTGCCTGGCAGAGCAGGATGGGAGATCCTGTGGGGATTTACCACCCTGATCCTGCCCTCCACGTGCCCCGTGGCTGCACTCACCTGGGGTGGCACTGGAGGTCTCTGGTTCTGTCAGGGTGGAGGTACCAGGAATGGTCCTGGTCGTGGTCCCAACTGGCTGACTGGGGGCAGGAGTGCTCCCAGGGACCTCTGTGCTGGTAACAAGGGAGGCCGTGGTGTCTGATGGGGTCACCAATGGCTCATCTGAAGTGTTTGACAGTGCTTGGGTGAGCAGTGGAGAAGAGGTGCTGCTGGCTCCTGGGGATGTGCTGCCCAGCAGCGTGGTCATGGCTGGCCCTTGGTGGGTGCTGGTGCCCAGCGTGGTGCCCACCCAGGTGGAGGAGAGAAGAGTAGAGGTGGGGGGAGGCAGCATGCTCATTTCAACTTCAAATGAGCTGACAGCCAGGGCAGTGCTGGTCCCCACAGACATGACAGTGGTCATATTGTCACAGTTGGGCATCATGGACATGGATGTTGGAGTTGGTGTGGTGGTGGTGAGCCCCAGCTCTTCTGGAGTGCTGGTGGTGGGTCCCAGCTCTTCTGGAGTGCTGGTGGTGAGACCCAGCTCTTCTGGAGTGCTGGTGGTGAGACCCAGCCCAGGTGACACAGGAGTGCTGTGGGCTGTGATGCTCCTTGGCTGTGGTGTGGTGATGCTGGAGGCTGCCAGGCTGCTCCCCTGAGCTTTAGCAGCACTGGATGTGGAGGCATCCATTGGCATCTCTAGGGTGGAAGCTGCAGGAATGGAGGGAGGGAAGGTGGCTGCAGTGCTTGAGTTGGCTTTGGGCAGCAGTGCCATGGTCTCTGTGGGTGTCAGGAAGGTAGGGAGAGTCAGGGATGCAGGGATTGTCATGTCTTTGACAGTGGTCTCTGCAAAGAGGTGGGAGACAATACCGAAGGGCTGGCAGTAAAAGGCTGAGAGCACGGCTGTGCTGAGAATGGTGCAACATTACTACCACAGTGAGTTGCCCAGGCCTTACATCAGCCATGGATTATCAGGCATGGGGATTCCCTGTCCTGTATGGATCAAGCACGCGGATTCCCTGAATAGCAACATGACAATCAGCAAGGCACACCACGTAAATCCCTGGCCTGACAAACCAGGAACAAGTCATGGGCACCACTGGTTTCAGAGCAGAAACTCCTGCAGGCGCCAATCCCAAGACCCATTCCACCATCTTCACCCATCCCTGGAGGAAGTCAGACAAACCCGTCTGGCAGGAAGAGCTGAGCAGGAACTGGTGACCGTGAGACAGTCTGGAAATGCAGCAGCAGCAGTTTACACAAAACCCCTGTGCTGCAGATATCCAGGAACTGATAGTGCTGGGTGTAAATAATGGCACCGGGGGAAGCAGCCCCACAAAGGAGCAAATCCCAGCCTGCAGCTCAGGGCAAGTCCATGAGAGACCTGTTGCAACCCACAAAATCTTTGTAATGGGTTGAGGGTTGCATCAGGAGGGGACCTACAGCTGTAGCTCAAGGCTCTCAGGACGTACAAGCCACAGGTTTATTCCCTGTACTCAACTCAACACTTCTCTTACTTTAATCAAGTGCAAATGTTGGGATGGCATTTAAAGTTTTCCAGGCCTAGTACATCCCAGTGCTGTTGCCAGCTGGGCAGGCCCTTTGCTGCTGGGCAGGTTATAGCAAAGGCAATGAGCCCAGCAGGGACCAAGGTTCAGCAAGGGGGTCCAGTTGGGTCTGAGGTCTTCCCTCCCCAGACGGAGACCCACATTAGAGGCAAAAGAAATAAAGTTTGTTGCTTGTGTTTTACAAAGCACTACCCTGTTTGCTCACTGGGACAGGGCTGAGATGTTAGAGAGCAAACAGCACCCACAGTGTTTCACCTCTGTGGGTGAAGCCACCCCAGAACTGCCCACCACCCTGGGGAACGATGCTCCCCACTCACCCCCCACCCCTTGGATAGCACCACATACCACTCAGCCCTTACCCAGCGTGAGATCCAGCACAGCAAGGCTCAGCAGCAGCAGGGGCAGCCCTCCCGTGCCCCCAGTCATGTCCAAAGTCAGCACCCCAAAGCCTCGCAAGGTGGGGGACCTAAGAACACAGGGCGTGGGGATGGTGCCAGCGGGGAGCCACGCTGCCGAGTGATGGCTCAAAGTGACTGGAGCTGCTTCCTCGTTCCCGGGGGCAGGGACGGGAGGCACCAGCGGGCACTGACCGCCCTCCCGGGGCAGGTGCAGCGCCTTGGGCGCGCCGCGGACATCGGTGCAGCACCTGCGGCCGTGTGCGAGGGGCGGTCCCGGGCGCTGAGCCGCGCCCCTCGGAACACGGCCGTGCCCATGGCCACGCCCCGCGCTCCCGCCCACGGCTTGTGTAACACCCGGGGGCCGCGTGGCTGCCAGGTAAGGACCGGGACCGGGACCGGGACCGGGACCGGGACCGGGGTCCGGGACCGGGACCGGGACCCCGACCCCGACCCCGACCCCGACCCCGGGTATCGGGGACCAGGAGTGAGCAGGGCACCGTTATCCCGCGGTTCCCGAGGAGCAGGATGGGACCAGCGTCCCCCGGGCTGCGGGGGAGGGCCGGGAGCGGGATGCGCAGGGAGGCGCGGGAGCTCAGCGCGGCCCCGTTCCCTCCCGCAGGGCCCACGCAGCCACGCTGCTCCGGGCGCCGGCGCGGGCGGTGCTGAGGATGCGGCGGGGACGGGGGAAGCGGAAGGCCGAGGTCGCCGAGGTGCCCCCCGTGTCTCGGAGGAGGACGGAGGAAGAGGAGGCGATACAGGAGGCCCGGCGGAGGGCGGCCCCGTCCGTTCGAGAGTTCAAGTACAACAAAAAGCGGGTTCGCCTTGTCTCGCAGGGCTCGGACCTGAAGGATGACGCTCGGTGCATCCTTTACTGGATGTGCCGGGATCAGCGGGTGCAAGGTGCGAACCAGTTGGTGGACGGGGCTGGGAAGCAGAGAGCTCCCATGGGTGGCAAAAGCACTGGTCCCCTCCTCTGGTAGCCTTGGAGCTGGCCCCACTCTCTGCAAGGAGGTCTGGGAGGAAACTTCTTTTGAAACCCCATCCCGTCAGTGAAGCACCCTCCTGACACTGTCCCGTGCACTTTTCTCCCAGATAACTGGGCTTTCCTCTACGCCCAGCGCCTGGCCCTGAAACAGGAGCTGCCTCTGCACGTCTGCTTCTGCCTGGTGCCCAAATTCCTGGAGGCCACCATCCGCCACTACAGTTTCATGCTGAAGGGCCTGCAGGAGGTGGCAGAGGTACAGCCAGGGCATGTCCATGCTGGGTGGGACAGGGCTCCTGGAGAAGGGGAGAGGCAGATCCTTCAGTGGGTGGTGGTGGGATGGGGTCTGCAGAGCCGTGAACTGTCCTACAGCCGTTTCCCTGTCACTGCAGGAGTGTGCAGAGCTGAACATCTCCTTCCACTTGCTGCTGGGTTATGCCAAGGATGTGCTGCCCACATTTGTGGAGGAGCACGGCGTGGGTGGGCTCGTCACAGACTTCAGTCCCCTCCGCCTGCCCCGGCAGTGGGTGGAGGACGTCAGGGAACGCTTGCCAGAGGATGTGCCGTTTGCACAGGTGGGTGCCAGCACTCTGGGAATGGACAAGTCTGGTTGGTGATACGTGGGAGAAACTTGTCTCCTGTGTTTTGTGCACTGGAGTCACCTGAGCAGAGTGCATGTGTGTCAAGGCACTGGGACTGTTTGCTTCTCACACCCTTCTCCACCCCTTTGCTTCCCAGGTTGATGCCCACAACATCGTGCCCTGCTGGGTTGCCTCCCCCAAGCAGGAGTACAGCGCCAGGACCATCCGGGGCAAGATCCACGCTCAGCTCCCTGAGTTCCTCACCGAGTTCCCCCCTGTTGTTCGTCACCCACATTCCCCCTCCTGCCCAGCAAAGGTACCAGCAGGAGACACCTCCAAACCCCTTCAGGGCTGGTCCCAGACTGTTTTACAGATACTCTGTGATCCTAGGAGGGGTTGGCCAGGGATGGGGACAGTGACCTGCCCGAGGTCACAGACAGATGGTGTGGAGATGGGGATGCCTGGGGAAGGGGAGGTTCCAAGCTCATTCATTCAATGCCCACATCTCTGCCATGCAGGGAGCTGGTTAAGAGGAGGAGGCTGGCATGGGCTGGGGACTTGCTGGTTGGGGACATAACATTTAGGGAAGCCCTGGCTGAAGCGATTCTGCAGATGCACTCATTGCTTGGTCACTGCCCAGCCCATCGCTTGGGAGGCCTCTTATTCCAGCTTGCAGGTGGACCACACCGTGAAGGAGGTGGAGTGGGCAACCCCTGGCACAGCTGCAGGGCTGGCTGTGCTGAAGTCCTTCATTGCAGAGCGGCTGAAATCCTTCAGCTCCCACAGGAACGATCCCAACAAAGCAGCTCTCAGCAACCTGTCCCCATGGCTTCACTTCGGTGAGTGTTCCAGGCTTCCCACTCTGCAGAAGGACTGAGCATTGTGGCTTGGGCTGGCAGCCTGACTTTCTCCTTCCCCATGTCCCCAGGCCAGGTGTCCACCCAACGAGCCATCCTGGAGGTGCAGAAGCACCGGCGAATGTACAAGGAGTCGGTGGATGCGTTTGTGGAGGAGGCCGTGGTGCGGCGGGAGCTGGCTGAAAACTTCTGCTACTACAACGACAACTACGACAGTGTGCAGGGTAACATCCTGGGTCGTGTGGGCAATGCTGGGTACCCAACTGGCCTCTCCAACTTGGCAATCCCATTTCTGCTAGGAGAAGGGCAGTGGGGGCACTAATGTCCCGTCATTTGGTCCCTTCTGGAGGTAGGACAGGAGCTGGCAGGTGCCCTCTTCAAGACTGGTGCCCACCAGGGGACAGTGTCCTCGTAGCCCCGTTCTCAGGACCCCCCAGGATCAGGTTGCTCAGTGTTGCTCCTCATCTCTTGCTCACAGGTGCCTACGACTGGGCACAAACCACCCTGAAGCTCCACGCCAAAGACAAGAGGCCTTATCTCTACAGCCTGCAGGAGCTGGAGCAGGGGACCACACATGACCCACTCTGGAATGCTGCCCAGGTACTGGCCTTCAAAATGCTGAGCTTTTTCCCAAGGGCTGGAGGTGACCTGCCACAGACTGACCCCTGTGGCTGTCCCTATCCCTGCAGCTCCAAATGGTCCGGGAGGGCAAGATGCACGGCTTCCTGCGCATGTACTGGGCCAAGAAGATCCTGGAGTGGACACACTCCCCTGAGGAGGCCCTGCAGTTTGCCATCTACCTCAATGACCGCTACGAGCTGGACGGGAGGGACCCCAATGGATACGTAGGCAAGCTGCAGCACGGGGGCACGGGCTGGGAGGTCTTGGGATGGCCAAGGCTGCAGGGGGGGCTCTGCAGGCAACTCCAGCCCATCCTGCTTTGCACCCACATCCCACCTGCTCTCAGGGTGGCTCCGAGCAAGGGGGAGAGCTGACAGGGTGTCCCTGTGCCTGCAGGCTGCCTGTGGTCCATCTGTGGCATTCACGACCAGGGCTGGGCGGAGCGGGCCGTCTTCGGGAAGATTCGCTACATGAACTACGCCGGCTGCAGGCGCAAGTTCGACGTGGAGCAGTTCGAGCGTCGCTACGGCCCCACACCCTCCCAGTGACGGGCACCATGTGCCTCGGGGCCCTCTGGGCTGGGCAGCTGGGCCTTTGCCAAGGTGCAGCTTGCAGGGATCTCCCCAGGATGTCAGAGAACTCCCTGTGACAGCAGCAAACTCCAGGGCTTTGCAGGTCTCTGCCTTCACCTGCAGGAGCTGCTGCTGGAGCCCTCCTGCTGCCACAAGTGTGCTGGCAGCTGTGAGAGCCCATCCTCAGCATGCCTGTTCTGTCAGAAACCTTTTCTACACCTGGACTAGTCCAGGTCACTGTTGCTGCTGCTAACCACAGCTTAGATTTAGGCTGAGCAGGGTGTTACTGGGGAAAAGCCCCCAGGAAGAGGCTCCTCGTGGAGCTAGTGCTGGGCATCTTTGAACAGTTGTTTTAAAGTTTACAGTTTCTATCACCTGTGTTGATGGTGTTTATGGGGAGAGGCACGACACTGCTGCAAGGGGAGACGGGGCTGTGCAGAATGGGGATGCAAGCAGGGACAGGGCAGCCAAGGCGAGGCCCCTGGGCAGCAAAGGCAGGCTCTGGAAGGGGACAGGCATTACAGAGAGCCTCTCACTTAGTGGCTTGTACCTTCTGCCCTGAGTCCAGTGGGCAGTTTGCAGGCAGAAGGCACAAACCAGATAAATTAGTCAAGGGTGGTGACAACAACCCCCTCCCAGTGACTGCATCACCAGCTGCACAAGCTGTCCCTCCCATTGCTCCCTGCCATCAGCAGCACTCCCTGCCTGCCCCATGACCTCAAGGTGGGATACACACTGTTACCCCACCAGAAATGATGTCACAACACAACCAGACTCCTTATTAACTTAGTTTATTAAGGACGGCATTTTAATTGCTATGCTGTGCAATAGTCCTGTTGTGAGGGCTCCAGGGCCAGGGCAGCCCCTGGCTCTCCCTCCCAAAGAGCTCCCTGCCTTGGCCAGTTCCAGTGTTAGTTGTAGCAGTGTCAGTGCTGGGCACAATCTTGCCCTGGAGACCTCTGCCAGGTTTGCAGGTCCTGCTGCTTCCACACACAGTCCATGGTGGAGGGTGGAAACCATAACTAAGCCAGAATTCCTTCCCTCTCCTCTACATGTACTCAGTGCTTCTAGAAAGAGATCTGGGCAGCCTCTCAGCTGCTGTCCCACGACATTAAAGTGCTTCAAACAAAATAGGGTGGATGGAGGTGTGCTGCTGAGGCAATTCCAGGGAAGGGGATGCCAGGTCTGGGCAGCAGCAGGAGGCCTTGGCTTGGGGATGGGCAAGGGCAAGACCAAGACAGACCAGTATCTGGCAGCCCCAGGGCTTGCAGAGACAGAGAGTGAGCACAAGAGCAGCTGCTCTGCTGGGGAAAACAAGCAGAAGCAAGACACAAGGCGGCAAAACCCCCAGGGGAGCAAGTGTGGAACTGAACCTTGCTTCCAGGGCTTTGTCAGGATGCTGCAGGCAGGGGAGAGCTGCAGCAGCCTGGCCCCCAGCAGCAAGGCTTGCATCCACCCTCCCTGCCCAAGCCCTGCAGCCACCTGTCCTGGTCCCAGCCTCTTCCCCTCTCCCCAGCCCTGCCACCCCCTGCAGGGAGAGCCCACGAGGGGTCACATTCCAGCCTCAAGTGAGGGCATGTGTTGAAAAGAGCCACTGCCCCTCGATGCCTCCTGCCAGTGCATTGCTCCCTGGTCCCTCAACACCCTCCTTGCACGTACACAGGCCACACCATCCTTCCCAACACCCCACATCCCACCCATGCTGAGGTGCTGCTGGACATGCAATGGCTAAAGCATCCCCCCACGATGCAGAGGCACCTCCTCACCTGGGCAGAGCTTCACATTTTCTCACTGGGTCTGACCCTGCAGAGCTGTCAGTGGTGGCAGGTGGCTCTGCATCAGTGAGGGACCAAGCCCTGGCAGCACCCCCATGCCAAGCCCCTCTCCCTCCAGGTATCCCCATTTCCAACAGGCTGCCTGGCCATCCCACCACACCACAGATGGGAAGCTTCAAGACTTCACCTGGCTCAGGGACCCCTCCTCTGCCAAGGGGAGCAGGAAATCCGCTGGGAGAGGGGACCAGCTCCATCCAGAGGTGAGGAACCAGGAGCAGGACAGCCCTGGAGATTTTATACTGGTGAGTCCCAAGCAGATTGAATGCCCCCTAAGGAGACATTTCAAGCAGCACCTCCTTGGGGGGATGCAAACAGTTAAAAATACAAACAACCACATTAAAAAAATAAAACCAAATCCAGCAGATTAAAAAAAAAAAAAAACCTAAAACAACAAACTGAGACAGAGGCTCAGGGAATGCAGCTGGGGGGCCGAGCCTTCACCTGCATCCCAACAGGTCTCGGGCAGAAGGCAGCTGCACACAAGGCAGGTCCTGGTGCCACCAGAGTGAGGTCCCATGTCACCCTTTAGAGGAGGACATGTCCCCCTGGTAGAACAACTGGCAGCATGAGAAAGAAGTAGGGTCAGAAGCTTCACTGTATCCTACAGAGGCAGATGTCCATGGAGCCAAGGGGATCTGCCTGCCCAGAGTCCATCAGCACCAGTCCACTTGTGCAGCTGCTCCAGGGGCAATGTCCCTCTGCAGCACAGGCTGTGGGTGGAGGGCAGGGAAATCTGACATTTTCACCATTGCCACCTCATCTGCTCTGATCCTGGCATGAGAGCAGTGCCCCACACCACGTTTGAAAAAGGGAGCTGTTAAATGTACAACCAACCCCAACCCCCCGCCCTCCCTCCATGCACACAACCCCAGCAGCAGAATGGAGATCAGCAGACTCGGAGAGCTGATTCCCTCCTCCAAGGAGCAGATGTGACCAGAGCTTCCTAGTGCACAGCTGGTGAGCAGAAAATGCTGACCCTTCCAGGGGACCCTGCTTGGCTCTGAGCAGGGCACAGGAATGGACAGCACAGTCCTGCCTGATCCAGCACGAACAACTGCTCAGAAAAGGTCCCTGTTCTGCCTGCAGGACAGGCAGGAGCAGCTGCCTTTCCCCAAGCAAAGGCATCAAGGAGTGGGAGCAGTACCTGGAGCAGATCCTCACGATGGAACATGCTCCTTTCCCAGCCCAGCATGACTGCATGGGGGAAAACAGATCCCTTCAAGACAGTGCTCCAGGCCTCCCAAGAGTCCTCCTCATCTCCAGTCTGCGTGGCTCAGTCTCTGGTGATGAAGGCCATGCACATGAATAAACCCATGATCTGCTCCTTGGCTGCAACATGCTCATGTGGCTGCCACTGCCTCTGGCTGCTCCAGCTCCTCTTCATAGTCCGAGATGTAGGACTCCATGCTCTGCTTGGCCATCAGCTCCCTCCGGGCCTGGAGGCGCTCGCAGCGGGGACAGCGGGTGGATTTGAAGCAGGATTTGTGGTAGCAGGCTTTGCACTCTGTGAGGGAGAGCATGGCTGAGAGCTGGTAGAGGCTGACAGACTGCCTGACACTCCACACCCCACGTCCCTGCACCAGCTTGCAAAGCTTTGGAAGTACAGGAGGGAGGTTTTCTGCTCCAACCAAACACGGGCCCTCCACAAAGTTTCATGATACTCCAAGGAAACAGTGACTTTGCTCCAAGTTTTCTCTGGCACTGCACTTGCCAAACCAAGGCTTGCATTTTAAGCCAGTTCAGAGGCTGACCACAAGTTGCAGGACCAAGCTCCACTCAGTCATGAGTACTGGGCATTATCAAGGATGTCTCCTGAAGGGGCCTATGGATTTCTTAGCAGGCACAGAGGCCTTCAGGCTCTCTCTGCTCTCTGAGGTCAGCTCCAGCCATCCAAGCAGGGGCAGGGGAGCTGTGTGCAGGCTGCAGCCTGTGCTGTAACCACAGCAGGAGGGAAGCCAGGGCTCCCAGACACCCGCTCGCTGCAGTCACAGCCTGACTGCCCACTGCTGCCAGGGCAGGCAGCACACAGCGTGGTCAGGAGGGGACCTACATGCTCCATCATACCAGCAAACACTGTTATGATGCTGATCTGCTGCTGTGATAATGTGCTGCAGACACAGACCATGCACAGGGGCACTCTGGTCTGGCTGGCTCTGGCTCTGTACCTCTTGCTAGCACAAAAGCCACTCAAAATGGAGGCAGATCTCCCTGTTTTTCCCCACTATCTCACCTTCACATGTCCTGCACTTGTTCAGCTCAAAGGGGAAGATGATGTCGTCCTCATTCTGGCAGAACTCGCAGATGAAACCTTTGGCTTGGCACAGCTGGAAGGAGAAAAGATGAGGAAAAAGGAACTAAATGCTCCTCACCTCCCTGGCAAGCAGGGCAGGAAGTGGAGCGGAGCAGGACAGCAGGACATAGTGCCCTGCTTTAGCCATATGGGACAGCCCTTCCCCAGCATGGAGCACAGAAGGGCAGAATTAGCCCGTGTCAGGGATGGGAGAGAGCCAAAATGGGGTAACAAATAGGTGGAGCAGGCAGGAAGAGATAGCACTGAGTCAGTTAATTTGGTGGCTGCTCCTGCCGTTATCTTTGCAGCAAAGCCTGCTCCCAAGGGTGCTCCCAAGGGTGCAGAGCCATGCAGGAGGCAGGAGAGTAGGCCTTACCATGCACTTGTCAACGTGCAGGCTGCCTGCCTTCAGGAGCTCTGTCAGGCGAGGCACCAGGTCCCCTTTCTTGATGGCACTGAGGTCACTCAGCGAGTAGAGGTGCAAATCCTCCGTCAAGTGGCCAGGCACTGTGTCAAAGGAGTCCAGGAGGCTGCAAGGACAGGGAAACCACAGCTCAGAGCAAACCAACTCCACCAAGGCCACTCTCTCCGCTCCTTGTGCTTAAACTCCCACTCCACTCCCCTTCCCTTTCTCCCTGCTGCTCAACAGGCTGCACAGATGCCCAGTGCAAAACCAGAGGACAGAACCAGGACTCACTCTTTAGCTAGCCGGCACGTCTTAAACATGTTCTTCATGTGGAAAAGCTGGATCCGCAGCAGCTGGAGAGGAAGGGGGGACAAAGAATCAGTAAACAGAGCATGGTCCCTGGCCAAGCAGGTCCACCCCATTCCCTGTGCTGGTGAAAACACTGCTGCTCCTCAGCTGCTGCTCTCCTGTTTCAAAGTGTTTACACCACACAGGGCAAGGTGAGCACAACCATCAGCATGTGCTCCCAGAGATAAACTGAAGCCCAGCTGGTTACCAGCCAGAAATTCCTTTTGAAATTCCTATGCTACTGAAAAAATAAGAAGAGGTGAATGTAAAGATATGCTGGTGAGGTTTGAAGCCTCAAAAACTGAAATACCTGCCTCTCCCCAGCTCCCCTGAGACATGGTTTACAGCTGGCAGCCACCCACCTCACCCAACCCCACTGGGGAAGGCACGGAAAGGGTCTTACCCGCACTTGGTTGAGAGCCTTCACCTTCCTGTACAGGGCAGAATTGATATCCTGCACGTTGAAGAGCGGGTCACTCCAGATCTTGCTCAGCAGGTCTTTGGAGAAGTTGCTCACGCAGTACTTGCTGAAGTCCCACTTGCGCAGGATGCGGCCGGGGATGACGGTCTGGGCGTTCTCGTGGCAGCACTGGCAGAAGTACTTGCCCAGGTACTCGCAGTAGCGCAGCCGCTTGATGTAATCTGGCCAAGCCCAGGCAGACAGGGAGCTCAGCCCAGGCACGGGCTCTGCCCAGCCACACACTGCACTCCCCATACTGCTCAGCACTGCCAACAAGCAAGGAACTCTGCCTTGCTGGCATCTCCTCCAGGCCAGACCGCTCAGCACTGGGGTCTGCAAGCCCCCCTCTGACTGCACAAGTCTTTGGGACCAACAGTCCAGCCTCATGCAGCCACATCTACCTACACATTCAGGGAAGAGCTCTGCAGCTGTACCCAAGCAGAACCTACTGACACCTTGAGGATACCAACAGAGGACTTTGCCTTACATGAGTCACAATCTGAAATCCAAAGGACAGGCTGGCTGCTCTTTGCCTTCACAAGCTCTGTAACCTTCTGGAAGAGGAGGCTCCTTTGTGCATGGTGCACACCAGTGTGCAAGCAGAGCTATGAAAGGCAGTGTAGCACTGCCCCAGTGACCTTGTGCTGAGCTCTACCACCATCCAGCCATTCAGCATCCTTCCAGTTGTCTGCAGGTTCCTCCCCACTCCCCAGCTACGGGTCAGGCTCCCAGCACTCACCAGGATCAGTCCGGATGCCACAGCCTGCACACCGGTAATTCTGCTTGGCCACAGCCACCTTCCTCCTGCCCAGAGACAGAAAACAACATGCATGACCCAGCCCTGATGGTACCTGGCACCAGAAAATGGGTGCTGGCACAGGCCTGGGAGGTTCATGTGAACAACACATGCAAGGGAAAAAGCCCAACATTGTGTCCTGGTCCCCATCAAAGTCACCAACTCCAGGCACTGGTACCATCTCACTATCTCATGGTGGTGACCACCATGGATTTACCAGGCTCACAGCTGGGTAACCCCAGCAGTCAAATGGGAAGAAGAGGATAAAGAACCTTGGTGTTGATGGAAAAGGGTTGGAAGGGGCAGGTCCCCAGAGAGCCCCAGGGTCCTTACGCTGGGGCTGGGTGAATGTTGAAGATGATCTGCGGCCGCGGCGGGGCCCACTCCAGGTTCCCGCGCACCCGAATCCTCAGCTTGTAGATGTCGGCGTGTTCTCCATCGTCAGGAGAGATGGGCAGAGAGTCAGGGATGGGCAGGAGCTGGGAGAGGCAGGCAAGAGAGTCAGGTTCCTGCCTGGTATCACAAAGGCTAGATTGCCAGAAACCTACAACTGCAGCCCTCTGGAAAACTGCCAGGCACCAAGGCTCCTCCAGTCCCCAAGGATCTGGACACTGTTGTTGGAGGCTGCAGAGGCAGAGCCCTGACTCCACTCCCCTTTCTCCAGAGGCAAGACCATCCTCCAAGAGGCAAGACCTCCCTCCTCCATCCACAAAGGGATCAGTGGGACAAGCAGAGCCCCTCAGCAGTGGCCTGAAGCCAGGGGTTCAGGGAAGATCAAATGCATTTGGTGACAGGGACTCACAGCCTTACCTTCTGTGGGGCGTCGTGCTCAGGGACCAGCCACTCCAATTCAGAGGCCGCTGGGAGCTGCATGCCTTCAAACTGCTTCAGCAAACCCATGGCCACGGCCTCTGCTGAGTTGGAATTGAGGAAGGAGTGGGATCTAGAAAGCAAAGGAATTGTTAGTACTGAGTCTCACAGCTGTGCCCTCCTCCCAGCCCCTGATGCCAGTCCCAGCTCAAGCCAAAGACGCTCCCTTAAACTCTGATACCTTAATTCTGCACTGGTGTACACAGGCTTAAAATTTATATACCTGACTGGTTTCTGTCTTTGTAGCTGTCCACAAGCTAGCT
Source organism: Climacteris rufus (assembly GCA_013398175.1). Classification (NCBI taxonomy): domain Eukaryota; kingdom Metazoa; phylum Chordata; class Aves; order Passeriformes; family Climacteridae; genus Climacteris; species Climacteris rufus. Next base: position 354,767 of record VZRZ01004765.1, on the reverse strand, counting down.
AACAGCATCACAACAACTGAAAGGTGAGCAAAACTGAATTCACTTAACAAAACCTCTGTGTTGGCAAGGGAAGCTGCAAGGTGACAGCCAGTGCCTGTATGAGCCAGAAACAACTGCTCTCCCAGTGTGAACCTACCCAAGCAGCTGCTAACCATGTGTGTCACCACATGAGCAGAGGGGTCCCCACATCCAAGGGAGGGAAGGAGGAAGGGAAGGGATATCTACTCCAGTGCAAAACAGCAACTGATGCACGTGGAAGAACAGAGCTGGGCAGGAAGGAGAATGTGGTACCAAGATTTCCCACCATGAGGTTCAAGACGTACATGGAGTCCGAGGAGAGAAAGGACTTCCTGCTGGAGTCTGGGTTCCTCTTGATGTCTGCATCTGAATCACAAACAGACAAGGTGGAACAGATGGGACAGGGCAGGGGGATACACTCATTTCAAACCAAAGCTTCAAGGTAAAACTCATCAAGCTGTTCAAAAGCACATGAACTACAGCATCAAATTCTACCAGTGGCACTGAGCAGCAAGGAAGGGTGCAGTCTAATCAGTCAGCTGTCAGAGCTACGAGGGAAAGGCAAAAGGCATGGTGGGATGCTGTGAAAACAGCCAGCCTGAGGTTTGAGGGAGACAAGTGGCTGCTGGTACAGGTCACACACCAAGTCCTAGCAGTGACATGGCCTGAAACAGAACACACACAGGAGCCTGGAGGACAGGACTGCAGGTTAGCAAGGTTTAGTAGCTCTCTACACACAGTATAGATGCTGGAAAGGATTAGCAATGGGATGCAGAGCCCTTCTCTCTACTTGACCACAGCCTGTAAGATCAGACATTGGCCATGCCACAGCTTGTCAGTGACTGCACAATGGGGCTGGCAGCCTGTGCCCAGCACTGCCAGACACATCAGCATCCCTGCAGAGAGCAGGCCAGCAGCCACAGGGCCAGCCCTCTGCAGGGGCCACAGACCCATCTCCTGAGGAGGGATGGGTCCAAGGTAAGGTGCAGGACACTGGAGTCCTGCTCCCTCCTTCCTCCATCCCAAAGAGCCCTGGGCTGCCCTGCAGCTGGGGTACCAGGCAGTACCCAGTGGTACCTTCACCACTCATCTTTCTTTGACTCCAGCTGGTTAAGCCCTGAGAGGGAATTCATCTCAACAGCAGAAGGCCCCTGGGCCAGGATGCTTCCAGGTGTACAATGCAGACAGAAGCAGGCAGAAACCCTGCTTCACTGCAGATATGACTCCCAAAAAGGGAAGTGGGTGTGCAAGGGGAAAGTACTACAGGTCAGGATAGAAGAGAGGCCAAAGGCACAAGCTTCATCCCAGCAGGTTTTGTACCTCTGGGGAGCTGTAGGAATGGTCTGCAATTACCACACCACCCCAAACACAAGTCTGCAGCTTCTCCTGTCCCAGTGCCTGGCATGGGGAGGCACAGCTCTAGAGTCCCTGCTCCTCTGCCCCAAACAGGCTGACTAACACAAACCTGCACAGAGCCCACACAATCCCAGCCAGGCACCAACTGCACACTGAGGCCAAGGCTGAGCACAGTGCCACCCTGCCCCAGGCTTTCCTACACAGAGCAGAGCTGCCCTAGCAACAAGGAGAGCAAGTCCTGCAAATTTACAGACTCACACTATTGGAATTCAGCATGGTTGCTCGACCCTCATTGTTTGACATCCATTGGTAGAACAGGCACAGGAAAGCACACTAAAAACTCCACTATAGCAGACTAAAAATCCACATATCTACATCAAGCAAACTGAATTCCAGCTGCAGAAAACAGGGTTTTTAAACAGCCTCCTGACCATGTAGAGCACCAGCCAGACATACCTGCCATGCTCTGGTGCCTTCTGCTCTGCCCAGGAAGGTCCCGCATGGTCCTAGACTACGACAGACACGAGCAAACAGCGGGGCACACACAGCACAGTGTTTGCCAGGTGCTATGGGGAGGCAGAGCCAGCACACTCAGGCACTGACATGGTCTCAGGAATGGCAGAGGGAGCCAAATCTGACCCTAGGCTCCAAAGGAGCTAGCACTGGGATCCTGCCATGCTTCACTTCCTGACATTAACTGCAGACACTGCCCAAAAGCCTCATTAGCTGCCCAAAACACCTCTGCTGCAAATCACCAGGTGGGACAGTCCCCAAGAGGCTTATGAACAGCCCCCAAATCTAAGGGCATCACCCCAAACTTCATTTGCCAGCTGCAGGCCAGGATTGAAGCCCTGGTCTGTGAACACAGCAGGGCTGACAGGGAAGCTCTGAGTACCAGCATCTCTGGCAGGAGCAATGCGCTGGTGCCAAACACCTGACAGGAGAGATCAGTAGCAGCCCAGCAGGCTGTTCCCTTGCTAAAGCAAACAGGGAGCACATGAAGGTTATTTAAACACGGCCAGCAGACCAGAAGGATTACCTAGCAGTACTGTAAACAATAAAAACACTAAGCTGCATGTGATCCCAGTGCTTAGGGCCGCCAACATGAACAAACTGCCTGTGTCCTGTCTGATCTCACTACTTCTCTCTCCAGAACTTCTTTCTGGAAGGATTCCACTCCAAGTCAAGTCTGATCAGAATGGGAAGGGCTTGCTGTGGTTCAGCTCAGAGTTATGGCACACCAGATCTGCCAAGTCAAGCAGGATAATGCTCCCCAAGGCACTTGGGATAGAGACCTGGTCCCACACTGAAGAGGACTCTGCTCTCATCCACCCCAGGCTCAGCCTTCAGCACCTACAGAGCCACAAAGCTGTGCCATTGCCCTGTGAAGTCCTATCCCAGGTAAGACAGGTCTTCACCACAGCAGTCACTTTTGCTACATCCATAATTCTGCACAGCAAAATGCCCTGAGGAATGGAGCCCACAGCAGCACTCCTCTGCCTCCTCTCTGCTCCATCCTGCCACATCATCCTGCCACAGCTTTTCTTGCTGATGTCTGGATGATGCTGGAACGAACTGACAGATCTGAAACCAGGCAGATTCTGAGATGTGTGCACGTGCACACACACACACACCTTGCACACACACACAGGTGTCACAGAGGAGCACTGCAGGGTACCTGAGAACAAGGAAGCCATTGACACTGAGAGGCCGTTCTTGGACATTTGAATCAGGTTAGATCCATCGTTACCATCTGTGTGACATGGTGATGACAAAACAGTTGACTTCAGTGCTTCAGCCAGGCCAAAGAGAAAGGGCATAACACAAGAGCAGCACTCACACAGGAGAGCCCAGAACTGAACTCACACACCCCTCTGTGGGCCTCACAACTGAGCCCAAAACCCCGTCCTCAAGGACTGAAAGGAGAGGTTGCTGTCAATAGTTAAGAGACAAGAAGTTTAAAGCTGGAGACTGGACTACTCCAACCTCTTTTTAAAGTCAGAGAGAGGGAAGTACTGCTGAGAAGTAAGCCATCCACTTCAGAGGATGAACAAGGCTCTGCAGGAAACATACCCAGGGACTTGGACAGGTCCCCTGTGGGTCATAAGCTCGGTCACCCAAATTGTGAGGAGCAGAGACTACAGGTATTGCAGGTCAGGATGTGACCAGCACCCACCATCCAAGAGGTAGGTGGTCAGAGTTATGGCTCCTTCTGCCTGGAGAGGAGAAGAGCAGAATGGCAGCTCTCCCACCTCTCTCTAGCTGTGACAGCAGCTACATGTACCAGGCAAGGAAATGGAAACCATCTACCAGTCAGAGGCACAGAGTGTGACAGGGCTAGAGAAGATTTTGAAGGAAAGTCATGCCACCACATGAGGGAAACTGATTGCTCTGCTTATACTCAAAATTGAGCCCTTTGCTTGGGAAAAGCCATCCTGAAGGCCAGAGGGACATACTCTTCTTCAGCAGGACTGACCTCAACACAACCACACCAAGGAGGAGTCTGTCTCTACGTAGAAAGCCAACACAGCCATTCCCTCCTACCTCGGATCTCGTACTCTTCCACATCCTCTGCAGAGCCAGAGTCAGAGAGGCGCATGGAGCCGTGGGAGCTGAACTGGGAGCCGCTGTCTGTCGCCACGAGACCTGGGAGCAATGCATCACAGCACAGCCAGGTCATCAGTGGAAGTGCTCTGAAGGGTCACTGACAGCTATGGGAGAAGGGGATAGCCAGGTACAGCCAGAGAAGGGAGGGACGCAGCTCAAGGATGGAAAACACTGGGTTCAAAATGAAATTACATTCCCTCACTCTGTGCCAGCAGCACACAAGTGTTATCAATGTACGGGATCTGTCACTTATGGCCTTCAATAGCAGCAGTTTCACAAAGCTTTGAACCACCTTGGTAGCAATATAACTGTTTCCCAGGAATGGGCAGGAAGGCAAGATAGGCAAAGGACAGAAAACCCACATCCCACTAGCTGATGAGCCCAGAACACATCACCCACTCTCTGAGCCCATCTCCTGGCAGGTGGGGAACAGGTGCCTGGTGCGGATCTGCTGGCGCCGAATGCGGATCTTCTGTTTCAGCTCTTGGATCTCCTTGTCACTGTCCTCTTCCTCCTCCTCCTCCAGCTGCCTGCTCATCATGTTGCATTTCATCAGCTCAATGGCAGCGATCAGGGACTCTGAGATGCTGAAGTGGGCATTCTCCTGCAAGAGCAAAAGCATTCAAGGCTATACCATGGACAAACTAGGAAGACTTGGTAAAATCTTGTTCCCCACCTATGACAGGAAAGAGCTTATTACTTATGGATGGTGGTAGAAAGTCATTAATCCCTGTCAATCCTGCAAAATTTGACTCTTCTATGAGAACCTAGAAAATAAAGCCTTCTTGGGCACCAGAATACTCACAAAACAAGAGGCATCCTACAAAGAGGATGTGCAACACATCCACTCTGGGAGGTCAGGATACGGCCCTGAGGGGTCCTAACATATTGAAAAGTGCCGTGCATGCGACCGATGGGCAGATCCCAGATACCAGACACTGCCAAGGAGCTCAACCTTGGAGCTCTGTGCACAGCTCTACAGCAGGAAATACCATGGCACTATCTTCCCCATGGCAGAAAGCATCCCTGAACCTGCTCTAAGATGCATTCTCCAATGCACACAGGCTGCTGCTGCTTCCCTCACCTTCTCCAGGTCTGCACAGCTGCCAAAGTCCTGCTCAGAGAGGTAACTGATGAGGGACTGCCCTTCCGAGGGTCTCCTGAACATCCCTTCCCCTGAGCTCAGGTACTGTCCAGAGTCTAGAAAAGCAAGAGACACAGATTAGAGGGATGGACCTGCTGCTATCTCCATGCCACCAAGTACTGCCAGTGCACAGCCAGCATCCCATAAACAGATGCCAGCAGCTGAGGCCACCACAGCCAATGGAGGACTCTGATCAGGACAGAGTGTCCCCGCTGGGGCTGGCTGTACTCACCATACTCCATGTAGAGGGAGCTGGGTGTGCTCAGTTCACTGCTCTGCGTGGAAGCAGAGACCGGCCCTCTCCCTCCGCTTGGATCACCGTGGGACTCTGGAAGGGAAGATGACACCAGGCACACCTCAGTACCCCAGAGGCACCCAGCCACTGCACAGGGTGAAATGAAAGGGGCTCAGCATCACACACACAGGCACAAATGGATGGAAATAAAGAGGGACATCTTCCTGCTCCATGCCACAGCTGAGGGCAAGCCCAAGAAGGGACAAAACTACAAGGACATTTCAGGCAGGAGAGAAGGGGAATCATAAAGAAAAGATCATGACAGCCATGGAACAGTCGAGTCCTGAACCTTCCTCTCTTTACCCCAGAGCAGAGCTGGGGGACACAATGGGCTCCAGCAAGTGCCTTTTGCCAGCCCCTTTTTCATGCTGATGGAGGAGTTATCCCCCAGAACAGAGTCGGAAGAGGAGACACGGGAAACCTGAAGAGCCAAGGGATTTTGGGGGTCCCAGAACTGCAAAGCAGCCCGGACAGCAGTGTAAGGAGGCATCTGAAGGACATGTTCTTGCTCCACTATAAGCCAGAGTTCCCTGCACACAAAGCTGGAGCCTGGGTGCAGTGCTCAAGGTGACCTACACGGGCTGTGGGCAGGGCTCTGCCCCACACACACACCGTGCAGCAACTCTCTGCCAGCCTGAGCCAGTGCAGACTGCCAGGAGCTGGCCTGACCAGAGACCAAGCACAGGGAGCCATGGCCCCAGGCAGCACCTGGATGGAGTGACTGAGTGACAGACGACTGCTGAAGGAGACTGAAAACACCCTGACTGGAGTGGGACAGGATCATAGGACCCTGGATACAGGGCAGGTGCCAGCTGACATCCTGAGCGTAAAAGGGCATCCCTGTCTTCTCAACTTCCTACTCTTTTGTTCCCAGCTTTGTGCCATAACTCTGATGTGGCTCATGGGGTGGATGCCTAGGGGATGTAACACAGAACAGAGCCTGTTGCTGAAGAGTAAAGTGAGGCAGTGCTCGGCATCATCACCTGGAGCAGGACCCAGGGATGGACACATCTGTCTGAACACCCATCACCCCAGGGAGCAGCATCCCCAGACACAGAACCCTTAGCACCCAGATGTGAGCTTGACAAACCCAGTGCCACTGTTCAGAACAGCCCATTGTTTTTAACTGCTGACTCTTTCTGCATTTGGGGCAAAGGGATGGCAGCACCCAAGAACTTCTGCTTAGGAGGAAACCTGCCCCAAGCCCTACAGAGCATCTGGGAGTCCCAGCTGTGGGTACATACAGTGCAATTCCAGTCAACATCAAACCTCCCTGTGCCACAGATCTGCTAAATAAAAGGAAAAATAAGATGTTCAAGCCCATGCCTGCTTAGCTGTCAGCCCTTATTCACTAGGTAAGAGATGAAACCTCTCCTGGCTCCTGAGGCAGTGGGTGGAGGGAAGGGCAGGGGATGCAGCTCAGAGACTTGGTGGCCAGTGCTCCCTAAAGCCATGCAGGGGAACTGAACACACTTCTGGGTCTGGTCCACTGCTTCCACAGACCAAGCTGGGATCTTCAGTCAGGTTGCATGCAGGAACCAGACCACATTTCAAAGCATCAGCTAGGACACAGCAAAAAAAGAATGTTTTTTGTTTTCTAAATGAACACTAATGGGTTGATGGCAATCCTGAACTTGATGCAATGATCACTAATGAAGGGCTGTTGTACTGGCTCCCAAACCTGCCACTGGATCCTCTATTATAATGGTGATATCCCTGAGGCCTCCTGTGCAGACAGAGGAGGAGAAGGGCAGCGTTAAGGGAGAGAAAACAGAGACAGACTGGTTACTACTTAGCAAGGACCTCCACTTCTCCCATGAAGGCAGCGGCAGGGCCAACTCCCACAACTGGTTGTCCCCTCACATCCCACTCTCCCTATCCCCATGCATTCACTCACTCACAGGATGACCCAGAAGGTTAACAGTGGAATGAGCCCAGGCCCCAGCCCAGTGCCCAGCCACGGACCCATGTCTCAGCCAAGCAGGGCCAGTGGGGAAGCACGACAGCTGATGCCACAGCAATGCTGTCATTTTCTAAGATTCTGGTAGAAGCTGCCAACACCAGTAACAGTCCAGCCCAGGGCATTGTGGGAAGCAAGATGTCATCCCATCATTCCAGTGTGGAGCTGAAAAGCTAACAGAAAAAAATTTCCCAACCTCTTGCCCACTGCTCCTTTCCCCACTCTGATCCACGGAGTCAAGGGGGTGGCCAGCATCAGCCTCCTGGTATCAGCAACTCCCACACCCAAAAGCCACCCCAGGAAAGCTGTCCCATTACCGTGCAGCTTCCCAGAAGTCACGTTGGTGTCGGAGTGTGAGCGCACGTGGCTCTTCTTGACGATGCCCTGCGGAGCTGAGGACTGTCCCTCCGAGAAGCTGGACCGGCGCAACAGGCTCAGGCCCCTGCTGCCACCTCCGCTTGCCCCCTGCTCCCCCAGGGATGATACTGAGTCCAGCTTCTGGGAGCTGCTGGAGGAGAAGAGTTTGGAGCTACTGCTCTTGGTGCTGTTGGTGCTGGCACTGCTGCATGCGCGGCCCCGGCGTCCCAAGTTGCCAATGGCCAGGTACTCTGGCCCGTCATTAACATCGCTCTGTGGATCCTCCTGACTCCCTGTCCAAGTATCCTCGCTCTGGCTGGTGGTGCTGGAGCTCATCTCGCTGGCTGGAGAGAAGGGGTCTTTGGGTGAGGGGACGTGAGTGGCAGAACTGGGCTGCTCCAGAGGGGACCTGCCCTCGCTGAAAGAAGAGGACCGGGTGGACGGGCAGCGCTCCTGGGGCTGGCTGGAGTTGGAGCTGCCACAGGAACTTGCTGGTCTCCTGTCTGGACAGAGGCAGGAGCATGATTTCACACACTCTGGCACAAGCAGACCATCCTATGGCAACAAGCTTGTGGCTTCACACCAACACATCCACCCACCACACATGAAGGAAAGGGATCTCCCTCCCATCATGGGCAGAAGTCTTCCATACCCACCCACTCCAACAAATACAAGAGCAGTTAAAATGATAAAGTCTTTTCTGGGTCTACCCTGAGCTCCCCAGCCCACCCTTGATACCTGGGAGGCCAGAGGAGGCTGGATGTTGGAGGCTGGAGAAGGACCCAAAGCAGCGCTGCTGTGTGCAGGTGGCAGCAGGGACGTAGGGGGATGCAGGCAGGGCAGTCAGGCTCTGACTCTTGGTCACTGGAGATGGATTCTCACTCTTCCTGCTAAGCTGAAGAGAGACAGCATCATCAATAAATCAGCATCTATGGGGCTACATGTCAAAGGAGGAGCAATAGAAAGGGATCGATCTGCAAACGCCTGGTCAGCAGCCACAAAGGATACAGCAGCCCTTGGAACAGGAGGATGGGGAGGGAAAAACACAGCACCACAGAAGGGAAGCGGCTCTTTGTTCACAGCTACAGGACAGACTCCCACTGGGAAATTACCAGGCTCTCAGTGAAATGATCCAGGCAGCCCAGCGCTCCAGGCAGCCGGCTCTCGTGTCCGTCAGCGCTGTGATCACACATCTCCCTTGTCCCAGCAGGAGGGTCTGACGCGCACAGGGATGGCAGTGACGTGCCGGCCAGCTGAAAGAACACAGCCCCATTTAATGAAGTCTCATTAATTGCTCTTCTCTGGGGAGCTCTGTGCAAAGAAGGCAGCTGCTGTTCCCCTCCTCTGGAGAGGGGGCAGCTGGCGCAGAGCTGCTCTGGGGCTCACTGGCACAATGAGCAGGAGGGGGCACCCAGGTGTTCTGGGGTGTCGCCCATGCCCTCAGAGGGTGACTGTCCCTCATGACCAGGCAGCTCTGCGTGCTGGCCCTGAAGCCTGGGACTGCTGGAGAGGGCTTTAAAGGTGCCTCTTAGAAGGAACTGGTCTTCAGGTCCTCTACTCAAACCCTTGGTGCCAGCCTGAACCAAGGTGTCCGACTACAGGCTCCACACAGCCACCTCCCACCCCAACCCCTGACAGGTCATGCACAAGGACCAGTTCCCCGCTCTCCTCCCCTCTTGGAGCAATTGTTACTACTACCAAGTCCAGCCCCTTGGCCAAGGGCTCCATGTGCAGAAGCAGCCATAGACAGTCAGCATCTGTGGAGAGCCAGATGTAAAATCTGGGATCTCAACTCACCATGGAGGTGTCAATCTGAGCGAGAAGCCTGGGGTTGTTCTGCTCAACAGCTTCCAGGCACTGCAGCATGGCCGTGACGTGGGCGTCACTGAGCAGGAAGGCAGTATCTGGAGAGAAAAAAATGCTGCCCAAGGGACTCCCTCTCACCCCCGTGGTTTGACACACCGGTTGCTCACATGCAAACCAACTCTTCTGTCCTCCCTCACCCCCACGCACTTGGAAACGCCACCAGCTAGATACTTCCCTAACAAGAAGAAAAAGGCCCATTGCTCTGTACCTGTGTAGAACTTCCTGATGTAGTGGTGGTTCCCCAGGAGCGGCCTCAGCTGTGCTGACAGGCAGTGGCACTGCAGGCTGTGCTGCAGCCACAGCTGCGCGATGGCCTGGTCCCCCGGGCCCTCGGGGTCACGCTGGCTGCTCTCCTGCAGGCTGATGAACTGGAAAGGGATGTCAGGCACAGGTTAAGGCTTGCAGAGGCAAGGAGGGGAGCAGGGCTTGTTCCACTACGTGTTTTTAGTCCCCTTGATAACAGCAGCTTTCCAGTGCCAGTCACTGCCAGCGGGAAGAAGGGCATGTCCCAGCAGTTCCCCAGCCACAGGAGGCAAAAGCACCAGGCAGGAACAACGCTACAAAGGTCATCTCCTGATCAAAGTCCTCTGACAGCCACCAGCACAATTAATTTCTCCTGCACACTCTCTCACCCATATGCTTTGCCCCTGACCTGGAGGGACTCCACTCTCCCAAATCCAAGCCAACCCTGGTGGTGACGGTCATGTTCTTGCTGACACATCAGCTGGGGAAGGTTATGGCAATGCCTGAGCTGCTGCAGCTTGCAGAGCTGCACTGGAGTTACACCCCACATTCCTGCAGCAGGCTGGACACAGGGACCACCAGTGGTCAGCCCTTTGTGCCTATCCACAGCAGGAACCATGGATGTCAACACAGGACACCTGAGGACCAGGAGCACCCCTGTGTGCCAGTGGCTGGCACAAGTCAGGAATGTGAAAATAAATGCATGGTGAAGCCACAACCCAGAAACAGGACAGCCCAGACCCTTAGAGATTTGCAGAGACACATGAATCACCCCTGCATACACACAAGCACTACTTGTGCCAGTTCCCTTGGTGATGCCTGCTGCACCCAGCCCAGCAGAGCTGGAGAGTGGCCTGGCAGGAATAAGCAGCCGATTGTCTCAGCCCAAGCCACACTGAGTTCCCAGGACACGGCTTGTACCCAAACACACGGCTGCTCCAGCCTCCACAAGCCGTGGAGACACTTTACTCTCAACATCCCAGGCACCACTATCCCACCAGTGAGGCTCCAGCCCAGCTGCCCTCTCCCTTCCCCCTGGGCACAACAGGCCACCCCACCAGGACCCACCTTCTCCAGGTGATGAGCAGAGCCCGGACTCAGCCAGCGAATGTCCTTCACAAACTGCCAGTAATCCTTCTGTCTGCAGCACACCTGCCCGGGACAGGAGCAGTCAGCTACCACCTCCCAAGAGCCAGTTAGATGAGAACACCCCCCTTAGTCCCTTGCTGCCACGAAAGGACATGCTGCTTGCCTCAGCTTTATTCAGACAATGAGGTTTTTCCTTAGTTATTCTTCCCGTTAGAGAGGAACTGCAGCAGAGTTGCTGTTTTCCTCACCACCCTATTGGTTGTAAACACAGACCCAAAAAGTGTCTCTTCACCAAAAAGCTGATTATTTTCACTTCCATCTCTATTTCCTCTTTCACAAGTGACAGAGGAATAGCTTCTGTTTGGTAGTTTATTTGGTTTGGCAGGGAGAGTAGTTTGTTTTATAAGACTAGAAAACTAACATGGCAATTTTAGTTCTCTAGACTGAATTGGGTTTTCTGGACAAATAAATAAAATTCACTCAAAAGTTAAAAAACCTATTACCTTAGTTCTCTTAATGTCTACATATGGATTTTTTCACCTTTTTTTTTTAATTCCCAGCTGTAGGCAAAAAAAAAATTGCCAAGAAAATAATAAGTAAACAGAAATGTTTTGCTGGAGCAACTATGAGACAACTGCTGTTAGGAAGCTGTATTTTCACAGGCCTCACTGTGCAACTCCAATAGCTTGCTTGGTGTCACACGTGCCTGAGCAGAGGAGACATTTCTGAGTGGAAGAGCTGTCTTTGCCTATAGTAAAAGCACTGAGGAACACAACACACCATCCTGGTTTGCAGGTCTGGCATGAACCAATAGACAGACAAGCAAAAATCATTTAAACCTCACTTCCATGAATAGCAGGTCTGTCAGAAGGGAGCATTTTGCTCATGTGGGAAAGGCAGCTCCTCTCTCTGTTGATCTCCCAAAGAAGGTCCCTGGTCCATGCAACTGGGGGTTAATGGAACAGAGCAGCACCTCAGTGAGTGCTGTCTGCAAACTTAATAAATCCAGGGAGCAAAGCTCCCTGCTGGGACAACCTGCCAGTCTGGCTCTTCCTGGAGGTTTATTAGCTTGGGTGCAGCACTGCATGGGTGCAGCTTTCCTGATCCAGGACCCAGCTGCCCGGGCAAGCTGCCTGGGGCTCCTCTGTGCCGTTCTCTTCTCTCTGGGTGGCAGAGCCACTGATGGGAAGCCTGACCCCAGGCATGCCCTGTAGCCTCACTTCAGCTTCCCACTGTAAATTAATTGTGCTGGTAATTGCAAGCTGAAGGGGAGATCTTCAAGCCTCTGCACACAAGTGGGAAAGAGAAATTCTTCCAGGCAGCCACGGAAGGGGGAAGGCTGGATAAGCAACTGCAGGCACAACAAGAGCCTGGAAAGAGTGATCCCATTCACGCAGAGCGCGGGTTTGGCTGCCAGCTCCTGTTACTAACACAGCTAACCAGAAACAGTAAAGATGCAAGGTTCCTCTTGCCAGGCCTCGCTGGGGATGTGTCCAAGTGCAGATGATACTGGGGTGACTCATTGCAAATGCAATTTAATCGCTTGGCTGCAGCAGGAAGAAAGGAGAGAGGGGCTGGCCTCAGCACAGGGGGCACAACTACTTAGAAAAACCATATTGAAGGTAGATGAGACAGAAAGAACGTGCACCCAGGTCCCTCTGACAATCACAGCCCTTGCCAGGCAAGCTCAGTCCCTGCTTGGATCATTTCCCACATTGCTACACACACTGTACCCATTCTGTGCTATGAGCACAGGAGTGAGCTGCAGCAGACAGGACTGACACACCTGCTTGTGACAGGCACTGGAGCTGCTACAGACAGACAGACAGACAGACAGAGAGAGAGCCGTGCTGGCAGGACAGGGCTGTACCTTGTCACGGATGAGCCCATGGTAGAGGATGCTGTGCATGTCTCTGCAGAGTCGTTCCAAGCCGCCATACTTGGACCAGACGTTTGGGTTGCTGATGGACACCAAACCTTCCACTGTGGTCTTCAGGTTGCCAAGGAGCTTCCAGTGCTCCTTCCTGCAGAGGAACACAGCAAGATACATCAGAGATAAACAGCAAGAGGAGCTTCACTACAGGAACATGGTATTGCACTCTCTCCAAGGAGACTCTGGTCAGGCTGAAACCTTTGGTGGTCCAAAAGCTAGCAAAGGTGAGCTGAAGCACTTTACACCTCCCTGCATGGTTTGTGGACACAGGCTGTATCACAATGATTCTTTTGATGACTGACAGCCAGCACCAGGAGACAGAGAGAACAGACTGATGGCTCCTGCAATGTACCACTTGCCTACTCTGGGCCAAAAGAGCTGGAGATTATCTTTCCAGACAGCCTCTGGCTCCACTCACACGCTCTCTCTAACAGAGCAGCAGCCCCTCTCTCTAACAGGAGCTCAGCAGCTGTAAGGAAGGGTGTGATGGCCACCACGTTAAGCAGACCCTGTATTTACAGAGCAGCACTCCCCAAGCAATGCACACCATATCGAGCACTCCAGCCCCATCAGGGTGCAGAGGTGCTGCACACCCAGGGAGGTGACACTTCACCTGCACCTCCACCTGCACAGCTGCTCTCCAGGCCCTGAGCTGCTGCAGGCACAACTTGACTTTCTTGCAAAAGTGTTCATCACGTTTTGGACCGAGATAAGCAAACTGCTGGTGAACTCAAGAGCATGCACAACAATTCACCAGTACCACCCCCCTTGGCTGCCCTGCATACAGCAAGAAATCACCATTATGTGCCACAAAGCAGGGGTGATGGTGCAGAGAGCTAACACCATTTGCCTATGCAAAAGCAGCTTTGGGGAAGGAAGCTTTGGTTGACTGAGGTTCCCACTCAAGCTGCTTGACAGTGTTGCCAGATGAACAGCAGCTGTCAGATAGGAGCCACTCTCTCAGAAGCAACAGGAACGTTGCAAGGTATAGTAAAGAGTGTAAATAACAAAAAAAAAGTCTCTGCAGGGTTTGTAACAAAAGGACCCAAAGTGAGACCTTAGAATGAAAGTTCAGCTTTTCAACTGGCAAGAAACAAGACAGTGTTTCAGCTGTTAATCCCTCCCACAGCCAAAACAAAACTGGATTTCCAAAGCAAAAGGAACAAAAAATAAAGGAAAAAATTTAACATAAATACCATTATTTAAAATTGCTCCAATTTTCATCTCTTGAGGATCAAAGCGTGGGCCGCATACTTCTGGTATTTAAAACAGAGCTTTTGTCACCAATGTTCTCTTTTCAAGACTAGTTCACCACTCCCAAACTGATAATTTGAATAAGCAGATCATGAATTATTTGCTGTACTTCAAGCTCCCCATCCACTCCCCTTCCTCATCAGAGAGACCTCACCACTTTCAGTGCCCACCTAGGCTTAAACCATCCCACCAGCAAAGCCTGTCACCCTGACAGCACTGGAGCTCTAAACCAGACTGCAGTGCATAAGGCAGTATGTGCATGTTTATGGTGTCCTTAGACTAACAGGCACAGCCAGGGCTTTATCTCAGGAGAGACTGAAGAAAAATGCACAGATAAAAATCAAAGGCAGCTTCCTGAAGAGGACAGGACTTGGGGAAACACAACAAAAATGATCCAGCTCTTCTGAATTTATGGGCTTTTCCCATCCCAGCCCTGAGGGATGCAGATTCTCTTTGTCTATGCATGCCCAGAGAGGTATCACCAGTCCCTGGTCAAAGAACACTTGCAGCCACTGAGCTCAAAATATCACCAGCTCCTCCCTAAGGTATTTCTAACACTCAGAGTTAGGAAATGCAAGTGAAAGCTCAGCCACACCACTGATATTCCAAGTCAGTGAGTCAGGGGAACTCCCTCCCGTGTCATTTCATGCTATAAAAAGCAGGCAATGCACCCAAGGATGTGAGGGTAGCACACACACAGATCTGCCTTTCCAAATGAATGGTCTCATTAAAGGACTTGTGCATCTCTCAAGAAGTAGGAAACCAAGATCCAAAAGACTGGAGTCACAGCTCCCTCCTAGCACAGGGAAACTAAGGGTGGGCAATCCTCAAACAAAATAACCTCAAAATGTTAAAAACTAAACACAGAACCACATAGGGAGTGAGAGGTGTAATTAAAGAACCTTTGCAGAGGTTGAACCTACCAAAACTGAATTAAATCCTGGTAGGACAGTAAGTATCCTAGGGGATTTGCTGGCCCAAAGTAGTTCACAACTCGGACTCACAAGACCCAAACCCCAGCTGTTTCTGGGCTGGAACATGCTGAAAAGCACACAGTGACACAAGGCTGAAGAAATTAAGACCCATATAGTTGGCTGCAGGTGGCAGGGAAACTGAGAGAGCACAGCAAACCACATTTCAGCTTTTGAGCGGACTCTGGGGTAACCCTGAATTAGCAGCAGGGTTTGCACCCCTCCCACTGACAGAGCCTGGACTTCAGCTGCCAGGAGGCATGGAGAAAGCTCAAGTTCCCTTTTCTTCTGGTGTTCAGAGCACTACTATGAAATCTGCTTGTTTTTTCCTGAGTAAAGAGAATTCTCCTTTGCTAGTGCTATGGAGAGCCTGGCATGGGGTGAGGCCAATTCATATTACATCATAAAAACACCCTGATTTACAGTAAGGGCAAAGTGAGCAATGCCCCACAGGGTCACAGTACATGAGCAGAGCTTCCCCTGCAAGAACCACACGTGCTTCTGTCTCCTGTTCTAGCAGAGCCTGGCTCCCCCAGACAGAAGGGCCAGGGGTGTTGGCAGGGGCCACAGCTGGTAGAGCACTGGTGAGATCTCAGCTGCATCCCTCTCCTCCCTTAAAGATAACCTCTGATCCAGCCTCCAGTTTTAACCACCAGCTCCACAAACTTGGTGCTGTCTCCTTTCTTTACCACGACAAATTCCATCTCCAGGTACAACAACATCATCCTGCCATCAGGAACTGTCCCAAATACAACTGAACCTTTTGCACTGGAGTGATAAAAGACAGAATCCAGCCTTGGAGCAAGAAATGGCTTAATGCTGCCACTGCTGACAACAGGGAATGCTGCTTGTTCTTCCAAGGCTTTCTCAGACACCTCCATGCCAGCAAGGATAGGAACTTCTCTTGGTCCAAGTCAGCAAATGTGACTCACAGCAGAGGCAGGGAGCCATGCTGCTGACTTCTTTGTTTAAAATAAAACCAAACCCTGATTACTTTCCAAAACAGAATCACACAGGTAGTCAGCATTCCAAAATGAAATATAAAAATGAAGCTCATCTTTCTTGCAAACATCTGCTGTGTGTCTCCTGTGCTCTGCAGGAGGCACCCAGCAATGGCTGCTTGAATCCTGACCTCTACCTGGAAGGCTCCTTTGATCCTTCTTAGCACAATAAAGAGGTCAAGCTGAGGATGACAAGGTTATGGAGGGAATCCTGACAAATCTCCAAGGACATTCCTGTGCTGGCTGTCAGTTCCTCCTGCAGAAACCGAAGACGCCGCGTAACGCGCGCTGCGCAGAGCCTGCTCCCGCCTCGCTGTCCCCAGATCTCCCAGACAACCAGCAGCCCCTTCCCTGGACTCCCCCGCCTGCTCCTCCAGCAGGCTCAGCATTGCTGGGAAAAGGGATTAAAAGAAAGCCAGGCTTCGTGCAATTCATCTGCAGTCGTGGGGAGTGGCTGACGAGGCAGAGGAAGCCAGAAGAGCTCTGCCAGCCCAGCAGGGATGGGCAGGAATAGCCAAGCGGGTTGGCTGGAAAAGGGACATGCAGGGTGACTTGCACTCCTAATAAAAGCTTGTGCTGCTACAGAATGGGGGGAACAATCACAAAAGGTGCCCCCAGCAAACACAGCCCAGAGCTGCTGCTTGCTGACGCACTCTTGTTCTGCACTGGCAAAGGATGAGGGAACAAAATAGGGATTAAAGGTGTTTTTTAACTTTCCCATGGCAGATAGCTTTACCTGCTCGTCTGGCTAAGTCTCTCACAAGCAGATGACCACAACCTGTGGACCCAGGGTGCTGTCCATCAGGCTTCAATCTGCACAGGACCTTCCTGTGACAAGCACAGAGGCAGCCAGAGGCAGCGGCAGGCAGAGCAGATCCCCACAGCAGCCCTCCCAGGGACCAGCTACTCACATCTCTCCACTGCTCCCAGCACAGGTTCCCTTTAGGAGCCCTCTGCTCTGGTCCTGCTGTCCCTGAGGGTCTTGCTGGTGCCAGAGCCAAAGGTGGCAGCTCTTTGCCAACCTGTCCAGCTGACCACTGGCTCCTCTGCTCCCCCCAGGACTGCTGTGTCCTCTGCACCACCCACTCACCACCCTGAGAGCCCTGCCCAGCAGCACAGCACTAACCATCCTGCCATGCCTCTATGGACATTGGTATTACAGCCCCTGCCACTCCGTGCATTTCAGACCTGCTGCTTAGAAGGAAGAACCCAGCACAGAATCCTCATTTCCTTCTCCTGTGCTGGCAGAATGATGAACTTCAGCAAAATAACTTTTGCTTCTGCATTTTCCATAATCCATGGGAAGATGGATGCAGCGCTCTTTATCCAAACACTGTCAGTAACAGCCACAATCTACTGTGAAATGGCACCTCACTGGGAATAAAAATGCTAAATCCACACACAAAGGCAAAGCAAGGCCCATGCAGGATCCTCCCCAGGGCATCGGTGCCAGCACCAGTGGGGAATGATGCCCTCCTTGTCCCTGGGGGTGGCACCACCTCAGCCCTATTAGTCACACCACGGCAGAGTCTGGTAGTGCAGGACTTGTTCTTGCAAAGGCAAGAAAATGCACAAAGATGAGCCTGGAAAGACAAAGCAATGAACGCAGTCAATTCCTTCTGCCTTTTACACCCTGCTGTGTCTGAAACATTAGTAAAGAGAGAGAACAGCTCAAATTGTGCAAATCAGAAGGTACCCCAAACGTGTGCTATAGCTTTAAAAGCACCAGTAGCATTTTCCCAGCTGATATGGCAAGCAGGAACAGAGCGACTGGCTGAGCCCCTCAGATAAGGAATGCTTCTTTCCCATATCAAGTTTCAGCTGTTCCTTCCTCCCCAGCCAACACTCCCGATTTCCATCCAACATTCACCAGGGCTTGTGAGCACCAGGGCAAACCCAACGCACATGCAAAAACCTGAAGTAAATAGGCTCGTCATCAAAACACCTCCAGGAAACAGCCTCTGCCGCTCTCACAAACGCTAACAAGAAAAACCAGGCCTGAAGCACAAACGAAGACCACGCAGGCAAGGTCACCGCAGCACGGCCACGCTCACCGCCAGCCACGTGCAGGCCTCGCCTTCGGAAATAAATAATGAGATTTCTGTTCAGCACCTGGAAGAGGGCAGGCAGACGACTGACAGGAGGGAAAGGAGACAGGATCTCAGAGCAGCGAGCTGCAGAGCCACGGGAATGGTGGCAGCGCAGCGTTGGGGCGGGGTGGCTTCACCCTTAAGCTCAGGGTGTGTGAAGCAGTGGCCTGGCAGCTGCTGTGTTGGCCACGGCCGATCGGGGCCACAGTGGGGACAGAGCATCAGGTACTGAGGGCACATCCGCGGCTGTCACTGCCCCTCCAGCGGCCAACACTCCTGCCCAGGGCACGGAGCAGAGCGATGTGCTGGCCGTGGGCAGGTGATGGCAGCCACGCACTGCTGTGACAGCCCGGCCCCCTGCGTGCTTCCTCCCACGAGGGAGCTAACCGGGGGCAGCAGCACGCTCTGCAAGCACTGATCCCACACACGGGGGTTTGTTCGTTCCCAGATTGCTCCCAAGTACCGCCACGCTTGTGCCCTGGTGCTGGCTGTGCACACACTCCCACACACCCACGCAGGACTTGCGCTGCCCGGGAGCATCCCCTGCACATCCCTAGTGCTTCCCAGGCACCACGCACCTGCTGGCGCTGCTGTCCCCGTGTTCGTGCACGCACAGCCCGTGCCGTGTCCCAGATGACCCGCACACGCACGCGAGCGTGCGTTACCCACGCGTGCACACGCAGGGCCCTGCCGCCGCCGGGCGCACACACGCTGCCCCGCACCCCCGGCGCTGGC
>VZRZ01004765.1:316326-330920 GCA_013398175.1 Climacteris rufus | reverse complement strand
GCCGGGAACCGGCGCGGGCGGAACCAACGAGAGTGGAGGGGGAGGCGGGAGGACGGGACCCTCCCACAGCGGCAGCGCGGGAGGGGCGAGGCTGGGCGCGGGGGGGAGCCCCGGCCGTGTCCCCGGGAGCCGCGGGGGCCGGGGGTCGCGGTCCCTGGGGGGGGAACCGGGCACCTTTGTGCCGCCTGGGTGTCTGAGCAGGCCCAGGGAGGCCCTCGGTCCCCCGGCCTTTGGCCCGGTGGCCCTCGGGTTGCGTCTCAGGGCCTCGCCCGGCGCTCGTAACTTCAGGTGCGGCTGAGGTTTGGTGGTCTCAGCTGGCCTGGCCTTTTTATTCTTCTCAGGTTTGGAAGTCGCCAGTGGCAAGTCTCTCGTCTAACCCCTTTGCAGTATAAGAGCAGTCACATCAAGCATGATGTCGCCTCTACCGCGTAGTTTGCTGTGACAATGCACCCCGTTCTGCCCTGCCCTGCTGTTGCAGGGTGTGTGTGTTAGGAAGTTGCACAGGCTCATTACAGACCTGCAGAGCTGTGTCTCTCCAGCGTGTCCAAGGAACTCACACCCACACTGTAGATGCTTCAGTGAGGTATCTCAGAGTAGTACTGAGCCCCCTTAACAGTTGGGGACAATTTGGTGTGTTTCTAGACTTCATCTTCCAGTTTACTTTTATTACAAAAAAAATTAAAATTTGATTCTGTACACTCCAAGACTGCTGTCTTGATTCTAGAAGAGCATGATACATTGGTGCTATCAGGAGACTTTCTTCAAAAAGCGGAATCACGGTTGGAACTGGAATTAATAATTGTAGACTTGGCCTTAGTGGGCCACCATAAAATAAGAGGATTTTTACAAATTTTCTCTCTCTAAATAATGCAGTAGAGTTCTTTGTTTTGGCAGTGGAGATAACTTGTGAAAGGATGTTTAGAGTTTGTCTGAATGTAGAGTAGCATTATAGCATTCATAGAATACTATAAATCTATTTTTATTTTGTAACACACAGTATTTGTGTTTAGTGAGATTAGTAGAGTTACTGATTCTGAGTGGCTCATTGTGTTTTCACATATTCTGATGTTTCCTGGCCAAGTTAACCTTTCAGTCAGTCACTGCTGTGTGGCCTGGCCATTAACTAATAGTAGACTGAAGAGGACTTTTGTAGGGTCGTGGGGACATTTAGTTTAAGGTGATGTTGTGAAGTGGCTGTGTCCCTCAGCTTCTTTGGGTGCATGAGAAATGTGGCTCTTGTCCCCAGGTGAAATCTCTGTGTCTGCTATAACCAAAGAGAAGCTGCAGTCCCACATCTGGTGTGATATCTGAGAAACTGATGTGACCTTAACCTGGGAAATCTGAAGGTTGAGATCTTGATGTTCAGTAAATTCTCATGTAGTAATAAAAATTAAACATATTTTTGTTGTGTTATATGCAGCTCATCTGCAGCAGAGCTTCCAGTTTGATACTGTTCCCAGATAATTCTGCTGTTCTAGCAATAGTTGTAGTCTCTGATCTCAGGCAAGACAGGAGAATGCTTCAGTGTGTCTCTAACAAATGCATAAAATCCCAAATGTCCTTCCTTTACCCAAAGAAGGGAATAGCTAAAAGTCGTTTTGTTCAAAAAGTTGTAACCTTGTGTGCAGCAACTTTAAAAAATAGGATTTAAGAGGAAGCAGATGAACTGTGAAGCATGAATCCATGTTTGAAGTGGCTTTGGTTTCCTTTGTGTATAAAAGGACAGTTTGGAATCCTTGCTCCAGGATCAACCCCTTTGGTAGAGAAGATTCTGTAGATATCCAACCCTGAGTGACCTGTATCAGTTCTAATAGATTTTGTCTGAATATTCAATCATTTTTGCAGAAAGTCAGCTAATTGCCATCTCTCCTTGACTCAAGAAAGACAGTCCACATATTTGTGGAGGCTTCCTATTGAAACACTTTTATCAGTGTTCATGATCGAGATGCAGGAAACACAATTTGACAATTTCCTTTATGGTGTTCTTGTAAACAAGTTAACAGTCAGATAAAAGCTGCCACACCTGTGCTTCTCTCTTCCCTCCTGCCAGGTCAGTGAAGGAAATCAGACTGGTGGGGCATGATATGCACTTGGCAGACCTGCTGTTCACTTCTCACCAGCTTATTTCTTACACATATTTTTGAACTGGTTAATAATTTGTCCAACACTGTTTCCCTGGACAGTAGATCTGATGATTGCTTTGGATTGTGGGTACCTGGGGAGAGATGTCTTGCTTGCTTTTTTCCCCATCATTTCAGTCTTGGTGAACATCTGAAGATCACTGATAGCCCATGTTGTCTCTGTCTGATCTTTCGTAAGAAACTTAGGATGAAAGAGCTAAGGCTGGAATTGATATTTTTATCTGGATTCTGCAAAGTCTGGGAATGAGATTGGATTTGCATTTTCTCAACAGTATACAAAAACTAATGGAGTCATTCAAATGAAAATTTGATGCTGGGCTGAATGCCATGATCTTACAAGCCTCTTGTATTTTCTGGATGTATGCAACTGCTTCCCTTTGTCTGGGGCATTGTATTATAAAGTCAGTTCTGTAGGTCTTAAGAGGGACTGGATGTTTATAGTGATAATGTTTCTGGAACCTTAACTCGTGTGTGCTGCCTTTGCAGGATTGACTGGTCTGTCTCCTGTGCCTCCAGGCTGCTCAGGGTTTTTATTCAGTGTGTCAAATTTTTTACAGTATGTCAATTTTTTTCTTTTTCTTCTTGTAGATGATATAATCAAGCTGAACAAGAAAGAAGAGAGAAAGCAATATTCTCCCAAAATAAAAAGAGGGCTTCAGCAGAATCGAACTCGACAGTTCAGTGCACAAGGCTCCAAGTGGGGAATCCAGCAGCAGAAAGGTGTGTGCCAAACATAACGTGGATTACACATTATCTTTTTTGAGCTGAAATGTAACATAAATGTGTGGATTGGCATGGTCAGTTCATGTGTCTTTCAAGTAGTGTCACATATCTTTTGATTATAATTCAGGTTTTTTTTGATAATTCAGGTGTTTTTTGGTTTTTTTTCTGATTCAGTGTAAGAAAGTCATTGATGTGTTTGTCCACCAGGGAGCTTAGATGGTTGAGGGACTGTCTTTGACTCAAGGAAGAACTGGCTTGCTTTCTGATTCTTCAAATTGATTTTAATTTTGGAAGTTGTGATGATGCTTTGCCCCTTCTCGGAGATGGATGGAACGAGTGCTTGCACCAAAGCCTTTGTATTGGGAAGTGTGGGGGCCTTGCCAGAACTCAGAGCTTTGTGCAAAGGAGAAGCATATTTGTATTTGCTGGGTAAAATTCTCCTTGTAGGCCTCCCCAAAAGATCTCCTACTGCAGACTGTAATTCTGACTCTGGAATATTTAAATGGATAGTGCAGAGTGTGAGTTGGCTTTCCTTTGTAAGAGCTTGGGATGCAAAGGAAGTACTGTGTCAGCCTTCTTAAGCCAATGTTTTAACAGTGGAATACAAAAAGGGGAAAAAATCATATAGGCAGGGAGTGAAGAGAGGAAAAGGGCACAATAACAACTTTGCTGTAGGTTCCCTTGAGTTACTCAGGGGTTTTTTTTTGATAAACAGGATATGTTTTAAAATTATTCTGAGGCTTTAGTCCAGTACATGGCCAGCTCCTGCTTGAAGTACAGACTGGTTTTGCTTACCATTATTTTTGAAAATTATCTTTTTAGCACAGGATGATCAAAATACAGAAAAGTACTGTCTTATCAGAGAGCTTACCACCTCAGTACCAGCTAATTAGGGGTTTAGATTATTACATGTACTTTCTTGTTTAGTAGCGTTCCTTTAAAACAAAAACACATCTGTCTGGTGTATTCACAATGATCCCTGTGTTATCTTTGTCTTGCTTAGTGTTTGTTGTAGCAGCAGCTCCTCCTTAGTGTCTTAGAGACAAATGTCTTTAGGGATCAGTGGAATGTTGTGTTACTCAGGGCTCAGAGGAGTTTTGGGTTTTGTGCAGGCCCACATGGCTGTGCTACTTGTGCATCTCTAATAAAGTGGTGACAATGCTGCAAAAAATTTTACATCATTCAGCCCAAGTGTGAGGATATTTGTGTGGGTGAAAAGTGAATTTAAGTTGTAGATTATCAAATGTGTAGTCTCTGTTTATGACTGCAGTTGTCAAGTGCAATTGCTTATCATCTAAAGAGCACAAAAGAGACAAGTATTAGGGTTTAGAATTTTAGCAGAAACTTGAGCTGTAGAAATGAAACTAAATACAGCTGTCTGGGGCAGTTACTTTTCCCTGTTGGAACCTTCCCAGCTTGCCTGGCTGTGTTATAGGAGAAAGCAAACAATTCATGACATCTTGAAACATTGTGAATAGTTTTAACTGCTCCCTTCTATACAGCTCCACACATTTTCTCCCACTGAAAACAAATCTCTCATATTGTTTTTAAGCAGAAGGTGTCATTAAGTAGTTCTGAGCATTCTAGTTATTAGTAGCTCACCAGTAGATTAATTGCTACTCCCTTGCTATTAAGGTTACTCTGATAAGTGACAAATCCACTGTGGACAGCTACAGAAACCACAAATGCTCACCAGTGTTCATTTCCTTGTGGTTTTAGAAGTGGCTGCCAAACTTTCTTGAAAGAAGCGAGGAACTTGAGCTGGGATTCTTTTCAGCTTTTGGGGGTAAAAACAGAGAGAGGAACATTGTTCATTTAAATAAAGGTTGTCCTTGGTGATACACAGAATGCAACCACACAAAGCCCTGTGCAGCCTGAGCTAACTTGGAGGTTGTCATTTCTTTGAGCAGAGGTTGGTTCAGGGGGCTTGTGAGGTCCCTTTCAGCCTAAGCAACCCCATTTCTCAGCTTTTCTATTGGAAAAGAAGAGCATTTGCTAATCAGCTACAAAATGTGGGTACACAGCAGTTCTCCATGGCAAATTGATCTAAGTGGGTTCTGATCAGTGGCTTACTTCATGTCATGGGTCCTGTCTCATGAGGAAACACAAATTTATTATCAATGCTGTTAAGTCAGATATGTTAAAATTAGGAATGGCTGTTGTTGGAGAGCTGACTGAAATTTGTTTTGCAGTCTGAGGTTCTAGAGGGGATGATGCATGAAGACAAAATTGAAGCATGCTTTGTATTCATAGCATGAAGCTAAATGACTCCAGACAGGGTTAATCAAACCCTTGTAACTGGAGATACTACAGACCTCAGACTTACAAGCCTTTTGTATTCAAAGGCTGCTTTCAATCCTGGGTTTGTCTGGACTGCCATGCAGATTTCTAATTGAAAACACTTCAGATGTGATGTAATTCATGTGCTGTTTAATATGATTTTGTGGGCCAATTGCTATGTTCTTTCCTCTTAAGCCATGTCTTGGGAACCATTGGTTTAAATAAATAATCTTTGAAGTTGTTTTGGCCTTTTTTTCCCTTAAATTAAATCACTAATTTAAAGTTTGCTGAATGGGTAGAAAGCTAAGGGACTTTGGTTTGGTTTTATCTTCAGCATTTGATGAAGTCCCATTTCAGAGTATTTTGGTAGTTTTCTATGCTAGAAGGCTCTCAAGTTCTCCCTGTAGACCTGTCAAATAAGAACATTTCAACAGAAATTAATGCAGTGAGCTAGAGCCAAACTGTGATCTGTATGAGAAGCTGATCTTTGCTGTCCTGGGGCTTGGGCCAGACCTGCTGACACAACTGAGTGACCAAATTGTCTTCAAGTGTGAGTGATGGCTTCTGCTGTAAGGCTTGATGTGTGCAGACAAATTCCCTGTGCTGCCTGCAAGGCATCTTAGAGCACTGAGCTTTTTCTTTCAGGGAGAATTGTTGACCTTTCTGTGCTTGTTGCAGGTTATGGGAAGAGTCATTTGGGGCGCAGGAGGAAGATTGCGGGGAAGAAGCGCTCGTACGGAGTCATCACTGGCCTGGCAGCCAAGAAAGCCCTGGGTTCACACAAAGGAGTCAGTCCTCTGAACAGACAGCCACTGAGTGAGAAGGTAATTTATGCAGCCCTAAGGATTCCTGTCAGCACAGGATAAAAAATGAAACATGAGTGCCTCAGAACAGTGCTACTGAAATGTGAAATGGAGATGTGGAACAAGCTTTTATCAAACTGGGGATGTGTTAGCTGAATTCTTGTTTGTTTTGAGTGGGCTGGATAAGGACTTGGTGTGAAAGTAGTTTTTAACATTTAATTGGGTTGCAAGTCATGAAAATTGAAGTACAGAAGTATGTTCTGTGTGAGTATGGAGGGAGTTACTGTATTTTTACAAGGAAGATGGGTTTTGTTACAAAGCAGTGATTCAGCCAACCTGCAGGTGTCAAGCATGTGCTGCTACAAAAATGAAAGTTTTTGCAGAATACTGAACTCCATCAGTAGGTTCTCTCCTCAGCACTGCTCCAGTACATCGTTGCCTGCTCCCTCTCATTCAGTATTGTAGAATGGGGATTGCTTTTGGATTTATAAAGAAGACTCATTTTAAGACATGTGGCACATGAATTTTGTCAGTTTAGAGAGAAACGGTCAGCAAAAAATAATTGCTAATCTCTGCTGCTTTTTGTTTTCTCCTGAGGATGGGGAGAATATAGAATTCATGAAATTGTAGAAAGTATTTTCAAATTACTAGACTGTAAAAGGTAGGCAAAGCCAAATGTGTTCTATACACAGTTTGTAAATGGAAACAGAAAGAAAAATGTTTGTGTGTGTACAATGTACATTATGCTCTGTGTGTTTATTGTTTTTTAAGAATGCACAGCGGAATTATCCAGTTTTGAAAAGGAAAACAAACCTGCAGAGACAATCAGAAATGCAGAGAAAACAAGCTCCTGCCCTCAGGAGGCCTGCCCTGCTAAACAGGAGGTAAAATACCAAGCCTGCTTTCTGTACTGTCTTTGGCAACTTTCCATGGTGAATCTTGTTTGACAGGACTGAGTCTGAGAGAAGACAATAGGTACTGGCAGTAGCAATATGGTCAAGACTTCCTTGGGTGTGAACTTCTACAAATCTGGAAGCCGAGAATGGGACAGACATGGTCTTGACACAAATATTTATTAGAGTACTCAGGAAGTATTGTGAGCACCTGGTATTCTGCCTTCAGTTAAATCATATTTGAGCAACCTGATCTTGTGGAAGGTGTCCCTGTCCGTGTCAGGGGCATTGAAACCAGAGGTTGTCTAAGGTCCTCTCCAACCCAAACCATTCTGTGTTTTATGATTCTATACGAAAATGGATTTTGATAGCTTAGAAGTGTCAGCCATGTTTTAATGAACTTTCTGAACGGCTCTGTGGGAGCTGGTGCCATCTGCAGCTTCAGGGAAGCCATTGCATGTTTTATTTGTGCTGGAATTTTAACGTGTTATAAACTACAACCAAAGTGGTTTCCCTGATAAAAGTTTTCACTATGTGAGTACATCAAGAAAACTGTAAACAAACTTGCTTTATACATACCAATTTTATTTTTTTTCATCTAATCAGCAGTGTTTAAAGTGCTGGAGGATACTAAGCAAAGTGGAAAGCAGAATGACCATACTGTTCTGTCATGTAGAAACATTAAGCTTCTGGGTAACAACAGTGATTTCTCCATTTATGAGCAATGTGTTTCATTCCTAGTAGTTGAGGAGCATATCCCAACTGAAGGGTTCAGCCTCAGAGACAGCAGTACAGATGTTCTAATGAATGTTTTGGGCATTTTTTTGACTTCCTTCTCTCTAAGGTGTTACCTGTGGAGCCTTTTATAACTGTATTTTAAAATAAATATTACAGGAATAACATGCCATCCACTTTTGTCAGAATTGGAAACAAACTAAATCAGCAGAAAGACACTCGTCAAGCAACTTTCCTGTTTAGGAGGGGCCTGAAGGTAATACAAATTTTGAAAAGAACAAGACAATTGTGCCACAGGTTCTAAGCTACCCTGTAACACTGATACTGAGGAATCAACTTCAAATCTCAGATCTGAGTAGAAACGTCAGGTGGAGTGGGAAATAGCCACAGGTTCTTCTAGGGAAGTGCAGTTGTCCTCTTCAGTTACTGTAATCCATGGAGTCTTGCTTCACATTCCAGTGTAATTGAACTGTTCTGAGGGGCATGGAACTTGTCAGTGTTTGAAGGTAGTTGCAAGGTATTCGTTTTTCCTTTTAAAATTTAATGTTAGCACTGTCCAGCTTTCAGAAGTTGCTTTTAGGTGAAGAATAGAGCAGAAATACATTTTAGAATCTGATTATGGTTTGGTTGCTTTTTTAGTTATTATGGGGTTATTTATTTCAGTTATTTTAGTTACTTAAGGATTTTTTAGTTAATTTTAGTAGGATCAAGAGATTAGAGAGTGCACAGTGAATGAAAAGGGGTGGGTTTGGTTTTTATTTGTGCCCTCATTCTATATCTGCCATCACTGTGACTGTAAGTAGCTGCTGTCTTCCAGATTGGTTGCAAAATTACAGACAGGATCACGAACTAGACAGATTTTTCTTGCTACTGTGGTAACATTGCTGTATTTTTGTAAAGGGCTGACAGAGTCCTCTAAAATGTTGCCATCTCTCTGTTGGGAGTTTTGTTTAAATCATTTTGTGTTCTTAATGTAATTTCTTTTCAATGTCTTACAAAGGTAATAGAACCATTATCTTTGAAAGCACAACCCTCTTTGTGCAGAGTGTACAAACAGCTCTGAACTTCTGTTTTTGAACTCTGTATTTCCAGCTGCTACGATAGGAATTGAAACAGTATTCAAACCTGGTGTCTGTATTGATGTGTTTTCAGGTGCAGGCCCAAGTGCAGTCAGCAGATGATCTTGATAATCAGACAGTAAAGAGAACTCGTCAGTAAGTATTTAATTTGGAAAACTTCCGTTTTGTTACACAGAAGATTCTCATTTTAGCTCAGACTTCCTGGCTATGATAATTGAATGGGGTGGGTTTTTTCCCCTGTAGGCACATCAACTAGAGTGACAGTGATCCTCCCCCTATTCTCAGTTATTTCCTAAATTATCTTTAGTTTAACCAGGAGGAGTTGTTTTGCATAAGATGTTTGCAGGAATGAGGGAGAAGGTGGTAAGAGGATCAGACTAATCTCTAGCACTCATGAATACTGCATAGACTGGAAGAAACATTCAAATGTCAGTGTTCTCCTCTTGATGTAATTTTCCTTTTATTTAATATGCCTATAAGCCTGTGAAGCAGTTTGGAAATGTAAAGGGCAGAGCACAATGTGGACACTCAGCTCTTCCCCCACATGCTCTTCCCATATCATTCTGTGCCTGCTGGGCCTTTGCAGGGTGTTTGTTGGGAACCTCTCCGGCTGAGAAGGCAGCAGGTGGCACAGAGTGCAGTCTGTCACCTCAGATCTGCTGTGAGGACCGTTTTGGCCCCACCTGTGGCAGGGGAACTGAATGGTTTTAAAGTGAACACTTGGGTCAGTGCTGTAGTTCTGGTGCACTCAGCAGTGTCTGATTTGGAGCTCTCCTGAAGAGGTGTAGGTAATGGAAAAGGTACAAGAATCAATAGGCAAGTGTCTTGTAGCTGCATGTGGTCTTTGTACTGGCCAGCATGCTGAAAGCTTGCACATTCTTTGCTGGCCAGTGTTTTGGACACACCTTTAAAGATACCATGACTGAAATCTCTGCACAATTTTTGTAAGTGATTTTTGTGTTTTCAAACTAGATGGCGAACTTCTACCACGAGTGGAGGGATCCTGACTGTGTCTATTGACAACCCAGGGGCAATCATGAGCCCAATGTGAGTTTTCAAATCAGTTCTGAAATGTTCTGAACAGAAATGAAATTGCTGCTCTGAGTCATTTAGCAAGTTCCTTGCAGGTGGTATTACAGGTGACCTCAAAGGCACAGCTTCTTGTGAAGGCTGTTAAGTCTGGCCCCTTTCTGAGTGTTTCTGAGCTATGTTTGAATAATATCACAGCTGGATTTCACATGTCATCTCCCAGTCAGGAGCTTGATATGTATAGAGTGGAGGAGTGGTGGGCTGGTAGATTTTCACCTTGTCTGCCCCTTCCAAATCAGACCATGGTGCAGCTGTTTTCCTCCTCTGCCTGAATGGAAATGAATGAGCATGTAGTTGATGAGTGATGGTAACAGTTCCTCCCTGATTCATGAAAATACTGCTGGATTTGTCTTGGGGAGGTTGATGGTACTGTTGTTCATAGGTGGTGTATTGTAAAAATGTCTTTAGTAGCATTTGATTAGTAGCATTTTATCATTAAGGAGGACTGTACCTCTTTTTTGTATTTGTGGGATTAATTAACTACAAATCATGTGTTTGTCAGTGGGATTGCAAGGTAAAAAATAAGATGGCTTCCTGCTGGGACTCTTCCTGTCTGAGAACAGTAACAAATGGTCCCTTTTATAGTTCTGCCTGACTTCTTGAATTTGTGCTCTTCAGCCAGCCTGGTCAAATGACTTGATGAAAAATTCATATTGCTATCAGCATTAAGACTTTCTTGCATAAAATATATGTTCATCATGTCCTTTGTAACATTCTTCTTTCACAGTTCCCAGAAATTACGATTAACTCGTAGCCCTGTGCCACCATTTCTGATGAAGAGGGACCAATCTGAAGAGAAGAAGATTCCAAAAGGTGTTCCATTGCAGTTTGATATAAATAGTGTTGGGAAACAGGTAAATGCAGTTTCTTTTCCTAACTGTGGAAGTAGTTTCAAGACCAGTAAAAGCCAGCAAGGCACTTTCCTCCTAGACTGACTAGTGACAGAAAGAGGGAACTGGTGTCTACTTCTTGTTTCCACTTCCAGTTCTTCCGCTAGTTTGCTGTGTAACTTCAGGCAAGTAGCTAAACTCACTGTTCCTGTTCTTCTAGCTCATGCCTTGCAGGCCCACGGGATTTAAATGGGATTTAAAATGTTAAATCTTTCTAAAAGGCTTCTGGTGTTCCTGCTGTGCTTGCATCAGCAACTGTGAATAATTTGGGGATGAGCTGCCTTTGGCTGTGCATGGAGGAACCCTGGCAGCCGAATTTATTAGGCAACTTTTGTTACCCATCTAGGAAAAAAAAATGTCATGATGTAAAGGCTTGAAAGATGAGCAATTTTTCACAAGTTTCATGAAGACAGGCAATTTGGTGCAGGAGTCCTAGTGCTGTCATTGAAGGAATTCTTACAGGGTGACAGAGTTAGATGCTGTTCTTGTAATCAGCTCCTTAGTGCCAGCTGTAGAAAACAGCGTGGAGTCAAGGCATTGGTCTGTATCTGTTCCATCCAGGAATAAGAAGGATGTCAAAAATAGTTTACTAGTGTACTGTAAAATTAGTTTAACTTTTGGATTAGTCTGCAGCCTGCTGCCTCAAGTGAGTGAACTGGAAAGCAATCTGCATTAAAACAGTGAAAATGTTGCATTTGTTGAAGTTGCAGAGAATCTGTGTGGGAAAATGTGTACTGAAAGTTCCAGAGTGCAGTCTGTGTGTCCTCTGTTTAACTTAAAATATTTTGAGTAGGTTTTGACCATTGACAGTATATACCATGTGTTCTTAATGAATTCTGAGAAATGCAAGCTCTTAATGTGTAATCCAATCTGATTTTTAAATAGTGTGGGAAGTGATAAAAAATCCAAGTGAGACAACTAAGGAGTCGAGTGATGATACACACTGAAGAAGAAATATTCTCGTCTCTGTTACTTTGATGCAATTAACCCAACATCTTTTAATGTTATGGTTATAAATGACCTTATTTTTCAGACAGGGATGACGCTGAACGAACGCTTTGGGATCCTGAAGGAGCAGAGGACAGCACTGTCCCAGAACAAAGGCAGCCGCTTCGTGACTGTGGGCTAACCTGGCACTTGGACTTGGGCACTGAGCCCACCTACCTAGGAACCTGAGATACAAGTGGGCAGAAGAATACAGCATATGTCACTAAATTCTCCAGACATCTTGCTAAGATGGTGGCAGAGCTATCTCTCCTTATTACTTTTACTTGGAATGGTAAAAGACACGATGCCCTGAGGGAGAAAAAGTGGGGAAACTGATCCGCCGTAGTGGCACCATCACCTGGTTGGAAAAGATTCTGTTGCCCAGCTGAGTTCTTTGACCCCTCTGTTATGGTAAAGATTGTTTTAAGTGTTTAATTACAAACCCCATTTTAGGGTTTTTTAGGGACTGCCTGTGAGCTCTCTCAGACTGCAGTTTGGCCCAGAGCCCCAGTCCATGGATACTTTGGTAGCGATGTAGCGGCATTTTTCATGGGAGCATTGGTTCTGTACTTCTTTGTGCTTTTAAAGTTCCATTTTTTTTTTCCTTTCTTGAAAACTAAATGTTTTGCATCCTCACTTTCACAAATAAAGCTGTTAGCTGAGACCCAAAATTTGTAACTGGGATGGAGACTATTCTACTCTTATCCTTAAAAGTGGTCCAGATCATATACCATATTGGAGGAACAATACAGAGGCAGCCTGAGAGTCATTTATATTCCAAATAGCTCAAGTTCATCATCCTCCCCTGTAAATGGAGTTTATCTGTCTCCTTTTCTTTTTAAACTTTTGCTTTTTATTTCTTTTTGAAAGGTTTTTTCACAAACTTAGTGCAATAACTTCACATTTTTTGAATAATTCGATAGGAAAAAATACAAGAGTTCACAAGGAAATCAGCAGTATGGTAGAGTTTCTTACCCTCCCAGACACAGGATTCTCATCCTGCATACCTTGTCCCAGAGGGTTTTCTCTGACTCTTACAAACAGCTGGAGGCAAGCAATCTCATGGCATTTGTTTGTGTATACCAAAGAGAGGTAAGATGTGAAGCTGATCCGAAGTGGTCAGACCTCTGGAAATTGTCTGACCTCTGGAAAATGAGGAACATTGCTGGAGGAAATCCCTCAGTTTGCCAGCTCTGTAAGGCATTAAGCAGGAACGTGTAGTCACCTGCTTTCATCTTAGCTCTGTGCATCAGAATCTGCAGGACAGTAACAACTGGGGCATCCTCAGTCTGAATTTATGTAATCCCTAAAACTGAGGCACCTCTTCACAATTGCTTCCAGACCAGGAACTGATGATCTTACCACTGCTCTTTGGCAAGGAGGGTTAGCTACAGTCAGGTAGAAGAGTGGCTGGCTTGCTGCATCCAGGGGTGTTCATGGTTTTTGAAGCAGGTTTAACTCTGTTTTGCATTGTTGAAGAATTTACATTTTACTTCTGACAGAGTTGGTTTCCTTGCATTTTTATCTCAAATTCCAAGTTAACTAGCATATACTGGCAACTTCAACCTTGAAGAGCATTTGACAGCAGAAGGGCTTTTTTTTGTATAGCAGTTTTGAAGTCAGAGTGCACTCTGATGCTAAATAGTACTTAAACCCTTGTTTTTAATGTTGAAAAATATACCTTAGCAGAAGCAAACTAAATGTAATGGTGTTAAGGTTTCTTTGTCAATTACTGGTAGGAATTTTTTTTTGGAAAAAATGTCCCACTGTTAGAATTTGAGTAGATGAAGTGTAGTCAGTCATCCTGTTTCAGTGTATACGTTTTCCATGTGCCAGGATGCAACAAAAAAATTCTTTTGCATCAACATAGATGCAAAACATTGATGCAGTGCATCAAAAAATGCTAGTTTGTATTTAATGAGAAGATGCTTTACACTGTACTTTTTGGTATTTTTTGGAGAAGTTATTACATTTGATCTATTCTGAAGCTGTTAATTTTTTTTTAAATAAAAAGTTACAGGTTTCATACTGTCTTGGTCCTGTTATAAGCACCTGGGCAATATACTGGTTATGTGAATTTTCTGATAGCTTGCAAGGGGTTCTTATTGATTAAATTGTTATTTAATGTTCTGAATAACACAGCACAAAGCAGCCTTACTTAACAGAGGGCTCACACTCATTGCCCAGCTTAATCCCCTGACAATGGAGCACTGCTTGGAGTGGCACCGGATAGACTCACTTGCATTGAAATGTGTCAGCTACTAATTCCTGTTTCAGTAGTAATTCCTGTCTGATGTCGTGGTTTGGTGTGATGAGAGCAGCAGATGTGTCAGCCCTGGTTGTTGCTGGGACGTGGCTTGGCAGGGAGAAGTCGCTGTCATCGACCCCTTGTGCCACAGGAACAGCCCGAGCAACTTCTCGGGTGGTGTCTGAGTGCTGTGCCAGCAGGAGGCACAAGCAGGGGGAATACTGCTGTTAATTGCCAGTGCAGGAAAAAATACTGCCTGTAAATATATTTGATAAGGTGTTAAATATGATGTCTCGGCACCTGATGATCTGCAGTCTTGGTTTTGGTTTTCTTTACCAGCTCAGCTGTCTTGGCTGCAGCATCAGGTGTGTCCAGTGGAAGCAGCGGAGCAAGATGGCATTCATGGCATTAAGATGTTGCAAAGAGTATGACCTATTAGGGATTGATGACATTAAATTAAAAACCTGCAGCAGCTGTTATATTTCCCACTTAGCTGAGATGTGTGCGCCCTACCCTTGGTTTGCTGCTGGAACGGGCCTGACACCCAGCAGCTGCGAGTGATGCTCACCCAACAACCAACCTGTGGCATCCCACCTTGCGCGTGAACTACACTTCTGAGCCATGTTAGCAGGCGCGCTGCCCCGGCCCGGCGGATCGCCCGAGGCGAGCGGGCCGGCGCGGCCCCGCTGAGGCGGCGCTGGGGGGGATGTGAGGCGGGGCTCGCGC
>VZRZ01004765.1:231869-316228 GCA_013398175.1 Climacteris rufus | reverse complement strand
GGCTCCTGGAGCCGCTCCTTGGACCGAGCCCTAGAAGAAGCGGCGGTCAGCGGAACTCTCAGTTTGAGCGGCAGGAAGCTCCGGGACTACCCGCGGGCCAGCGCCGCCAACCACGATCTCAGCGACACCACCCAGGCTGGTGAGGGACCGGGCGTGAGGGGGGCGAGGCGGCGGGGAACGGGAGCAGGGGCTCCTCGGAGAAAGTCTGGGGGTCCTGGCTGTCCAACCAGCCGCCCGCTCAGGAGTCTGAGGTGACCAATTCGCTGTCTCTTCGTTAATTTGAAGCTGGGTTTGCCTCCTCCCTTTGCTTTCCGCCCTTCCTCTCCTCGGCTGAGGCAGGATGGAGGAGCTGTGGCAAGGTTCTCTTTCCTTTGCCCGTCTGATGGGATCTCTCCCATCTGTAGGGTTTTTTTTTTCTTTATTATCTCCGCTCTACAGTGTTTCCCTTACGGGGAGCTGGTTTAAAGAGTTGTGAGGTTTTTCTCAGTAGTGCTGCTCGCTGATGCGGTTTTAGCTGGTCTTGTTCTTGCTGTGATGTAGCTGTGTGTGAGTGTATATATGTACACAGACGTGGGCACCCTCACAATCGCTCATCGTGTCCTGCTGACACGGGAAATCAGCTTTCCAAGAAGGGCTGTCAGGTGTGTCTGTCTTAAAGAGAACCATTCCTTATAAGCTCTGTAAGCTCTCACGCTATTATTGTAATTTCAGACAGCTATAAGCAAGAAATGAAAGATACTGTGAATATAATCACAGCCCTTTTCTTTTTGTCTCCTGTATAAGGATATTAAAGACTGTTAAGAAATACTTTGCAAGGTACAGTAAGCAATAAGGGATTTTTTCCCCCTCCTGCTTAAATGTATTCATAAGAGTAGACTAAAAAGGTGTATTTTGCCTATAAGTACCTTGATCAGAAGTGCAAACACATTTGTGGTGTGTGTTTACATATTACTGTACTGAACAGAGAGACGGGAATTAGGGAATGATGAGTTTGTGCAGGATGTAGAAATCTTCTTAATACATGATATAGAGCAAATTTAGTTTGATTGTCCAGTTGTATAAGTGAAGTAATAGTAACTTTAAAAGGTGTCAGCATGCCATCTGTTTATAGCTTTGAAATCCAGTCATTCAGATATTTTAGTATTGAGTTGTAGCTTGAAAGCTTAGAAATAAGCTTCAAACACCACTTTTTTTGTCAAGTTCCCATGTTAGTAATTGTGTTGGTTACACTGTCAGCTAAGTAATTCAAAATGGAGCGTTCTTTCAAATGGTCTTGACTTCATACTGTCCCCTGTAGCATCCTACTTATGCAAAAATCTGTCACTAATAGAAAACACTCATGGAAACTCAAGCAAACCTTCAAACAACTGTGGTTTGCTTGTCTTGAATGCATCTATGAGTAGAAAACACTTCTTTTGGGGGTATAATTTTTTTTTGTTTCAGGGATGTTGTACAACTGCAGTTGCACAATGAATGTGCAGTGGACTAATCCATAAGCAAATGCAGCATCCACATTTGTGAGGGGTTTGGGCTTTTTGTTTATAATACTATTCATTTACTGTACTCTTAAACAATTTGTGGGAATTCTTGTTCCCACCAAGGTTCCCATCTATTGTGATGAATATTTGCATTGTAGTTGTTCAAGAAGCATTAAATGCTAATAAGGGGCAGTGTATGCCATACACTTTTGTGCATTTATCATCACAATGAACCTTAGAAAAAAGCTAGAACTGTTCTTAAGTTGTAAGAGAGTTGTAAAGCTTATTGAGTGTGTGTGTGGGGGACACCATTCTGTTTGAATTCTCTCTTTTGAAGGCTGCTGTGAATAACTTCATCATGTGCCTTTTTTATAGCATGGTCTGTTCCATGACTTTTTTGTTTTGAGTGAGGCTGAGCAATGGAAAAAAATCCGTGCAAGTGTTTCTGACCCCCATTTTTCTGTTGAGTGCTCAGCTACAAATTTAATCCACTTTCCCCACATCAGTTTTGTTCATGGGAGACTTACAATTCTTTTGTATGGGAGTAGCCACAAATAATATAATATATATGTGTGTTAGGTTATAAATATTTAAAATAAACACTTTAAAGAACATCTTAGACTGTAGATTCCCAAGTGCCTTTCTACATGCTGTGCCACAGGCTCCAAACACGTGAGGTGGGGCATGTCTATACTTCATAAAAATCATTGGAATTACTCCCAAACTACAAAACTGAAGATGAAACAATGGATGTGCAAACCTTCCTCCCGATGGGCCTGAGCAGACACCTCTCTAGTGTGAATCATGTACGGGTAGAGCTCATTCCCATTCTTGTAGCAATAAAAGTAACTGCTCGTCACTGTAACCACATGGATGCTTCCGGGGTGGGAATGAAGCACCCCCTCATTAACCCAAGAGCCGTGCCCGAGAACCGAGAACGGGATCTCCCACAGCCTCGAGCCCTGCCAGCCCCACCGGCCCTGCCTGGGAGCTGCTCCTGGGGCGGGGGAACAGCACAGCGGGGCCGGAGGAACAGCGCAGTAGAGCTGAGAGGCTTGGCCGGGTTGAGTTGGGTGCTCTGTGCAGATCTTGGGCTTGGTGGTGGGTGATGTCAGCTATAAGGTACATTTTGAGGTGCTAAGTCAACGGGAAGATCACATTTCTTTGGACCTTTTGTGGGTTCATATTTGACGAATACTGACCCTGGTGCCCAGGCTGTAATAGCTCCTAGATACCATTCTTAACCACTCACTAAGCAGTCATCAGAGCAGCAAAACTGGGTCAGGTTTGCTGCACTTAACTTTTTAACTTAATTTCTTTTAGGTATCAGTGGAAAAATTAAGTTCCTCATTAGTCATTTGCCCCAGTCACAAAGTTTTCACTGGAAAGTGTATTCTCCAGGCATGTCAGAGCCTTGGCTGCTTCTGGGCACTGCTGTCTTCCAGAGGTTGAAGTCCCACATGTGACTTTTTAAACCAAGATCAGGGCTCAAGGTTCTTCTCAGAACTGAGCAGGTAACTTCAGCAAGCAGTAAAGTAATAGTGAGTTTCTGGTGGTTTTGTATTTTGACTGGAATTAAGATCACATAATATAAAATAAAATTGAAGATGGGACAGTCTGTGTTGAGAGCTTTGGATTAGCAGGAAGGTGACTCCCTGGAGTGTGTGATGCAGTTGTGCATCTCATGTTATTATATGTGTGGGATGGCTCATGTGCAAGAAATGCGCTGTAGTAATAACTAATAACTTAGATACTGACAGAATGCCTTTGTATTCCTCCGTTACAGCTTAACTGGCATTTAAGGAAGTGACTCAGGTTTACAAAGCTCATTGATGATGAAGAATGAGCAAGCTTCTTCGTTACCAAATCAAGGATATGCTTTTCTTTTTCTTTCACATTCCCTCGTTTAACATCTCCCCATTTTATCTGAGTTACAACCCATTTATTCATTCCACTCTTGTTCTTGACCACGGAATAGGAAAAGGAAGGGCTATAAACCACCTGGGTTAAATGTGAAAGGAAGCACAGTTGCATTTTGCCAGCATTAATGTAGACTCTGATGTCATTATTTGACAGCTTTCCCAGTGGCCTAAAGCATACATTGAGCAGAAAAGTTATTTGTCAAACCCTCCATGACAGCTGTAATTACCTAAACCACTCACTGTCTCCATTTTTAAAGGAGGAGATGGGAATATGTGGGTTTGTGCAATAAAAGAAATGTCCGTTGTATGGAAATCGAGTAAGATAATTACACACAGCTCACTATGTCTTGTTTCTGGAATATATTAACACTGAAAAAGGATAGAAAGACTCTGAACAGGAGGAATAAAATGGTCTGCTGTGCCTTTTGAATGGCTTTGCCAACAAGACATCTCTGTAGTTTTGTTCTTAGTAGCTTTCCATAGAGATGGTAAAATCTGACCATAGTGTCAGTAAAATTTCTATGTGCCAAGTGCTTGCATGCATCTAGAAGGATTGCAGTGACCTTCTGAATAAAGGGTCTCACTTGTGTTTTTCATTCCTGCTAGAAGTTCAGTTGATTCTGCCTGATGAAATGTAAAATGGCTTGAGAGGTACAGGATGGCTCATACAGCAGTGGCCCTGTTACCCAAACATTTGTTCTTGAAGCCACAACAGCAGAATCAAAACCAGCCTAAAATTAAATACTTTTTTTAAAAAAAGCTCTCTGAGTTACTGTATCTTGAATGTAGTTTTACTGTGATCCTTAAGGTAACTTGGAAGGAATTGAGATTATTGTTTGTTCAAGTCTCAGACTATTTGTCAGCAGTTTACAGTATTGGTACTTAGATTATCTCAAGCTTCAATATTGAAAACCAAAACCTAACGCATCATTATGGTCATTCAGAGTCTTGTGATTGCATTTGTGTCCTTTTCTCTACCCTTACAAAAACCCAAACAGGAATACACTGTCCAGAGGTTGTGGTGGCTGTAGGAGTGAGAGGGAGAGAGGATGACAGCCCTTCCCCAGAGTTTGGACAGTAATCCAGCTTCTTCTTTTCTGCTGCATTTTTTTGTCTTAGCTCCTACTTGTGTCAGTCCTTGTTTAATTTGATTATTGCTCCCTTTTGTTTTTGTTCTTGTTATGTTTCTGTTATTGGGAAGTCTTGTTCTTGTGTGGGCTGTGCATAAATACTGGCAATTCTTGGTCTAGGCTAATGGAATTGTGTGAGAGTGGTACTTTGGTAAATTGCTAAATTGAGGGCAGTTCTCTGGCTTTTTTTCTTGTTGCCCTGAAAACCCAGCGAGCAGTAACTGTCAGTTTATAGTTCTTTTTCGTTGGATGTCTTGGGTTTGGAAGGAGACCTGAGGCCTGCAGTAATGCTCGACTGTTCTTGGCACACAGGCAGCCTTTCTGCCTAACATTTTATGGCAACTGGGAAAATGCGATCTGAGCTTGTCATTTCTAATCCTTGTGGCAATAAAAGCAAAACGTGACATTCAGAATGCCTTTGTTTAGCAAGTTTGTCTTTTAAAACAAACAAGTCCTACAATCAAATTTTACTGCCACTGAGCCCTTGAAAGTGGTGTTCCGTGGTGTTGCACGTGTTTCTAGTTACTTCCCTTGTCTTCCCCTTCCTTGACTCTATCATGATCAGATTTAATTATTTTAATACTGTCTTGTCTGCATATACCCTTGTAGTTATATGTTTGGAGATAAGTGTAACTACATAGAAAGTAAAAAGGGTACAGATTCATAGTCGAACATATTGAGCCCTGCAGTCACATGAAGGACAAATTAGAATTCAGGGGGAAAAGGAAATGTCTGTGTTTCTTTCATGGTGTTTCTAGCCCTGTTCTCCTGTGGTTGTACCTGTGCTTGGAGGTAGCAAATTTATACTGGTGAAATACTCCCTGAGGTCAGTCATAAACTGGGATCCAAGTTCTAGTCTGATGCCAAAGGGGGAGGTTCTGTCTTCAACTGCTGCACAGTCACCAGCAGCAATCCCAGGGCCTTCCAGCTGTTTTGTACTTACCTGGCTGAAAATTCAGCCCAGAACTACTTGTATTAAACCCTTGGACAGCTCACTGTGTTTTCAAGTGTGTGTGAATGCCAGCAAATGAAAGGGTGGAAGGGATGCAGAGGGGGTGAGAATGAGAGGGTCTGTTTTGGCACATGTGTAAGCTTCAATTGACTTGCATCAGTTGTGAAATCACACCTTAACTCTCTTTTATAACCTTTTACCACTGACCTGCTGTAAATTTGGTAATCATTTTCTGTAAAACAATGTGCTGGCCTTTGACTCAATGAGCCTAGGAATTTTTATTTTACTATATGGCTTATAGAGTTGAATTTCATTCAGTGAAACTTTACTACTGATAGATTTGGCTGTCATCCTTTCATTTGGCAAAATGCATGATTTTATGTAATATGGTTTAGGTTTAGATTTATAATGCAGTACATGTAATTAGTTTATGTAGTAGAAGAACCAGCAGTAAAGAATTAGTTACAACAAACACTGCAAATTATGTAGCATGTGTTAAAAATAAAATTACATGGTAGCTAACAAAACGGCTGTAACTCATTTCCAGGG
The DNA here is from genome assembly GCA_013398175.1 of Climacteris rufus. NCBI lineage: Eukaryota > Metazoa > Chordata > Aves > Passeriformes > Climacteridae > Climacteris > Climacteris rufus. The sequence continues at coordinate 310,197 of VZRZ01004765.1, read as the reverse complement.
TTCTTCTCTCTTTAATAACTGATCAGGCTTGGATCTCAGGTTTCTGGTGTTGGCCAAACAGCTTGAATGAATTGCAGTTGTGTATTCAGCTGAAGCCATGGGCCGTGCACAGTGCTTTCTTCTTCATCTGCTGTGTTCCCTCTCCAAAGTGCAGGGGTGGAAACCCATTCATGTTAGAGGTGTCCTGTGGTGAGTTTATTGGTGCATCAGAGTTTAAAGTGTTGCTGTAGTTCTCTGAATTACAGATACTTGGAGAAGATGCAAAGGGTACAACATTGTGGTCTTTTCTTTATAGGAGTGTTGTGCCCAAGTTAGTGTTTCTGTGTATGTGCAGGAAGAGGGTTTTATTTTTAACCTCAAAGTCCCCAAAATTGTCCCAACAGTCCCTTACTGCAGCCTCACTTGTGATTGTACACTACCAACTGCTGCTTCCACTGACAGCCCAGGAGGCTTTCTGGAGGGAGGAGAGTCTGTTCTCTTCTAGTGATAACGTTACTGACCTGAAAGTTAAAGTATTTACAGCCATAGCCTTCTCCCACTGAGCTTCAGGCACTCCAGGATAAGAATATGCCTAAAAACCCCAAGTTGCTGTGCAGCCCAGGTGTTGGCTGCTGGGACTGTGGTTTGTAACCACAATGTGCTCTGTGCAGAGGGCAGGAGGATTAGGGAGCATCTATTCAGTTCCACCCACCACCCCCACATTGTTCAGTGACCCATGTGAATTTTAGTCTCTTTATTCAGCTTATTGTTGAAACTTAGCTTTGAATACAGAAACGTGTTATTGTTGCCTTGGGCTTTTGGGTAGTGCTCCAGACTATTGAAAAGTTTTCAAATGCTATTTTTCATGTAATCTCTGTGAAGTGAAGCATGGTAATGTGACTGCATTTTATATATGTGAAGGTTGGAATGGTACAAAATTTGAAAGCATTTGCTGATTTGGGGTACCAAAATTCAAAACAGTGCCTGAACTTAGATGTTAGTTATTTTTAAAATTTTTGAATGTAGCTTTGAATAACTTCAGATGCCATGGTGACTCCTGAAGAGTACTGGGAATCAAGCCCAACATCTAGAAAAATGTGATTAATTACTGTTTTCAGAAAGATTAGTTTAGAAGATTTGCTTAGTATTACAAAGGAAATATATGGCACTGACAGCATGCAATCTATTTCTCCAAAACAGCATTCACCACCCATCAGGTTAACCATACCTTTTTCTTTCTGTAATTCCCTGGGTTTTTCCCCTAATGTTTTTTCAAGAACACTCTTTTATAAGACTGTTACTGTGATCAGTCCTGATTCTTACGGTAATTCCATCTTGTCTGAAAAAATCTATTTGAACAGAAAAATTTTGAAGAAGCATGAAAAGTGGTATGTGGTTTTTAATTAAAGACATGTGGACAGCAGATATGCACAGGAAATGAGCAATTAAAGTTGTGTGGGCATCTCTGATGATAGACTATACCATCTGTGGGCTTGATTTAGCAGTGTCACAGAAGTTTATGAGTGAGTTTTCTCTGTACAGAATATGTGTGTTTCCAGGTTACTTTCCTGATGCTGAATTCTAAATTCAAGCTGAGTTTTAGTCAGAGATGCAGTCTGATTTTCCTAGACTGGTGGAGTGGAATCACTCTGGCACCCGTGGGGCTCATCAGGACAGTTTGAACCTTGATGCCCAGCAGGTTTCTCTTCCGTGAGCCAACAAGACAGCAGGAGGTTGGCATTCCCTGGAACCTGTTTGTGGAGTGGGATGCTCTCCCTCTGAGGGCAGAGGATTGATGGTTTGAGCAGGTCTTGGGTTCTGTGTTTGGATGTTCTGGGGGTGATTGTGTTCTACCAGGTTGGGGTTCCTCCCTGTGTTCATGTCACGTGTCTTGTTCCCAGCAGGATGTTTGTTATCTCAATTCTGTCTCTTCTGCCCACAATTTTTTTTTCATCTCCTTTATTCCAGCTTCCATGTCTTCACATTTTCTTCTTTCCTCATTAGTCTTGCCTTGTCTCAATTGCCTCTCTCATTGCCAGCTCCAGTCTTCTCATCCAAGTTGTTAGCATGATAAAAAGAATAACTGTATCTTCACATTTGATAGAAAATTCCTTTTAAATCCAAGGAGAACAGTAATTTTAGGGTGCTGATGAGACAAGTAATAACTTAAACTTGCTTAATTCATTATTAATGTTATTTATGGTCATATATATTAGCCCATGGTTCAGTCATAGACCAAGGCTTTTACTGATCTTTGAGCTGGTGTCAGTCACGCTGTTCTGTGGGACTAAGAGAATCACTGACTACAACAATAGCAGGACAATTAGGAGTTTGTCATTGCACTGGCTCCAAGCTCAGCTATGGAATAAATGTTTTTGTAGAGGGCCACGACTGAATGTGGTTATGAACCATAAAATATCTGCTATTTCCTTTCATTCTGTTGGCTTGCAAATGAGTAGGGAGATTTGTGCTTAGCAAGGTAAAAAAATTATCTTTGGAACACATCTATGCTAAAACAGCAGGTTGACCATTGGAGCTGTAAATTTGTGGCAAGTATTGAGGTGTTAAATATTTCATGGCTCTCTTCTGCTGGATGCAAATCATGTCCCCTCATTCAGGGATGGCTGTGTGTCAGAAGATTGTTAGAATTACCATTAAAAGTGTGAAAAGCCCAGGAGCTTCACTGTTGGTAAGAGTCATCAAACCTCCCCTGGTGATCAGCTCAGAACTGGTGTTTTGTTCTGAGCGTGGTGAAGGAAATCACAGCCACACACATTTCTAGAGCATGTGATTTGTGTACACACACATTTCTAGTGCTCATGATTTAGCTGTGAATTATGTGAGTAATACAGATGTCATATTTTAAACATCTGCCATCTCTGCTCTCACCAATACAGTAAAATGAGAAGTGCATCTGTTAAGTTTTTTCTATCAGCCTTACTGCACTGTAGTTTCTGTTCACAGCCTCTGTATTGCCCTGTGGTGCTTAAGAAATAAGTCCATGGAAGTTCCATTCCACAAACAGGTTATCAATTTGAAACTAGACCACTTAAGTAGCTTTTCACATATTTTTGCATTGCTCTAACTTCTGGTTTGCCTCTTGTTCACTCAAGTTGCAGGCTGTTGTCCCTCTTTACCCAAGCCTGTTATCCTAGTGAAGTTTTGGGAAAGATAAGTGGATTGAATATTAAATGTTTGCTTTTAACAATACTTACAATTTTTGATAGGAAAAAATAATGGATCCAGAAGTCTGCACATGGACTTACAATGTGGCAATAGTTTTAGCTCCATTTCCAAAGCTATTTTTATGTCTTTTGTTTTAAAATGGTATTTTTAAAAGCTGATTTTTGAGTTGGGTCATTTCTTTTGTACCTGAAGGAACTATATCAAGGGGGTTGGGGGGGATGAGCTCATTTGCTGCACACTTCCCCTCAGAGCTAACTTTGTGAAGCAGTCTTGGAAAATGAAACCCTGCTCTGCTGGAACACAGTCAAGTATTTCCCGAGCAGGGCAGGAGGCAGTGTCGTGTTGCCGAGGAGCGGCCGGACGCTCTCACACATCTCCGGTGTCGTGCTCGTGGCCCTGTGCTAGCAGGGCTGAGGCAGTTTCTCTGTAACTTGGAGATTTTTCCAGTTGAAATTCTTGCAAATGAACACTTTTTAAATAACAGTTTTATATACATGTGGAGCTAAAAATAGCAGCAGTTGAAATAGCCATTATGAAGTGGAATAATGGAGATCTCTGGCAGTGGAATTCTCGTCGTTGTTGGGCAGTGTGGGCAGTGGCTGCACAGCTTTTCTTCTGTGGCTCAGTGTTTGTGAAGAATTCCCCTAGCAAGGCAAAAAGCTTTCATGTTCCTCAGATTGCATTGAACCAGTATAAATAAGAGTTGTCACAGGCAGAAAACTAAGGTTTCTCTGAAGGAGCTGGAGGGATAGAGCCAATCAGCCAAAAATTTTCAAAGTGATTACTGCAGTTTGAGATAAATTTTCATCACAGCTTCTTAAGAGCAGTGTTTACTGTTAAACCTCAACTTAAGCATTTCCCTGAACAGGAATTGGTTTGGATTGGAAAAAAAGAAACTTATTTTCATTTGTAGCCAGATCAGTTTGGATTTTGTTTTATGTGTTTTCTTCCAGCATTCATAATGTTTATATTTTTGTGAAAAGATGTGCATACAGTTCACCTCAAATACTAATTTGAGAATGTAACAATCATTTTGATAGCCTTGCTACTAGTTTTTAGCGAGCTTAACTTTTAAAAAAAGTGAAGATGTATGAAATGGTGACCGCCAGTTCTGTAGCCCTTGATCCCTGGTAATGTCTGCATGGTGTGTTTTTGACTGAAGGTGACTTTTATGGTTTCCAGATTCAAAATTTATTTCGTATTTTAAACATATGTTTTGGCAGTTGCTGCCATTTATCTCCTCATTTGGCTGTTCCCTCTCTTTGATATGGGATATTTTCCATGCATATCCTATACTGTTGTTTTATTTCTTGACACTAAAATGGCTTGTACTGCACACATGACTTTGCAAGACTCCAGCTCTCTTTCTAGAATTCTGGCAATAATTGTCCTATTGAAATTGAAACACTGCTTGTGTAAAGTGTAACAGGCTTTTTTTGTTAGGGATGATGTCAGCATGAGAGATGGCCTCAAGGAGCCATTAAAAGAACATAGGACTTTTGACTGTTGGACTTTATTGACTTTTCTCCTCAGTAAAATACAATTCTGCAGAAGACTGAGCAGTGTCTGCAGTGGAATGAGACAGATTTGGTGACTTTACTGTGCAGGGTGATGAAGCTGTAGCTGAGTGCCATAAATACGGAGGCACTCTATTAAGAGTGTCAGAGAAATGCAGTAATAACAGGCATAAAATTTTATAGAAATGCTTGCCTTTCTCTGAAAGTAATTGGCCTTTTTATGTGAAATTACTCACTTTGCTTTTTAGGACTTTGGAATTTTCAGTTCTGGTTTGTGCTGGTTTGTTTCTAACTCTTCCCTTAAGACATTCTGAAATGTATTCACAGCTAACATTTTTTTCTTTATTGTCTGTCCATCTATTGTTGACTTTAACATAACATTTTACTTCAACTGTTTGTGGGAAAAAAGGAGTTAGGTAATACATTTTGAACTGATTGGTGAAATACATAGGGGGAATGTGCAGAACTAATGTGACAACAGGTAAATGGGAGCTGTTATATTAGCTGACCTAAAATACAAGTGAAAATACTTGTGGATGGAGAATTTTATGTCCAGTATTAAGATGAAACGAAGCTTTTAGTAAAATAAATAGGTGAATGGTGGAAATACGAAGTCTTTGTTAGCTGCATTTTATGTTTCCAGCTCTCCTGACTGACACATTCCTTCTGCTTTTATTCCATGCCAGGTCTCCTTCTGCAAGTTACAGTTTAGTTGCAGAGCCATTGAAATTGCTGCATATATGAGATATTTTACTGATTGAAATGAAAGCCAGAGCAGAGCATTAAGCAAAGTGACAGTACCACACAATCTGCCTCACCCATGATCTCTTCAGGTGTGACTCTGAGAGCTCTGAACAGATTGTTGGGGGTCGTTTATCAGCGTAGTGGCTGTACCTGGGATGCCAAAACTGGGTGTGGAAGGACCAGCTTGGACATCATAAATGTGTTCAAAAGACACTGTGCTGCCTTACTGGGGTTTTCCAGCCTGGCTTAGTCCTACCTAGAGGGCCTTGATACTCTTCTGTCATTGCCTATGACTGTGCACCCTCTTCATTAGGTTTTATATTAACCTGTGGTATTGCTTTGTCCTGGTTATCTGACTCTTCCTTCCCCTCCCTTTTATGAATAACTAAAGGCTGACTATAGGTTTTAAACGATAGACTGTAGTATCCAGCATAGTATCTGAGAGTCTTATCCTGGAATGGAGGAACTAATGTTTATCATATGCTTGTTTTCCTGTCCTTTTCTGTGAGAAATTGTATATGCAGTATAATTTCTTGGCAAGAGTCTTTTCTGTTTTTCATAGCTGCTTCTGTGTGGTGCCTTTCCTACGTAACTGCACACCCCATGTTTTCCATGTAAAACTGGAAAAGAGAGAGAAATGGGTTTGAGGACATGATAAGAGACCTTGAAGCCCTCTGAGTGCTTACTGAGCAGTCTCTGGACCATGAGAAAAACGTGCTACTTTTAACTTGTGGAAGTGAGGAAGTGAAAAGTTGCCCCATAGAACACTCAGCCTTCCCTCCCCTCGCAGAGAGCAGACCCTGTTACACTGGCTCAGCCCTGCTCTGGAGCTGGCAGCTTGCACTGTCTTTGTACTGAAGTACAGTTTTGAATACAACTTCCCATGATGTGAGGACAAGTCTAATGACATTAGCAAGCTTTTAATTAAAAACAAAATAAAAAATATGTAGTAAGTGACTTGAATTTCAAATTCAGGATTCCAGCTCAAGCCTGCAAAAGGAAGTCTGCAACTGAACTTCTTTGCAGCCCTTTGCCACATTTATTCCTGTTTCAGCACAGCAGCTCAACTTCCTTCTGCAGTGTAGACCAGTTCTCTAAGAACAAGTTGCTGTAAGTTATGAACTGACAGCCAGGTTAGTTCTGCACCTGTGAACATGACAAGTTATACTTGAGTCTTGAGTCCTCAGTTGTCTTGAAGTATTCATGGGAAAGTGAAGAGATGTAAAAGAAAATGAGGAATTGTTTCCTGATTGGGAAGGAGAGTCCATAGAAGGGAGGTATGTTGATGTTCTTGATGGGAGTATGTCCATGTACTGGTATTCATTCTCCATGATCCTGAGTGTGAGAACTGAGAAAAGCAGATGTCTTAGATAAAAACAGACAATGAAGAAATACAGGAGAGGTAAATTTCATGTTGTGTTTGCTGGGATTGAGGGCCTGAACCAAAGCAGCAAATCTGGACCATGTAATGATTCTAAGTGATGGTGTTGCAGTGAGACATTTACAAAATGAGCTTGGTCTCCTTTGTTTTAGCCAAGATGGTTGCATAATGCTACAAGAAAATGGAATGCTTAAGTAATGAAGACTTTGATCTGATTCAATTCAAAGTAGCGTCTGCTTAGAAAATCGTGATGAAAGATTTTCTTTCAAAAGTTGTTTTCTTTCTTCTCCTCCTTTTCTCAAACGTTTTGTTAAGGCAAGACTTCAACTTGTTTGTCAATGTGCTGATAACAGCTAAATTAAGGAAATTGTACTGCCAAAGGAAGTCACTGCCCTCATATATCCACCAGAGAGACAGTTCATGTAAGTCCTCCCCAAGTTAGCTTCAGGCAAAATTTGCAAGAGTAGTTTAAACAACTTCAAAAATCATGTGAGCCAACTTGACAGTTTTTCTGCCTGATGAGAACTGGGAAATGCTCACACAAGCGTTGCAGAATCAGTAGCTTACAGCAAAGGCTGGGAGGGAGGACCCAACAGAGGGGATAATTTTAAACCAGTAAAGTTGGATCCCAGAGGGTGGGATCTCCAAGGCTTTCAGATGTCATTTTAAACTATCTTTGTTACTCTGTATAAAAGGCCAGACATGCAAGTTTCATGCTGTGATTTGACTTTTTTTTAGTTTTAAATCAACAAGAAGTAGATTTGGGTCAAACCCAAACAGCTTCTTTTAAACCAGTTTTATCAATGAAGGGGTGTATGCTGCCTTACCAGCTTTGTGGGTGTAGTCCAAAGGCTGCTTTCCCTGGAGATAAATATGGTGTCTGTGTATGTTTTGCACAAAAAAAAAAAGCAGAGGGGCCTGCGGTGCAGCTGGAAGAGAGGAACTGAACTTCCCCAATGTGACCGGCCCTGGTGAGCTGGAGGCTGCAGTTGATTTACTCAGGGATAGATCTTTGCAACATTCCTGCTCCAACTTTCACTTACTTTAGTTTGCTTGGCTTTAAGTTTTAGAGCTGTTTGAAAGAGAAGCATGATTATGGCGTTGGCTGAGTGCCAGGATTAGTTAGGAAAGGGAATGAAATTGCTCCAAGAGAGAAGATTGGGGGGTGTCTATAGGAAGTTGGCAGCTGAGCATATGTAAAAACTTCTTTAACCACAAACCCCATGGGAAGGGGTTAGAATTAATTCCTGTTTTCAGACATGGATAAACAGTTGCACTTTGCATCATCTCTGCTGTAGCAGTACATGAGTTGCAGTTTGTGTTCTGTCTGATCTGTCCCGTTTTTACTGACCAGTCACAAGGCCCAGGCAGGTCACCTGACTTCCTTCTGCCTCCCTTTTAAAGCTTATGATTTCCTCTCCCTGCTCATCTGAAAAGTGCTTTCATCTCACTCCCAAAGTGTTTGCTTTGCCCCACTGTGTGCCATCCCTAAAATCCCACGGTGTGCACACAAGGACACACCATGCTGTGTACTCAGGTACATATCCATAATGGGCAAGACTTGGGAATACATCCCTCATCACAACCCTGTATTTTCTACTCCAATAATACCTGTTTCATTAAAAGTATTTGTGAGTTAAGGGACCAAAAAACAAATGCAGTTCCATGGTTGTTATTAACCAGATACTGCCAAAAGTCATGGTCTTGTTCTTCCATAGTCATGCAGCCACACATTCTTGTCCTCTCCCTTGTGTTGATGTTAGAGATTACACAACTGCAGCATGAATTGGATCATGCCTCAGAAGGGCTGAAAACTATTTGTGGCTTTGGGTTTTTTCAGAATTTGTTCTCAGTAAGGAGACCCCACTGGCTGTGTGGCTGCACAGTCGGCAGTGCTGGCACAAGGGGAGGATGGTAACACATGGCCAGTAAGGAATTGCTCTGTGGCTTGGAGTGGCTGACTGTGAAGCCAGGGCTGCATTGAATAGTGAATAAATAATAGTTGACAGAACAGTTTGATCTATTTAGGCTACAGATTTTTCTGCTCTAGAGCCAAGTAGAGGAAAAGCAACTGGAGTTGATGGAATATGAAAATTTCTCAGTTCCTTGCAGGGACTGGAGCTTGTCACCCTTGCTTGCTCTCTGGTAACCACACAAGAACAACTGTATAATGCTGTTCTATAGCTTTCACTGTTTGTTTTCATTTTTTTTAAAATAAACAAACAATGTTCTTCCTTGCAAAATCAAAATGAAATTGTTTTGCAGGGGAAGTGGCATTGTATTCCAAGTTGTTACTCTCATTAGAATGTTTATCCTCTTCTTGCAGCACTCAGGTTGTTCTGCTCCAGTGAGACATCATGCTTTCCTTGGAAATGTGCTTTTCTGTCTGTGGTCATACAGCAACTTACATTAAGGGCAGGACTGTAAAATATGTGTTTGTTTTTAGTCAGTGTATTTTATGGTGACACCTGTGAGATTTTCCTTCATGTGTAAAAGAGAAAGCTGAACTACAGCAAATATGCATTAAAATCATGTGGAGAGAAAAAAGGGAGGGAGAATGGGAGCTGGTCTTTAGAATCTTCTGTTTTCATCTTTGATCCCAGGTATGACTGAGTTTTCTTACTTAGCATAATTAAAGTTCTTTCAAATCTTTGTACATAGATTTTTTTAGTCTTAACAGCAAATGGTGAATGTTGCAGAGACTAGGCCAGGTGAGAGAGTTGTACTTGATTAATTTTTTGGGGGGTTATGTGATGTGTTTTAACAGAGAAGAATTGCTAAAATACCCTAGTGTAGTTGAAGTAACTTGGAAGCCAGATTCTGCAAATCTCCCTGCTCAGATGCTCCTGAGTTAGAAAACAAAAAAAAAAGCCAGCCAAGTTTCATCTGGTAATACAGGTGTTGAAGGAAAAGAGAAGGTAAATGCTTTGGCTGTAGTTTTCACTTCATTAAAATTGCTTCAAGCAAGGGATTTGTGGGAGTTCTTCAGAGAAGTGAGGGATTTTCTTGTTTTTTAAAACCTTTGGCAGGAAGCTTTGTTATTTGTATCGAATGTTCCAAAATAAAGTTGTAGCCAGAGGAAATAGCATCTGTGAAACTTTGATTCACACATCTGAAAGCTGACAATGATTTGGCAGTGATTTGAAGCAGGTTTTATAAAGGACAGTTAAGTAGCCTTGGTGAAAGCTACAAACCTTGTCTTTAGCACACAAGGCAGGAAATGCAGAGGGCCCATTTCAGTGTGACCTGTCCTCTCCCATTTGTGTTTCATGTCATGCAGTGCATTCTCAGGTGGATGGGGCGAGTTTTGGTGGTCACTGTGTGTTCCAGACATAACCACCAAGTCAACATTTGGAAGAAGCCACTAAACATTGCCTTCTTTTCTGTAACTGCAGAAATCACAGCCTGCGCCCGTTGCCAAACCCAGCAGGTTGGAGATTTTTGCTTACAGTGTTAGTTCATGGAAATGGTTAAAATGCAGTTTAATGCTGCTGCTGCTGCTGCAAAGTAGGAATGTGATTGTGCATGCCAAGCATGGATCTGCTGAGAATTGAAATACAATAAGTGTATCAGGGATGGATCATGTCTGAACCTTATCTTCCTTCATGGAATACTGGAAATTGAAACTGGAAATTCCGTATTTCATTACAGGGCTACAGAATTAATGTAGGTGAAAACAGACTTCATTATGTCTGTTCTTAGGGTATTCTGGCTTGGGCAGTGCTGCTGCCCTTGGCAGTTTACCTGGGGAAAACACAAAAGCAACAAAGGCATTTTGGTTCAGTAAATGCCACCTTAACTTAATAGGTTTACACAAAATGTATCTTAGATACCTGGGAAAATAAGTGGGAAAAGTTCAGGTTTGACAGGGCTGGCAGGTAGAAGGTGAGTCAGGAGATGACATTTCTGAGGCTTGTTTTAAATTAGGGAATGACAGAAGTGGTAGTCTTGTATCACAGCAGGCAGGAAGAGGTAGGGTCACCCCCTCCTGTGTCAGGAAATCCTCCAGGTGTGAAATGAAGCTTGAAGGATGCCAACATATTCAGTGTTTAGAAAGGAAAACACTCCCAGCAAATGAGTGCAAGGCCCAACAGCATCAGAAGTACATCACAGAGTTATTCTCTTAGGACGATTTCTGGTTTCCTTGTGCAAGAAAAGTCAGTACCATAATACCAGTAGCTCATCTGCTTAGGGCTATGCTTCCATTTTATTAATTTTCTTTTAGTAGCTTTATGGGAACGTTTCCCAAAACTCAGCAGAATCACAAGCGTTGCTGTTCTTAGATTATCAAGTTCTGAAGTGAAAAATTATCAAGTTGAGAAGTGAAAAAAATCGATTCATAACACCAGGATAAATATGCATGAATTCATTTAGTTAATAGAATGAATGACAAGCTAAAAATGGAGCTGAGGTTTATATATTAATGTGCCTCAAATCCATTAGGAAGTGTTGTTCTAATAGAGTTGATTCTAAATGTCAGAATCCATTAGGAAGTGTTGTTCTAATAGAGTTGATTCTAAATGTCAGAACTGAGTAATCAAATTGCATCAAGTTCCTCAATAGATGGTTTTAGTGACATTATCTGAGAGCTGCCTGTACCTAAGCAGTCAACTTCCAGGGAGGAGTAGCTGGAAATGAGCTGTTCTGGTGAGCTGCTTTCCATACCATCGAGATTACATCAGCTACTTCAAGGATATTCTTCACTGTGATGGTGGTTTTGTTGTTATCAGTGTGAAACTGTGGAGTTTGCTTCTGGTCTTCTAAGTTGTGTATCTGAAAAAAACAACCCCTCTGTGTACAGAGTTCTTGTATCTCTTCTTGAACAGCTGTTCTTTGTCCTCCTAAAGCTCTGCTGCTTTTTGCCTTTTGTCTCTATACTGGCTGTTCCTCCTGGTCATTGATTGGCTTCTCTAATTATTCATGTGACAATAAACTTTCCTCTGTCAGCTGCAAGCTCATATGTCTTAGATTTGTTTGTTACTGAAGGAAAACCATGAGTGTGCTTTCAAGCTACAACACATTCTTCATAGTTATTGGGAAAAGAGAACATTTTCTTGCCCTGCAGATGAAGTCATCCTAGCTGAGGGCAGTCTGTAGCCACCAGTGTCACCACTGGGATTCAGATCAGCTCCCACATAGTGTTGTTGCATCACTGCAGCACGTTCCTGGCTGACATCAGCCAGCTGCAGTGGGGTTATTCTGGAAGCCAAGTGACATCCTGGGTGGGAGCCCACAGCTGACAGTGTCACAATCTCTCTTCCATCAGGGAGTTGCCAGCTTATGTTGTGGTGGTTGCTGATATTTGGGTTTGAATAGACAGCCAAAAATCTAGGCTTTGCTGGTTTAAATTTAAAAAATAAATAAAGTTTGAAAATTCAAAGTGCGTGGGGAACACATACAGATCTATAGTGACAAAAGGCAGATTTTTATCCACAAAATTTTGTATCAAAGCCTAGGTCTAGAACTGGTCTTCTTTGTCGTAGTTAATTAGAATGAGAGAAGCTGTGTTCCCATCACAACAGGATTAGTGGACTGATCCCATCAGCATCTTGTGATGAACTGGAATTCAGCAGCACCCAGCTGCTTTGTGTGCCAGCAACAGCTGAGCTGCAGCTCCCTCTCCTTACAGCATCTGCAGTGAGTACCCCATACCATGCACAGTGCATCTTTAGCCATCACTGCTTGTCCTTTGGAGACAAAATTGGTGTTACAGCTGAAGTTAAAAATGTGGGAACACAGCCCTGGTAATGTTTGATGTTAGAGGAACATCCTTTGAGCAGAAGGAGTTTGCATTTAATGCCAAAGTGAAGCACAGTGTATCTCTAGTCACATTTACCATTGGATTTGCTGGCTTTCTTCACAGAATCCCAATTAATATGGAAAAGGTCAGTGATCTGACTGTGCTGTGAGATTTCATTTTGTATCTGTACTGTTGGCTTTTTTATCTTTCACAAAGAGCTTAGTTCCAAAGAATGTTTCCCCTTAGCCAAAATTCCACATGATCTTGCCTTCAAGGAAACACATCCATTTTTAGTAAACTAGGAGAGCCTTTCTTTTAAGGAAGATTCTGGTAGCAGTGATTTTAACCCATGAATTTTAACATGAACCCAGTGATTTTAACATGAAATGTGAATGCAAACGAGTCAATCCTAGTTCAAGTTACAGCAGCTATATTTTATGTCTGTGATTATTCATAGTGAAATTCAGTTATTTGTGCTTTTGGGGGGGAATTAGTAATTCGGTTTTTGCAGTTTAAGCTATGAGAAGCAGCAAGAGTGTGCACATACATGGTAAAGGAAATAAACTGCATTGCATCAATTACTTCTTGCTTCTTAAAAACATAAAAAAATTTAAATAATATCTCACTACAACATCTAGGGTTTTTTTCTGAAAAATAGAAGTCTTTGCAGAAATTTTAGTTTACAGAATAATTTGTACTGTAATACCTTTTTATTTGCTGGTTGTTGAGGATATTTTATGCATACAGTAGCAGAAGAATATCACCAAAACAAGTCTTAATTGACAGGGTATTTTAAATAAAATACCTTCATTTTTTCTTTTACCTCACTTCCACTTTCTCTTTTGAAAAAGCACCAGGTAGTGCTGGGCTGCAGGGCATCATAGATGTAAATATACAACCAATAACTGGAGTGCTTTTGCTTATCTTCTGGATTTGTTATAGCTGTGCCTTTCATTGAGGTGTTTTTAGGAAGATGGTTGGAAAGAGGATGGAATTGTTGAACTATTTCATGCAGTGACTGCTGTACTCTCTGCCCCATCTCTGGTCCCATTTAAGGTCTGCTTTTCTGGCATGGGAGAGGATTCCAGGGAAACTGGACAAAATAGAAAAAAGTCACTAATGTTTTAGCTTAGTTGTTCTTTTGCTAGTGCTTGTCTGTTTTATGGTCCTGGCTGACCCTCTCTCTTGGCTCCCCATATGGGCACATGAAATCCTGGGTGCTGTGTGTACGACAGCATTCTCATGGCCATCATGAGTGAAAATGCTCTAAACTTATTAACCAAACCTATAATCATTTTGAGTGATTTAAGAGACTACACTGCAGCATCAAAATTCAGCTCTGATTTAACCTGTTTTCCACTGAATGTCTGCTGCTAAATAGAAATGCCAAGTTTTAAAAATCACTGTAGATTGAGAGAAATCTGGAAAAACTTACTCATTGCTGCTAACCAGCTTTGGTGTCTCTTTTCTGTCACACTATGAGCTCATTTGTTGTTTAAAAAAGGTATTTTCATTTCTTCATACCTAGTGTTATTTTTGCAGGGAGTTATTTCTCTAGAAATACTAAGTCATAGCTCAGAATATGTGAAGTTCTTGACTGATTCATGCCTTAGGGTCTGCACAGTATGTAAAAAGTAGTTCTTAAATGTTCTTTGGTAAGGTAAACGGAAACAAAAAGCAATTGAGAATTGTCAGTTCTCACAACTTGAGAATTCTCAAGTTTGTGGTTAAACCCTCTCCAAAACAGAGTTGAAAGAAAGTTTTGATTTGCTGCTTGTCTGCCAGAAAATAGGACTCCCTGCTTGGGAAGCCTTTTCTCTGTTAAAATGGGTAGAATTCCAGCTGCCTTTGGCAGCACAGCTGTGTGAAGGAGGGATAGAGCTGGGAGCTGAAGGATGTCACTGTGTTGGGAGAGAAGTGGTGGAATTCAGAAACTTTTACACCTTACATGTAGACCAGTGTTGTAATATTTCTTTAAATAGGTGGTTAAATATCAAGTCAATGTGGAAAACAAGTATTTTGTCTGAATTGCTCTTGCTTGTTTCTTGTGTTCTCAGAAATAATTTGCATTCTTCTCCCTTTCTTGTGTGGTAACATCCAGTTGTATTGTGAACATCACGGCAGGTTGTGTGGGTCACGGATAATTCCAGTGATTGCTGCACTGTGGTTGGCTGCATGTGCAGAAATCTTTCAGGATACATAACTGATGTTGGGACAGAGTTTGTTGGAAAATCTCGGTTCTCCTGTTACGTTTTACAACAATGTTGGCACACAGAGAGATCCCACTGGGAATGTCGCAGTTTTGGACATCACATTGTTGCACAGCTTTAGCACTGAAACTGTGCTTTAAATCTACTGCAACCATACAGCTTGGAGGAGGGGAGGGCTGCAGTCTGCTGTCATTTTCACTAAATCTTTAATTAGAATTAAACCGTGGAAGTGAAGCAGAAGGAACCCTAGGACATACTGATGGGCTGTGGGAGGTTAGTGCAAACACAGGTTAGTGCAAAATAAGTACCCATTGCATAAATTCTTGGAAGTGTGTGCTGTGTCCCTGCGGGATATATACAATTACTTTATTGACTCCCCTGCTATCTACAGATTCTTAAGTAGGTTCTGATCAGTCCAGCTAATTTGCTGCTTCCACTTAAGCTGGAGTTCAGTGAGTGCTTTAAATCACCAGTAATATTCCCTGTCACCAGAACATGGATCCTGCTGCCTGCACCAACATTTTTCCCTGGTGCTGACGTAGGGTTTGTGGATCAGAAAAACCTCTGCGTTTCTCATCAGTTTCCCCCACAAACTCTTACAATATAAAGCACCTGGGACAAGCAGTAAAGGTAGGAAAGCTCTGGTTTGGCAGTAGCAGGAATCAGGATCCATCACCGTGGTTGTTCTTTGCATTGATCCATTTATCTGATGTTTTATCTGGATTAGCAAATGCTGAGATCAGGATGTTTATAGAACCTGTCTTCAGCAATCTGTAAGTGCAAGGTTTTCTTCACTCTTAGAAGAAAAAGGGGGAAGGGGAAGGAAAAAATGTTTTCTTTTTCACAAAAAATAGAAAAGTAGAGCAAAGATCTCAAACTACTTACTGTCATAAAAGAATCAAACAATTCTAAATATGCAATGCAAACTTATTGCTGACTCCTATATTTTGTAGTTTTAACTCCCACTATTAGAGCTGTCGGAAACATTCATTTTAAAGTGTAGTTTTTCCAAAATCAAGTTTGGACAAGCTGAAGCTGAGGTCATGTTTGAGCCTGATACCAGCTGGAAAGAAGCACGTGATGTGGGGAAGGTTTTGTCCTCTTAGGCTGATGAAGAGAAATTCAAAACAAATTTAAGAAACAGCAGTTAAATTTGGAAATTTTTTTCATAATGCATAATACTGATCCAGCTTAGATGGGGTTTTTGCAATGAATGTCTGCCCTCCCTTCAGCATGTGATGGTGAAGCATCAGTTTTATAAACAGGCAATTCTCAGTAGGAACTCCCTGCTGACAGAAGGTGCTCAGGGTGTGAGCATTGCTCCTGTCAGGACTCAGAGCTGGGTGTGTTGGGAAGTAGGGGCTGTAGGTGTGGGTTTGTGAGAGCTGCCCTTTGTCACTTCTAAGCAGCAGCTTTCCTTGACCTTTACAGGAAAAAGAACCCTTGGCAACTGCATCATTTATCACAGTGCAGCTTGTGAGGGAGGGTAATGCTGATGGATATTTTTGTACCCAGAGATATTTTTGGATATTTTTGTTGGTTAGAACTGTCTGAGGAAAAATACTGATTCTTCAAATACAAACATTTGGTACATGCTTTGGTTAAACTTGTGTCTCCTGCCAAGCAAGGAACTTTATGAAGTTTTAGGGCAGCTTTACTGAACCTTTCTTTCCCCCTCCCTGCAGACCTGTCACGGAACAGGCTGTCGGAGCTGCCAGCAGAAGCCTGTCACTTTGTGTCCCTCGAGACTCTGAATTTGTACCAGAACTGCATTCGATATATCCCAGAGGCTGTTTTGAACTTGCAGTCTTTAACTTTTCTAAATATCAGGTAAGAATTGTCTTTAAAATTTTGCTTCAGCGTGAGTAGTGCAGGTTTAGAAATGTTGGTGCATCCATAAGTAACACTAACTTGGTATGGAACCATCACATTGTTATGTTGTGTCATTGAATCAAGGCAGCCTGAACCAGTCTTGCCCACTTAGGTGGATCAGGGAACATGAAGATTAAGCAGCAGGTTGTAGGTGAGGAGTATGAAGAAGAAAGCTAATTCCAGCTTGAAGGAATAAATAAATTCCAGTAGTTTTCATGTGAAATATTGCCATGCAGACTCAAAAGAGGTGATAGATTGTTTGCAATGTCTTTGCATTGCAGCTCTCAGCAGTTGAATAAAGCTTGTGCAATTTCCCTCCACTTTCACTGTTTGAAAGAGCTTTCTCAAGCACTTCTCTGCCAGTATTAAAAGCAAATTGCTGCAACTTGGCCTGTTGATGAAATTCAAATGTGTACAGCATCTTCCATTTGTAGAGGTCTGGAAAGTTTCTTTTCTGAAACTGGCAGAGATATTAACAAAAAAAAGTCTCAGGCTATTTCTTTGGTTTTTTTTCTAAATTAACAAAAGAATACTTCTCTATTTTTGTTTTTTTATAGATGTGAAAATTGTACAAATAGTGTATGAATCAGATATGGGTTTCCTAATGCTATGTCTAGTAGGTGCAGCCCCATTATTATTTTTACTCAATTAGAAATATACTTTAAATATTCAGTGTCTGATGACTTTCTCTGTGGCGTTTTGTGAGTGCTGACCTGCAGTGCTGCCTATGAGAAGGGCTTTTGCACTCAGCTCAAACATATTCCTTTGTGGCAGAGCATGGCCACTTATCAGAAGCACCTGAAAGGGTACAAAAGTGTCACATTCCTCCACACTGAGTTCAAAAGCAGCTGATCAGCCTTGATACTTGATATTCAAAGTTTGTTCACATGTAACTTGATAAAGCAAGTCATGAAGAACAGCTTCATGGAATTACTTTTACAGTAATTATATACAAACTGATTTGATCATCTAAGTGGTGTGTGCATTCTGTATGTGTCTTTCATTGCATTAAGATTTCTCATTACAGTTCTGATTATTTTGTTTTCTTTCTGTCCAAAAGTCGAAATCAGCTTTCAACATTGCCAGTACACCTCTGTAGTCTACCACTTAAAGTTTTGATAGCAAGTAATAATAAGTTGGTTTCAATACCTGAAGAAATTGGACAGCTCAGACAGCTGACAGAGCTTGTGAGTATACACTTGATTTTCAACTATTACTGTTCTGTTCTTGGGCTGAAGAAGATTTGTGTCTGCCACAGTGTCTCCAACTATGTTTTGTCTTTGTATATGGGTGTTAGAAAATAGTTTGAAATACTCTGAGATTTTAAAAGAATTTTATGTGAGAAAAAGATGCACTGGAGGGCCAATGAACCATGTCAATTTTAAGTGTCTTCCCTATTTTGGAAAGGCAGGTCTGCTGAAATTAGAGCTCTTGGTATGTTTGTTTCTGGCAAAAAGCTTTTATGTAGCAAGTTGTGCTGTCTGAAATACTGTGCAATAACTCAAATGAGGTAACTTGAAATACATTTTGACATCTGAATACTTAATCTTTCAAAGCTTTGATTTTTCCCTTGTGTTTAAAATGAAAACAATGCTTCGTATCAGCAGCGAGACTGAATGAACATAAGGATCTGAGATGTTATAGAGATAGTTGTCCTTCTTTTCAGTCCCTAAATAAAGCTGCATATTTTAATTAACAGAGATTTACCAGCCAGTGGTAACTCATTCTTTGCTCTTGCCTGGTAGGATGTGAGCTGTAATGAAATACAGACAATACCTCCACAGATTGGCAATTTGGAATCCTTACGGGACCTAAATGTCAGAAGAAATCATTTGGTGCGTTTACCTGAAGGTGAGACAAAGGCTGTCACAGCAGCAGAGACGTCCAACATTCTTTATTGCAATCCCTTTTTCTTTCCCTGAGAATGAGAAGCAACTTAATTTTTTGTGAAACACATTTTTATACTCTTGCTTTTTCTTACACTCTTTTAATCTTCTGAATTGAATGTTTGTTTTCTCTCTCCAGAGCTTGCTGAGTTGCCTTTGATTCGATTAGATTTCTCCTGCAATAAAATAACAACAATACCAGTTTGTTATAGAAACCTCAGACATCTTCAGGCCATCATGTTAGAAAACAACCCTCTCCAGTCTCCCCCTGCACAGGTAAAGTGCAGCTAGGCAATTAGATGACTAGTTCAGCTGAAAAGGGCAGAGCTAAGTTATAAATTGAAGGATTATGTTACAAACTTTATTTAAGAACAAGAGAACTTTGAATAAACTCTATTGTCTAAAAGTGTTAAATATACAGCACAGCTTGAAAAATCCTGTTTGTAGTCTTTACTGTATTACTAGTCTCTCCTGTGGGATGTTACAAAGAATTCCACTGATGTTAGCTGTATATTTCTACTTTCAGCATAGGAGAGAGGAAGCTCTGTTAATCAAGACTGATTTTGTGCCACTCAAAGTCAAAATTTTGACTGAAGCTTCAGTGCTGTGATGTGCTGGTTCCCGTTGCAGCAGAGTACTCAGACTGGCTTTGAGCTATGGTTACTGACAAAGCTGATTTGTAATGTGGGTGTATGAGCCCCTGAATGCTGCAGGTTCTACTGTGAGCTGCTTCTTCAGAGTCAAGAGTGGCACTTGCTGAAACTTGTAGTTTCAGTAGGGTTTTGCTTTTCTCCTGAAAGCAGAGACAGCTGTTATTGCCTTCATTGACTATAAATTTGAGCTGGTTTTGGCAGCCTGCCACTGCCATTCAAATCTGGGCATGGGTGGGATGCATCTGTTCTGATGCCAAGGGTATAAATTCTAGTACTTGTAAATGCTTATGTCTTGTTTGCATGATGAAATTTCAGCATCCAGCTGACAGAGTTGCCTGCAGACCAGATGTAGTCGGAGGGCAGCTTCCATTTGTCTTTCACAGGCATCCCATGATGCTCCACTGTAGCTGTTCCTCTAAAATGCAGTGAAATTAGGATAAAAGATGCATTGGTTGATGTAAATGTGCTCGTTTGTTATTCTCAACTGCATATTAAATGTCTGTAGAAAATGTACTTTGAAAGTGTGTTGTCAAATTATACTTATTTAATTTTTTATTTTTTTAAGATATGTATAAAAGGAAAAATTCATATATTTAAATACCTGAACATAGAAGCATGCAAGATGGCTCCAGACTTGCCTGATTATGATAGGAGACCCATGGGATTTGGATCATGGTAAGTTTTGCACAAGCCAAGTTCCTAGTTTTAATGACATTCAGGAATATTTTGTCAGTTCACCTTGAGTTTATTAAAAAAATACCTCAAGGATTGTTCTTTGGTAAGTGCATTGAGGGGACTTTGAGAACTATAATTGATGTGATTTCATGGCACATTCTAGCAAGGTAGCAGTGTGTAAGAAGTGAGGAGCAGTTCAGAATCTGACCTGGGCAGTATCACATGGAAAGCAGTGTTAGAGCTGATATGCAGTAAAAAGAGAGTGCTAATAAATAGTACAGGGGGTGTGTTCTCATATTGTTAACATGTGTGTGCAGTTTACAAGATCTTAATATTTTCCACAGACTTCCTGAATTATATCCCTGCTGTAATTTTTAACCTTTTGTACAGAATTTTAGAACTGCTGTGCTCAAACTGCAGGTGTAAATGCTGATCTCCACCCCGTTAGTAAACTGTTATTTTTGGCAAGCTTTCACTTGGCACTGCTGCTTGGCATTGTAACACAAATATTGGAACAGTCAGCCATATCAGCTGCTAAATTAAGATGTCTAGCAAAAAGCAGCAGTTACATGATACAGAAAAAAGGGAGTCAATGAAGTATGAACTGAATAGATATAAAAATTACCTCAGTCATCCTGGAAGGTAGTAATAGGGTGTGGAGGAGTAAGTTGCTAAAGGATGTACTGCTGCCTTAGCAGCAATAAAACACCAATCAGGGGGCTTCACAATAAATCATCATGAGTCAAACTTAGGAAGAAGAATTTGCATGAGGGACTGACAGAGTGGTTCCTCATCAGCACTGAATGTCTTAAATGATTCTAAATGAGGTCATCATAGGAGCATGTCAAGTGTTCATCAGTTTCCAGTACTGTTGCAGATGGTTTCTGCATAATACTGAGAATGCTGACCTCTTAGTGGAAAGAAAAGGCTCTAAATGAGAAAATGTCATGATCTGTTTAGGTCTAACATAGTTTGTGTATTTTTAGGAGAAATTCAGAATTAAGTGGGCTGTGTGCTTACTGATTTATTGTTGTCTGTAGTTGTATATTGCTATGCAAATTTTCATAAATTGCTTTTGTGAAATTAGAAGAAATAATGTATTTTAATCATACCTTGGAATTGTAAATGTAAAAGCAAGGGCAGAATTGGTTGAGGATGCTTTCTGTAGAATTTTTACCAGACTCAGCAGTATGAAATGAGCTTCAACTGGTTTTCCTTTAGCTGTATTTCTGTACCCAAGAGGAGATAAGAGTTAGTGATAGAATTATTTGTTGTTACCATGCTGTTCAGGACATTTAGTGTTGCAGGTGACTCCTTCTGTCTTCATGCACCTATGGAAGAACTGTCCATGGATCAGAGTCCATATTAGACGAAAAGGGTAGAATGATCCAGTGAAAGAGAGAATCCCCAGTTACTATAATTTTATGTAATTTGGGATGAAAGAAATAAAAGCGTTCAGCTGTGATACAGTTAATATTTCCAGGCAAGTCACGAGAGCTTTGTGTTTCTTATCTTCAGAGGTGACCAATAGAAATAAGGTGTCATCCAGTCCACCTAGACTTTGTTGCTGGTTTATCTGATAAGCTCAGTGTGATACCGTGCAGGTTGAGAATCTGAAACTGAGTGGTAGAGACTGTTAAAGTTCAAGGAAGTTTGTGTCATGCTGTCACTTCACTCTTGATCAAACGTTTTTAATAGCAAGGCTGTTGATACTGCTAATAAAACAAGATACTCTCAAACATAATGGCAGAAAGTGTGGGTTGGAGGTTCTAGCACAGCTAATTATTTGTTTTAGCCTTGTCAAATTATATCAAACTGTCTTACCAGAGTGAAACCCTGTGTGTTTCAGTGCTTTTCTAAACAAGGCTATGTGACATTTGTCTTGCAGCAAGTTCTATTCAGCTGCACTCAGTCTCTCATTTGCAACACTGAAGTTCAGAGCAGCTCAGGTTGGTGCTGGAGTGAATGTGATTGAAAGGAGGCAGAACTGTCAAAGCTGAGTAGAGTTTTTGGCACTGAGGCAGACTGGTATAGTTTGGAGTTAGAAGGTTTAAAATACGAAGCTCTCATGAGTGAACCAGTGTAGTGAATATTCTGGGACTTGGGCAACTGCTCTTTCTTACAGAGGTAAAAGCACATGTTTTAGTGTGACTTTGAAATGGTGGCAAGTATTGTTTTTCCTTTAGTTGTTGGTCTTAGCAGGCATTTGGCTTCTCATCCTTAGATTTCAAGACTTACCTAGCTTCCCACATAAGTAGTAGTTGCCCCAAAATGCTCTGATCTATCCAAATGCCTGATTGTTGTTCCTTAGAGCTTTTTTTTCAGGGAGGAATAAAAATCTTAAGTCTCAGCTGATTTCAAGATGGCTGCTGTATGATTATAAATGTGTAAAATGTGTAGCATTGAATAGCTGGATTTAGTTGTGAAAGTTGGGAAGACAGAAAGCAACTTCCTTCTTAAAAGGGAGAAGTCCTGGCAACAGTGATTATGTATTTTTGAGCTTCCAGCTAAGTTTAGTGTTAAATGTATAGCTTTTCAAGTTCTCTAATTGAAAAGGAAAGGCTAAAGGATAATTTGTATCAAAACGCTTCCTCATTTTTGAGCTCTTCAATTTGCAATCATTGTTCAATTTACAACAGGCTGCTCAGGAGATGCTGAAAATATTGATTCATTTAAAATGGAATTACACTGCAGATGGATTTTTCATTGACACGTTTTAAATCCAATATGTAAGCTCTCTGAACTGTTAGCATAATTATGTTTCCAGTGTCAGTGATTCCAATTAGTATCTGTTTAACTACACTGGGCAATTTCATGGTCATTCTTTTTTCTTCCCACCCAAAAGAGGGGAGTTCTTTTTATATCTGCTCTTTTTCTTTCTAAGGGTTCATTATGCAGCTGATTTTTCTGTTCAAATAGAGGGCCATAAAAGTGGAACTCCTCTGGGTTAATCAAAACTCTCTGCAGATGCAAGAGCTTGTCTTTAAGACTATATCTGCATAGAAACAGATGTATAGCCTAATGTTTCTCATCTGTAGCCCTCCACTCCTCCTGGTACTTCTTTGCTATCTCATGTCTATCTGAAAACTAAAATAGGCCTGGGTAATAGCCTGTCACTCTTCTACGAAGTCCCATGCACACAATATGGTGCTGCACTGATGATGATGATGATAATAATAATAATAGAAAATAAGTATTTCCTGAAAGCGAGATTTCAGAGGGAGCAACAACATGAGAGCAATACCAGTGAGAAAATGACCTGCAATTTAGTTATGATGGGGTGAAGCAATTAACTTCCTGAAATTCATTCTTCCTTGTGTAATATGTAGTAATTACTGCTGCAGTTCTCCCTGGGGCATCGAGTGCCAGTAGGACAGTGGAGCCATTGTGAAATGCCATCTGCAGTGGATCAGACAAGTCCCATTGTCTCTTTTTCTGTAGCTATCTGCAACAGTTGCCAGACTTGGCATCTGTGATGGCTGTACTGCTGAATTACATACTTTCTAAGCCCAGAAATTTAAAGAAGAACTGTATATGGTTGGTTGTATGTATGGTAACACTGGACACATGTCTAATGCCTTTGTCTGGACATGTCATTGACAAAGCTCTGTATATGAAAACTGTACTGCTATAGTTATTATATTGTGATGTATGTGAAATACTGTCCAGCTTACTGCAGTTTTTTCTTAGGTAACTGTGACACAGAAGACATTGATGTAATACATGCTGCATACTTTTGTGTAGAAGTAGTATATTCTGTGATTATATTCTTTTTTAGTGATTTTGTACAGATTTACACTTAAAAGTTTATGGGACAGCGTTTTTCAACCAAAACGTGAGCAGTAGAAAATGAAAGTTTGACTTGTTAAACAGTGAAATCTGAGACACTGAGCAGTTTTCTTTGTCATAATCTCTACTTGGGAAACATTTGAAGTGTGGATCTGTACTTTGGATCAGCATAGCTCTGAGAAGGCCGGGCAGTGGCAGGTGACAGCTGACTGAGGAGGGTGCTGAGTTGTAAGCACACAGCTCCTGCTCTGTGGTGGCAAAGGCAGTGTGAGGCTTTCAGACATGCTCAGCTTGTGAACACGCTGCAACTGTGCTTGGTGCCTTACTCTGCTTTTCTTCTGTAATAGCTGAGAAGTTTTTGGTGGTGTTTATATTGCAGTAACTAAAACTGTGTGTTTGACAGCCACGAGGAACTCTATTCCAGTCGTCCGTACGGAGCACTTGATTCTGGCTTCAACAGCGTGGACAGTGGAGACAAAAGATGGTCAGGGAATGAAGTGAGTATTGCAGCTTAATTTGTGTAGAGTGCAGTATTGTGCAGGAAAGAGAACTAAATGTACCTATCTGGAAGCACATTCCATAAGTAATGTGTAGATGCTGGTGTGCAGGTTGCCTTGAGCCAAAATTATTTGTTGTTTTATTGGAGAAAATACAAGCTGAATTTTATATGGGACTGACCCAAAGTTGGAAGTATTAACAGAAATCTATAAAACAATGCATCACAGATTAATTTACTCCGCCATAAAAGATGAGAAAAATGAGGTTCTTAATTTTGAAAACCTTATAACTGTATCACATTACAATGCTGAGTCAACTATAATTACTTAAGAGAAGTTGTTTCAATAAAATAAATCCGAATATAAAAATTCAGCTTTGAGAATCAGATGGAAATTTTGTCTTCTTTCTTTGCAGCTTGTTAGAAATGTTAAAATCTGTTTGCCATTTAGAAGCAGGAAAATGGAATGTCTTAGCAAAGAGACTGTCAATTATTCTTCCCAGGAAGTAGTTCTCTCTTCCTCTTGGGACAACAAGAAAAGGCAGTAGTCAAGACTTGAAGTGTCTCAGTGAGCTATTCTGCATACATCTGCTTGCACTTCTAGCTTGGTTTTTGAGAGGGTTCTAGGATTTTCCATTCTGAGGTGTTTCCAGGCACTTGCAGATATTCTAAACAGAACTGTAGGCAAGCTGTTTTTTAAAGAAAGCTTAACTATATGGGGTTTTAAAACAATGATACACTAATAATACGTTATAGCTGTCTTTTGCTTTTAATTAGTTTTCTGTGTTTGCAAAACAGGACAATTGAAGTAAGAACAAAAATCAAGAGGTAGTAGCTTGCAAAATGATGTTTCTGAAGAAAAGTGTTTCCTGACTTCACTGTTTGTTTTCCAAAGCCAACAGATGAGTTCTCAGATCTCCCATTACGTGTGGCAGAGATCACCAAGGAGCAGAGACTGAGAAGAGAAAGTCAGTACCAGGAAAACAGAGGGAGTGCAGTCGTAACTAATGGTGGAGGTAAGTAGTGACCTTGGGCTAACAGCATTTATTGTCATCATTATGAAAGGTCCAGAATGTTTGCTAGAAAGAGTAGTTTGTTTAAAGAGGAAAAAAAGAGAAAGGTTAGGTGAGATTACACAAAAGCAATGTTGTGGAAACTGTAAAAATACTGTTGTTTTAAGGATTTTAAAGGCAAAATCAAATAGCAGCAGAGTTAGGATTTTCTTGAAAACATTGTCAGCTTTTGCATATGTGCTGTGTTAAAGTCTCCAGCTGCTTCAAGTGGTATTTTGGAATATTGGATTTCAGTGCATGGAGTTTTGCTGTTTGAGCTACTGGGGCAAATTTACAGCAGTAGTCAATTGTCAGTGCTCTGTGCTGACTGCTGTCAAACAGGATGAGCAGTTTTGTCAGGGAATGCTGTATTTCCAGCTAACACAAGTGTCTCATTCCAGTCTTGGATTTTAATCCAAACTTTAAAGTCATCTAGAAGGGACTGGTGCTTTGTTGCACTTTTTCAGTTGGTGTCCTGCAGTCTTACAGGATCACCCTCATAGTTGTTCAACAGGTGATAGTGCTTTCCATGTTTTTTGATCTCTGCAGTCCTCCTCCATTTTAACTTCCAATAATCTGCTGCTACCAGTGTCTCCTTTTGTTTATCTGCCTTAATTTTAACATTCTTCCAGGTTTATTTTTTCAGTCATTCCTTCTCCATTTTTTTCTGCTCTGCTTATTATTAGATGTCATCTCTATTTACTTCAATTAATTTTTCTTCTTGCTCAACTGCTCCTCATTTTTTATTTTCCCTGACAGCTACAGTTCATTTTCTCTAAGTGTCCATCTTCCCAGCTATCTCTAATCTCCTGTGCCCAACTCCCACTTTTTCTTCTCTCTTCCTCTCCATCTTTTGCCATCTTCTTTTCTTGATCTCTTCTCTGCCACAGTTTTTTGTTTTCTTTGCCACCTTCTAGAAACGTCTGAAACTTTTTAGTTGACTCCCACTCTTTTGCACACTGATGAGAAAAAAAATTCAATTCAAACATTCTGGCAGTTAGGAGAATTGAAGACATGGTGTTATGGGGAGCTCTGGGCAGCCTTAGTAACAGGTAATGCTGCTAGCTCTGCCTCCAAGAGTAACTTTATTTTGTTCTTTGGGTTTTGTACACCAGGGATTTCAAAATGCCTCACAGACTTTGAAGCTAGAGCACAGACAGTTCCTGAGTAGATGTCTCTGAGAGGGACACAAACCATAGCACGTGGCTGCCAGAGATCCAGATGCTTTCCAGTTTTGTGTTCCTAACACAGATGCTAATATCTTTCACCCTTTTCTGTATTATTGTTGTTATTATCATCATCATTACCATTATTTAATAAGTGAGGCTGAAAAGGGGAGTTTTCGTTTGTGGGGTTTTTTCTAAAGTTTGAAACTGAGATGGAGATTTAATGAAGCCAAAGCATATAGGAATGTCGTTTTGGGTGGTTGTAGTAGCAGAGGAGGTGGCTTTGGCAGGAACAGTTGCTAGATTGTGTGGTGAGGCAAAGAGAAGTCTGTTTTAGACAAGCAGGAAAGGGGCGGGGGAGTAGAAAAAGAATGTCTGCAAGAGTCTGGAGAAAGTTTGGGGAGAGTTTTAAGAAAAAAGAAAGCTCTAATGCTCTGAAAGGGAGCTTATGCTTTCCCTTGCATTCCCAGCACAGTATTTTTCACTGGGGGGGTTTTCTCAATGTCATGACTCTCAGAATCCCTGGGCAGAATGTGGAAAAGCACTGACAAGTGAAAAAATTGCCCTACATATCTCCCACACAAAGGAAAATCAATAGCAGCCAAACTGTGCTGTTTCTTGTTCTCATTTCAGTGGTTTCCTTTTTCTTTCTTCTTTTTAAAATGAAATTGCAGGTGCCTTCATATTGTTTTAGAGGGGTTTTGTTGCTCTCTGTAGCATACTTCATTATTTCCGTATACACTTATTGTATTTATTGTATTTGCATCCAGATAACTTAGACATGCTGCTCTCTTTTTGTTTTTTGTTGTTGTAGTAGTAATACTAGTAGAAGAATCTCTCATATCCA
The DNA here is from genome assembly GCA_013398175.1 of Climacteris rufus. Classification (NCBI taxonomy): domain Eukaryota; kingdom Metazoa; phylum Chordata; class Aves; order Passeriformes; family Climacteridae; genus Climacteris; species Climacteris rufus. The sequence continues at coordinate 283,004 of VZRZ01004765.1, read as the reverse complement.
TTCTAATTTTTCTAACAGACAACCATGAGAAATTATTCAAAAATGTACACAGATCATTGTACAGTCTTGGTATTAGCTGAAAGAACTTGATAGATCATTTTAGTTTTGAAAAAAAGTCACAGTATTTACTTTTTCAGTCACTGCAAAAGTATCTGCAGCCAGCAGTATAAAACTGCACACTTGATACATGTTCCTTGTTACTTTTTAAAAAGCATAAATTTTATCATTATTTCAGAATTTGTTTATCTAGTGTTAGTGGGCCTGGCAAAATCCAAGAGCTTTCAGTCTGAGCTTTCCCAGATGGAAGAAAACCAGCAGAGCCTTGGTTGCTGCCATTGCTGCTTTGTTGGGTGTTTCCCTGTCCTGTGGGTTATCTGACTGTGGGTGTTCTCTGTGTGTGTGTGTCCAGTGGAACATGATCTGGATCAGATCGACTACATTGACAGCTGTGCCACCGAGGAGGAGGAGGAAGAGGTGAGGCAGCCCAAGGCCTTGGACTCAGCCAGCCTCAGCTCCCAGTTCGTGGCCTACATTGACCAGCGGCGAATCTCCAGCGAGGTGCTGCTTTACTTGACTTCACTGCATTCACACACCCCAGGACAGCCCCTGTGAAACCTCTTCCCTCTTAAGGCATTTGGATGTTACACTTTTGGAGAGAGTCCTCAGAAATGGAACCTCTAGAAGCAGATTTTCAGCCACAGAATGTTTCCTTCTGTGTTCTGTCAGTCTTAATTAATACCTATGTACACAGTTGCACAGTTCAGTGGGTCGCTGTACAGCCTACGTGAATAACTTGTCTGAAAAAAAAGTGGAACTTTAGCTTTCATGTAGGAGTGTGGTCCCTATTTTGTCCACTTTATAGTACTGTTCTTAAAATCAGTCATAGATATGAGAAAAGCATTCCTTTTGCAGATCTCATAAATTCAATATCAAATCACAGAAGTGATGCCACTTAAAGCACAGACACAAGAGCAAAACTCCAAAGGCAACTATTGGCAGTGTAACCCAAGGACTCTTTGCTTGGACAGCATCAAAACAGCTATTCCTTGGGGGCTGCCTGTTCATAAAAATTAAACTGCTTTTAGCTGAAGCTTCCTTTCTCTAGGAAGATGATCCAAAATATTCTACTACTTAGGAAGGCTAACTATGCAATATAGCAGCACACATGCAGGCATGAGTGAAAATTGGTGAGTTAGTCTCAAAAAGTTTCCATTTTCCTACATTAATGGGTGTCACTGGAAGTTTTTAAATAACACCAATGGCAAGGTGTCTCTGTTCCCAATGAGATAAATTATTTCATTGCTCAGATTAAACCTAAAGTGTTCTTATTAATACCATGTTTTACTTAATCCCTCTGGGACTTGTCTTTAGAGCATCATAAAAGACCATCAGCTGCAGTATCCTGTATTTTCTGCACTGCTGCACGCTTATAGAGTTAAACTCCAAAGAATGTATAGACATTTCAATACAAATTTTGAATTAACTTCTCTGCACAGTTCCCAGTCTGGTGGAGATTTAAACTCCTGAAGTTACCAGGAGCAATATTTAATCCTGAAACTGTTATTTATTTAAATTGGAGAAAAAAATAAGAGTGAGCTCACCTAATAGGAAATGAGCATCCCTGAACTTGTGTTCAGTGTTTCTTTGTCAGATATTTTAAATACCAGTAATTACACATGTAGCTCTACCAAGAGGTTGTTTGATATTAATGTCCTTTTTTCTGAGTAAGTTGCTAACTTAGTCTTTTGTGGATTTTTGCTTAGAGCTCCCCAGTAAAGCCTGTATCCATCAGAGAATTTCAGAGAACAGAGGATACAAGACGACATTTACATCAAAACAGGTAAGAATTACTGTGGCAATGATAATTTTATCCAGAAGTTCATGGTGAAAGCAGAGTGCATTTTTAGTAAATGTGTTTGGAAAATGGCATTGTTTCCTGTTGCTTCACCAGAAATGTGCATGTCATTTATTGGTAAGTTATTGCTCCAGATTAGAAATTGAAATTCGAATAATGGCAGTGAGCAAAAGGCATAACTGGTCTATGCCAATGCTCTGTTTTCAATCAGTTGGTTAAAGAAATCTGCCTAATTAAAGTGTATCCTTTTAAACTGATTTAATATCTGCTTCTTGTGGTTTAGTTTGATTAAAGCTGTAGTACATAAAGGACAGAAGGGATAAACATACTGCAGGTTTAGAGGAAGCACAGAGTTACTATGGAGTATCTGATGTGCCATGAGGCCACATTCTTGGTTGACTGTTGCTGGGTTTAGTACTGTGGGGGTTTAGTTTATTTAAAAACATACTTTTCTGTGTCATAATCATGAGCTTACATCAGGAGAAGGGACAGAATGGGAGAAAACAAGTGTCTTGTTTTGATGAAGTGTGCCCATACTCTTAATGATTACTTGCCTTATTGGAGAGAATGCTTATCTGTAAAATAAGGGTCAGAGTTGAACAGAGTATCAATGAGGGGTGGTTAGGTTTAAGAAAAGACTTTTGGATGTTTAGTTAAAAGAAAAGCAAATGAAACATAAAAGATAAGCAAATTCTTGTAAATGAAGATTGGTAGAACCTTTATTACACCATGGAAGTATTTCAGTATTCTGTGGAGTGAAAGTGAATGTACAGGGACTCCACAGTTTGCGGGGGGAAGAAAAGGCAACTGCAAGTCCTAAGTGTGTCATTACTTATACTGTCAGTAGAGACTAACTTTTAATGGATTCTAAAACTATTGAAAGAGAAAATGAAACCAAGATTAGTGTATAAATTTTTCCACAGTTTTGGCCCCATTTCAATAGGCATTCTGAAATGTACAGAAAATGTGCAGATCAGTAGCTGTGCTGATAGAAGGAAGGGTAACTGCTTCAGCATATGTTGGCATTCCTTGTCCTGTCGTGTCCACAAGTAAGGTATAAAGCAGTCTGGCATGTTCTCCCCAAAGACAGAGAGTGCTCTTGCTTTGAAAACCAGATTTTTTTGCTTGTTTGTTTATTTGTTTTTCTATTTGAACATTTGTGGTCAGCATGGAAACAATTAGACTTTACAAACACTGGTTTCCATGATACATCTGAAGGAAATATGAGAAGGCTGCCAGGGAAGAGCTGCTGTTTACATGGACAGATGTTAAAGGAAGTTGTAGTTCAGTAGGGTGTCCAGTGATAGGTTAAATTTTGCTAAGGATAGCAGCAGATCTCCATGCAGCAGTAGTTAATCAACAACCAAAATGAATTGTAGATTATTATGCTGCAGCAGAGTGAAGTTATTAAGGCACTAAGAACAGGTCATGTTGTTACTGCCTTCAAAATTGTGTAAAAACAACCATATGATGATGAGTAATTTTTTATATTTGAAGTTTGTATTAGTCAAATATTTCATTTTGTGGTGACCACAAGCTGTAAAGTGCTTCCACAATAATTCTGTGCAAATGCTTTGGCAGGCAGCCTCTTCTTTTTTTTTCTTTCACATGCTGGAACCATTAAAACTCAGAGTTGGATGTAATGCAGACTTCATCTCAAGAGTACTTATATTAGTTGATTCAATTAAATAAATACAGTTTGTGCCTCTAGACAGGCTGTGGTGCATTCCTGATGCAACAAAGCTGTGTGTACTCTGCTCTGAATACACTTTTTGGCACTGAGTTGAACCCAGTCCTGTCTGTTCAAAACCGCTCTAAGTAATGGATTTGTCATGTGCTTTGGTGCTAATTTAAGTAACAGAAGAGACTTGTACCTTATGGGTCTTCCACATCTCATCTGCATGAGGAGAAGGCCCTAAGTGCACACAGGCAGCTGGGCTGGCATTTTTTGGAAATGCATTGTCAAGTGTGTCTGTGTTCCGTGGTTGCCCCAGGAGCGGAGGTCGCAGAGTTTAGGCTGTCAAGAGAAAGCTCCTTGATTTCCATCAATTTTCTTTCAAGGCAGCAACATGTCAGGGAACATGCTGTAGACTGTGGGCCTTGGGAATTGTTTCAGTGCTAACAGCTGCCTTCTAGCAAAGAACTGATTGCAAAATTTCTGTGTTATGGTTGATATGATGGATAAGAGGCAGATGGGTTCTTGTTTGCCTTGTGACTTTGAGGGCTTGTGTCACTGGTGGTTAGGGGGTCATCACCTGATTGGTGAAGTGAGAAGGTTTGTGCTGAAAATACCAAAGGGTGCTGATATTTAAAAATAATTCTGCCCTTTCTGGAGCAGAATAAGGCCTGCACTAACCAGAATATTGTATTAAAAGAGAGAATCCATCTTTGTGTATTTTGAAGTAATTGTTTGTTAAACAAGTTATGTTTATTGAACTATGAACTGTAGTGGTTGTCATCTGACTTGTTATCACAGCGTGATTTCTTTAGTATAGAATTCACCTTTGTGGTTATCTGAAGCTAGTTGTCTGGGCAAGTCTCTCAGAAAAACAGTTGTGATCTAGAGAAGAATTAATCTGACAGTAATCTATATGCATCAGTGGCCAAACCCCCTTGCACCTGGTGTCTACCTGCAGGGATACAGATGAATTACGAAGACCTGAAACTCTAAATTTGATGCAGGACAGAGAGCATCACCAAGTACCAAGGAGTTATGTGGACAGGACAGAGAGGTAGGGAAAAAGAAACATATTGTTTCTGCTGATTAATTTTATTATTTTCCCCTCCCCCAAATAACCATAATAGCCAGTTGTTCCTCTAATTGAGGATCACCTGAAAAATTCCTGGTTTGGTTATTCTTAGAGAATGGGTATAAAATGCTGAGTATCTCAATGTCATAGGCCAAATGTACAATTCCATTGGTACATCTTGTGCTGTAGAAAAATTTTATCACAATTCAGAAGAAGAAATGGCTGCACGAAATTTGTCATGCACAGCCAGTTAAATCAATATCACAGCAGTTAATTTAACAGCTTGGCTAACTAGACAGTTACTCTTCTGATTTGATGAGATACTTATGTATCACTGACAATTCATGTATGCAAAATATTTTATTTAAGATAAAAGGCCTGCTTACTCTCTGTTTTTGCATTTGTCAGACCCCTGCCTGATTCACCTTATTTTCTCTCGCTGTCAAGTCACCACACCCAGGTAACACACTGAACTCTACTGTTTAATTGTGTTGAATGAGTTTGATGCAAAACCAAACTGATGCTGTTTGTAAGACATGGACAGTTTCTCCATAGCCCATGTGCAGCTCTGACTTCCCAGGCTGATGCCCTGCTTTGTTCCAGGTGCCTAACACAGATTCCGAGCTGCACCGCAGGCACATCGAGCGCACCCGTCGGGAGGCCCAGCTGGCAGCCCTGCAGTACGAGGAGGAGAGGATGAGAACAAAGCAGATTCAGAGAGAAGCTGTCCTTGACTTTGTTAAGGTGCCTCATTTTAGTACTTTCTCTTTTCTGAATCCCTTAATTGTAACTAATTGCCAAGGTCATTAGTGCTTGTACGTTTTGCTGCTCCTGGCACATTAAGAATATGGACAAATCGCATTTAAGTCCATTCACTGTTGGTGCTGTAGCTTAACACAGACAAAGCTAGAACTGGGGAGGAGGATGGAATATTTACACAAAATACAATTGTTTTAAGAATTCTGATTTTGCATAGTTCACCTCATTCTCTCAATTTTCATTTGCATAGATGTGACAGGATTGGTAGAAAGAAGGGGTTTTTAATCTGAGAAGGCATAGAGTTTAATTTTGAAGACAGATTTGGCAGGGAGGAAATAATCATACACACAAAAATATAATGTTGCCTGATCTATTTTACTATTTTGTGATAAGAAAATCAGTTACCTTCAAGTAAAGCACAGGTGCAGACTTATGGTACCTCGGACACTGCATCTTCACTGTCTCTGCACTCAGTGTGAAGTCTTCTGCTTACCATGCCAATTTATTTATATGGTAGTTGATTTAAATTTATTTTGCTGCTCTGGTGACCTACCCAAATCTTACCATCACAAATTTAATATGGTTAATATTTTGGTCTTAGGGTGGTTTGCAGAGAGGCAAGGAATGGTTTATTGCATGTATTTAATATATAAAGTTACTTTAGAAAAAGGGGTCTTAGCCTGCCTGAAACTAGGCTTTCCATTAGCCCTAACTAGTCTCAGGCCTCTGGCACTATTTTGTAGTAAAGCTGCTTTTATTAAAGATTCAGCTCAGTCTTCTAGTTAAAGATGAGCTCTATAGGATGCATTTTGTTCATTGATGAGCCTCCTGGGGTTTTTGGTTTGGGTTTGATTTTGGGGTTTTTTTCTTCTGTTGCCTTTGTTATTCATGACCATTTTATTCTCAGCAGTTAAATTCCTCCCTGGGGTTATATTTTGGGTTTATTATGCATCTTCCATATGCATAATTTAAAAAAAAAAATTTTGCATGTGGAATAAAGGCTGGGACTTTTAGTAATATCAGTGAAGTTTCAGCTCAGTGAAATTTGCAATTTCCCCAATGCATCTTCTATTTAAAAATTAAGACTTGTTTTAAAACATTTGTAAGTTATGCTGATTTGTTCTGAGCTTTTGTTTCTTTGGGACATTATTTTAACCTTCATTTTTTCCTTTCTCTACAGCAAAAAGCATCCTTAAGTCCTCAGAAGCAAAGTCCTCTGGATGGTGAGGTAAGAGTCCAATAAGAGCATCAGTAGAGATGTCAGCACTTGAATTCTTAGCTCTCCATTGGAGTTATTTTCCTGATTGTGGAGAACTCTTCAGAACTGGGTTACAGCCTAGTTTTTTCCCCATATTATTAAGCCTTGGGTTGGGTTTTTTTGTTTATGGGAGCAGTGTGGTATGTCCTTCTGTTCATGCAGGTTGCCTGTCCAAGTGTGTTGTTTTATTGTTTCTTGTACGTTTTTTATGTTCTCTTCAGAAAACACATTCCATATTCCAAGCTGCTCCTTGCAGGCAGTGCAGTTTATATGCTAACAGGAGTATTCAGACAAGTTACTGTGTTACAGTCATCCTTCACTGTTCAGTTTTCTCCCAGTTTCCTGTTATTAGATCACCAGTTCTCCCAGAAATATTAAGCATTAGAATTTTGTAGGCTGTCAGAAAAAGAAATAAATATTTTTAAAGGTTTTTTCTGCTATAGTTTTATAATAAAATAGTTTTTATAATCAAAACCAGTAAGTCAGTAGGGAGCACAGATCATACAAGGGCTCAGTCTTATAGAATACACAGAGCAGAGCCAATGACATCTGTTCACTCTCTGCATCAGATTTCTGCATAGTAATAGCTCTTCCACTGCTTGCCATCCCCACTTTTGTCCAGAGGAAGATAATTCACTTGGCAGTGTTAATCAGATCAAACCTTTTAATAATATAACGAATATAATGGTTCTTTAGCAGCATCTTCCAACTAATTTTTTGTTAGAAAATTACCAAAACATGGGGTCATTGAAATATTTTTTGCTCCTTTTGCTTCTTAATGTTCTTCTGTTCTTAATTTATTCTTTTAAAAGGGGCTTTGTTCTGCCAGAGTGAATGCATAGTTTTCTGTATTTGCTTGACACAACACAGAAAGCAGAATAATTGATTCCTTAAGTAATACAAATGCACTGTAATTCCTGGGTCATGTGGCTGTGTATTCCTACAGAGTTACAGACACTTCATGGATTGTTTTAAAGAGCCTCCCAAAGCTATAAGCAAGCAGTACATGTTCCAAAATGTCTTGTCTGTTCACATGCCATGTTAAAAAAAAAAATTGTGTGTTTGACATTGTGTGTGTTTCTGACATTGCTCCATCTCTCCCACCTCCCAGTGTCCCTTTCCATCCAGAAGGTCTCAGCATACTGATGATAGTGCCTTGTTAGTGGTAAGATCCTGCACGTAATGGCCTTTTTCTGTGGCAGATTCTAGAGCATAGAAATGACAACATGTTAATGATTGTCTCAGATTAGACCAACTGTTTGAGAGCTAATCTAAATAGCATAAAACATGACCATCTTATTTGAAAAGTAGCTTAGCACTGAACTATAATGTTATGAATATGCTGACACTTTTACTGTCAGCCATTTGGTAATAATACAGTGATGTTTTTCCACAAAATAATAAAAGCTCATAGTTTGTTGAAAGCAGACGAAAATTGCTGATAGCAAAGAACAGTTTCTAAAATGAAAAATTCACCTGCAGTTGTTCTGGTTTGATTTCTTCTCCGTTCAGCTTGCTTCCTAATTGATGTGCTCTTCAGTGTCAAGTAAGCAATTTTAATGCTTAGTACAGCCTTCTACTCTGACTTGTCTGTGTCCTGCACAAGGGGCTTAGAAATACTTGGCACAGGGAGAAACAGTTCTACTTATGAATGCTACAAATCATGAAATATTCCTCATACCATTTTATTGTTTATTGATGGAAACGTCTTAAAAATTACCTATTTTGAACACTTGCCAAAAATAAAAATGCGTATGCACGTAATTCATGTTTTATGCTATTTCTTCGTTTGTGGCATCTTAGCAATGTAGCATAATTTTTAAATTTAATTAATGCCATAATCCATGTCTAGAAAATTAAAAATACACCTGATTTGCCTGCTGTTGCATGACTGCATGCCTAGAATTTATTTTCTTAATTTATGTGCTTCCATTATCTGCCTAAATTTTCTTTAGGCAGTGCTCTTGTTTAGAATATCTCTCTCCTGAATGTGTTGGTTGAGATATTTACTGTGTCTTTATGCAAACTTTTTGGTTTTCCTGCTTCCATAAGGCTAGCACTTTGTGGGAGAGAAAGAAAGCTTAAAATGTTAGAGAGAAATTTAATGGTCATGTGCCTGTTTAGAGAAATTACAATCAATGAGCATATAGAAATGTGCTTTCGTAGGTAGGTAGTAAGAGACAGGAGAACAGCAGTGGTTTGGGTTAAGAGATAATTCTTTATCATCAGTGAACTCATCTTTAGAATGTACTTAAAGACACCTTTAAGGACCTCATTTCTATTTGATTGTGTGATCACATGGCTTTTATTGTAAATTAATATATAGAATTTCCAGAAACTATTTTGAAACTGGCTTCCATTGCTGTCTGTTTCCTTTGTGTCTTTAACCAAATTATGTCCTTTCACTTAACAAAAAAAGTGACCAGGCTGGCAGGGAAATATTGAAAGCAATAATTGCTCTGTTCATTTTTCTTTTGATTCCTTGCTCTTTTCAGCAGCACTAAACTATAATAGTATATAAAACACTGGGGTTTCTGAGCTGCATGAGCTCTGTTCTGCAGTGTAAATCCACACTGTGTCTAAGGATGACATACGCCAGGGCAGCTGTTTCTGGCAATTACTGTAACTGGAACATTAAGCCCATACTAGCTCATGAATTTGTAGCATTTTTGTCAAGGAAATGTTCATCGGTTTGTCATCGTCAAAGTTGTCATAACAGTTGAAATTGCTTTTACCTTTTTATACTCTATTGCATTTCATTTGATATTTTCCTTATCCTTATGGGTTTGAAATTTAGCTAGGTCTAATTTCTGAGGACATAAGGAAAAGCTTTTAAAAGTCCTAAGTCTAATATGTAGTTAGAAAGCAAGTGAGCTTTCTCGTGTTTTACTACTTTGCTCTTCTGGCATTGTTACTGCTTTGACAAAAAATCTAAATTATTAATTCCCTTTTTAAAATCTTTAATGTTTCTTTTCGTCATTTTCTTGTTGTCTTTAATAACTGATTCAAATTAAGATGTATTCACATTGCACAGGTTACTCTGACCGTTTCCTCCTGTTTATAGACAAGGTCAGGGCAGCCTGTTTGAGGTCACCCAGTGCTTGTCCATACCTTCAGGGAATGTTAATGGTGCAGTTCAGTTGTGGTTCCTTCTGCATACCTGTGATTGGAAGTGGAGTCTGGCTGGGATACTTCGTTGCACACAGTGGTGGATTTCTTTGTGCTGACCTGTGATAGCCAGACTAAAATGTTGTTGAAGAAATGTAATCACTGAGAGAATGTAATGTAATCACTCTGAGAAAACAGAAGTTTTATATCTGTCATTACTTCTTACTATTCTCACAAGGGTTATTCCATTTGTAACAACTGAGATTACTTGCAGAGCTGGTATCAAGGTTTCAGACTTGGTTAATTATTTTGGCCTTCATTGCTTCAAAATCCTGTTTTTCTCTAAGTATCTTCTTGTTTTCTCCCATACTGTCCCTTATAAGGTTAGTACTATGGAAGGAAAAAAACCTCCAAAATATCCTCTGTGACTGCTGCTCAATTTCTCTGTTGTGAAGCCCAGGAGGAACTTAAGAAGCATCAGGCAGCTGCTGTGACCTCTTCTTCTCACAACCTTTGTGTCATTGCTGCCTTGTGCTCCCTTCCTTGTGTTGTGTTTTCTTGTGGTCTCAAACACGGCCTGAGGCCATCGTGTTGCTGTTAGCATAGAGGATCTCTGAAAGATTTTAAGTCGAGACTCTTAAGCACCAAATTGTTACAAATAATAATGGTGTGGGTAAAGTAAGCAGGACTTGAATTATGCAAACTTGTACCTTGGAGTTTTCTCTCAGACCGTTGGCATCCATTTGTTTATTCCAATGTTTAATAAGCAAATTCCCTTAAAATATCCTGATTTGGTTCATGCAGAGTTCTGGTTGGGCTCTCCCTTGGCACTCCCTGTATCTGCAGTTGTTTCTGGTGCAGTGCTGGACCTAAAGGCCCCGTGCAGCGTGTGCAGAGGGCGGTGTCAGTCTGAGCTGCAGTGTCCTGGCTCCTTCAGTGTTGTGGCTGCCTTTTCTCACAGTCATTCTTTGCCTCACTTCTTCCTTTCTTCCCTCTCTTTCTTTCCTTACTGTCCCTGACAGAATGGCTTTGAGCCTCTCTTTGTGTTTGAGATTGACAATAACACCAATACCATTAAAAGGAGGCCAGGCACTCGCAAACAGGTGAAGAGCATGCGGTGTGTTGGTGTTGTCACTGTCCCTCCCTGTGGTGTTGTGTTCCCCTTCCCTTCCCCTCTGCTGGCTACAGCACTGTGATCACTCTGGTCAGTCTGTCAGCGTTGTTGTGCTCGTCTCATACGTGACTGAACAGACCCACTGATGGTACAGCCCCCTAGTTCTGGTTTATTTTGCTGTTCTCATGTGCTAGCTAATGTGTTGTCTAAGTCAAGTGATATTTTGAAACTCTTACAAAATGAAAAGAACCTCACAGTTTCTGCCCTGCTCTGGAGAAAGAGGCTGTCTTGAGGATCAGCTGTAAATGCACAGGGCCTAAAGATTTTTGTATGTAAAACTTGTCCTGAGTATCAACCTTTCTGTCTAGTCCTTCTGGCTGTGCTGAAGTGGCAGAATAGTTGCAAATATTTAAAAAACTTACACTCCCAAGTGTCTTTCACTACCTGAAGAGTTTCTAGGTGTCATTTGATGTTCTTTCCTGTGCTGAACTGTCGCTTTGCTATTTGAATGCTGTTTCAGAAAGTACAGTGAACCATTCAGTCCTCAAAACTTATTTTGATTGTGCTTCCAGTAAAACACAGGATTTGGCTTTCTAGATCCACCTGTCAGTGGCAGATGGGCACTGCAGCACCTGTTCTGTAAACAGGAAAAATCATTTATTTGGCTGGTTTTGATATAGGTCAGAATTGAAATGTGGCTGCACTTTATTTGTGGCAACACTGTAAATCCTGACACTGATGTCTTCCCTGAGAGTCAGATTCTACCCACAGAATCTCAGTCACTTTGTGTGTAATCTCAAGAACCAGTTGTTAGTGATGGTGACAGACACAAAGTGTGTATTACTGAGCCTCTTATACATGGGTTTCTGTGATTTTACAAAGTTGATAGGAAAACAACTTACTGAAAGTGCGTAACATCATCAAAACATTAAAAAGAAAGCTATTTAACCTTAATGCTGGCCTAGAATGGACTGCTGTAGCGTAAAATTTCCTTTTTTCTGATGGCATAGATGTTACTAAAGAAGCTTTTGCCTCTCTTACTGTTTTTAATGTCACTGTATTATGTGTAAAAGAAACATTGCACCTCCCAAGCTTATTAGCCAGAAAGTTCAGGAGGGTGAGAAGGCTTCAGCTGTAGTTCAGCAAGTTATGGCTGTGTTGCTTGTTGAGTGTTTCTGAGAATGTGATCGTGATGACCTCTTCATTTTAACTTTGCTGCATTCCACCTTTGTGCATGACCTGTCAGCCACTCACTAACTCTGCCACTGCCTTCTCTTTCTTTCTGCATTCAGTCACTCTCAGGGTTGAACCAAGAAAGCTGTGCTACTACCCTGCCTAGTGCCTCTACCTTCAGTCCTGTCAAGGTATCTCTTGCTATTATCATTCACCACTAGAGCCAACAAAAAAATCTCGGATCCACACATCTGTTTTAACAGGTGTTAGTCTGTCAGCATCTAATCAAAAGTTCAGGTAGGGTATGAATCTGATTCACCTGATTAAACTGTAGTAGGTATTACCTCATCTTAGCTTTAGGCTGTGTCTACAGGAGGCCTGATTTATAAAACATGGTAACCAGAGTCTGCTCCAAGGGGTTCTTGGTTGTCTTTGATGTTGCTTTTTCTGTGCAAGATCATTTACTCTTGATCAAGCTGAGTTCATCAAAAGTGCACTTGTATTCTTTGCCTATTTCTTTCTCTTCTGTGGACACTGCCGTGCTGAATGCATTCCTCACAAGAAATCATTAGTCTGTGTAAGCACTGTGATGAAACCATGGTGTGTTTCACTGGGGAGAGATGTTCAGTAAATAGCAGTTCTGCATTAGCAAAGGTGTCAGAGAGGTGTATCCTCATTGGGGCTGGTGTAATGCCAATTTTGCGTGTTGCTTAATGCCTGTTTTTTGGTGTCCCCTTTGCAAAGAATACTTTTTCACTTTGGGTTGGATGGAAGAGTTAACAAAGATCTGTCATTGCGTAGTCAGTGCTGTTTCATCATTCTTTTTCCTCAGAAAGAAAAGCAGTTGTGTCATTTCTGCAAAAGAAAAATCTTTGCAGAGACAAGACTTGGGGAACAACATACTGTGGTTTTTCTTATTTCTGGTTATTTTTCTGAAACACATTTAGATGGATGAAGCTTTTTTTAAAACACAGCAAATTAAAATGTAGTCAAAGCTTTTCCAGATTAGGACCATTTATACTGTTCTGCTTTTTTGTTCACAGAGTGAAGACAGATCTACCATCTCCCCTGGCTCACCTGCTGCTCAGACAGGTAACAGGCACAGGAAAAAAAATCTGAAAAATAAGATCAAAATGCCTGCTTGCTTATTTATACTATGACAAGAAGGGAACATCTGTTCCCACCTCTGTCTGTGGCAATGCTGTGTGAGAGAATTTACCCAGTTACTTGAGTCTCCATAGAAAAACACAAGGAAAGAGACAAGAAGGGTGAAGTGTGTCCTCAGGCAGGGGATAGGGTTTGGCTGGTTTAGGCCTTCATCCAGGCTTTGGCACACAGATGCATTCAGCAAGAGTCAGAGCAGTTGCTGGAATTGGTATGTGGAATGTGCTTTGCATGCAAGTGTCCTTGGAGGTGCCTTTTCCTGCTCTGTGCTTTTATCATGCATGGCTGTAATTTATTTTGTCATTATTACATTAAAACTTTTGGTTTGTTCTTTTTAATTGCCACATTGCTGAACCCATTTCCTATTTAAACTCTAACCATTTCCTTCTTCCTCCTTCCTTTCCTGTGCTTTTCCACATTTGTTTAGTCCACCTTTCCCCTCCATATCCTGGCCATGCAGCCCCGCCTTCCTATAGAAACCCTTCCCAGCGACCTGAGAGTTTCCTTTTCCGAACAGCTGTCAGGGATGAAGCCAAGAAAGGTAGGTTATATAGCTCAGAAATCAGCTAGTTTTGCTACTTTGTATTGACATCTGCATTACTTAGGGTTTGCAGTGTTCTGTTACTTCAGGTCTTTGCCATCAAACTACTTGCAGAGTTCCGTTTTTAGACAGGCCACATTACACACGTTGTGAACAGTGTTTTATTTAGAGCTGTCAAATACTCTTTTGTCATGTCTGTGGAAATGTGAGAATTTGTTCTTCCTGGTCTGTGCTTACACCTTTGCCACACAAGCCTTCAGCAGCTTGATAATTCTTGCCTTGCCCAGTAGCCTGTAACAGAATTGCAGTTTCGGTAGAAAGACGGAACCATTTCAACATACCCCATGTGGCAAAACATTGTCCTCATTTGTGCACGACTATTATCCAACAGAAAGAACAGAATCTCAACAGAAAGGGAAATGTGTTGACACCTCATTTACATTAGTAGACATAAATTGGTTTGATTAATAATCTAAGAAAATAAAGAGATTTGTGTAAAGGATGCACTGTACCCATTCTAGAACTTTGTGCGCGGTGCAGCAGCGAACAACGCAGAGCCAAACTGTGCTTAGTGATTTTCTTTCCTTCATGCTGCTGTTTTAGCTGTTGCTTCATCCTCTACCTGTGCCTTGTCTCCTGCTAACGATTCTGCAGAGCCTCGAGTGAGACAGAGCTCCAAACAGCGGGAGGAGGAGCTGGAGCTGATAGAGCAGCTGCGCAAGGTGAGTGCTGCCAGGAGCCAGAACGTGGCATCGGCGTAAATGCATTGTGTGCACCCTGCTGAATTTGCCTTGGCTTCACTGAGCCAACATGGGGCACAGCAGACCAAAATTAAATGGCATGGTACAGTCTGTGTGGTTCTTTCAGATGGATGCAGTGGTCTTCACTTGGCTGTTTGTGGTAGATAAAGTCAGCTTCAAATTCTGTAAAATAAACTGTGTTGACTCCTGCTCCTGAGTGTCTGGTGAACTCTGCTTTTAAAATTAACGTGTGCTTCCTTTCTTCCTTATCAGCTCTCACACTTGTAAGGAACTCCCTGGAAAGTTGCCTTCACTGTTGCCTTTTAAGGTCTTTTTAAAAATTCTTTTTTGCTGGAAAGTCTGCAGAAAAGCAGATGGAGTGCAGAGACTGCTGCCAATCATGCTGACAGCACGGTTTCCTTCTGTGCTCTAGATCTGTCTGTTGATTCTTGCCTTATCCTTGGTTAAGTGCAGAACTTTTGAGGCACAAATGTTTCTTATATTTGTGCTTCTTGTCTGTCAAAGGCCACCACCCTCCTGGTTTGTACCTAGGTACAGGGCCAATAAACATGAATATTGAAAATGCCACGTGGCATTAAGGTACTACTCTGCTTTGCCCCAGACTTGTTTCCGTAGACCATGAAGGGATTCCTTGAGGTGCTGTAATTAATTGTTTGAATTTTCCCAATAAGTAAGAATTTACTTGTTGAAGCTAATCTTAAAAGCCATAGACATCCCAGATGGACAGAGAAAATTCCATCTCTTTGTAAATGTTAAAGTAAGGATAATCTCCTTTCTCTAAAGGGGAAGGTTACCTTAGATAAAACAAAACTTGGTGGTGTTTGCAGACCCTTATGTTATCTCAGATTGCTTTCTGAGTAGACTCTCTTGTTCTGCTCCCCAGGTAAGCTTAAATCTTTCTTAAATACTTAAAAATTTAGATATGGTATTACTACTCAGTGAAATTCACAGTGTTTTAAGTGAGGTTGAAAGCCTGAATTAAATTTTTATTCATTCTCTTACATAAATGCTAACTACCTTCTTTTTAAAGGACTGGTTATGCCAAGTAGTTCAGTTTTTTATTTAAAGGCAAAAATATTGTCTTGACTTTTGTTAACTGTGTTGTCGCCAACACACAAAGACAATTATTTTCACTTGCCTCTTATCAGCTCTTCTCTGAGAATCCATTCTCTGAGAATATGTAGGGTTAGGAATACTGTTCCTAGATCCCAATTTCCATTATTTTTGAATAATGGTTGTATTAGTCCACTGTGCTGTACAATGAAAACTGTTCTTCACTGAACTCAATTGCTCCCAGACTGTGGTCAGCTCTGGGCCACGATGTGCAAGGCTTTCCTCGAGGTTATTCAGAAAGCTGCTTGGAAAGGGCATGAGGACGGACAGAGAGTTGTGGTGCAGGACTCTGCCTCCCACAAGCTGCTGTGCAGAATGGGTGAGCAGGAAGAGCCCCCTCTCAGCTGCTGTGTCCCTGTTGCTCCCCGCAGAACATCGAGTCGCGGCTGAAGGTGTCGCTGCCCAGCGACCTCGGCGCGGCTCTCACGGACGGCGTCGTTCTGTGCCACCTGGCCAACCACGTGCGGCCCCGCTCCGTGCCCAGCATCCACGTGCCCTCCCCTGCTGTGGTGAGTGTGTCACACTGACACTGCTTTAGAGCTGCCCAGAGTGACATCCAACAAAGTCCTGTAATCCAGGCAAACGCTGAACTCTGCATTCTCCTCACTGAATGTACGGGACCCAAAGTAACCATCTGTGCTGTTTAAAAAAGAGCTGTAGTGTGGCTAAAACAAATTCTGTTTGGGTTAGTTTCATTTAAATGAAGTTGCTTCTAACAGGTTGTAACAATAACATGCTTTCCTAAGCATGTTAACTTGAAAAACTAGTGAAATAAGAGACAGTTCAGCATGAAAGCTGAAATAGGGTATTTTAGAAGATCAAAACGTCTGAGAAGTTTAGAAAAACAAATAGTAGGGAATTACAACATTCTCTACAAGTAGGATCCCACTGCACAAGACATTGAAAACAGGCAGAGACCACATTGATTCCTGTGTCCACTTTACTATAAATTCCTCTGCTTAGGAATGTTAGTAGAGCACACTCAAACTGCCTGGAGAACAGCATCTCTTGGAACAAAGCAAATCCAGTCATACCTTTGTGATAACAGGAAGAAAGGTGGCTGTGTCAGGGAACTGTTGGGTGCAAGGAAGCATTGCTGTGTGTTATGTAGGGAAAGCAGAGAATTAGAGAAAGGTCAAAATCTGTGAGATGACTATAGGTTATTTACCCAGCCTGTGTTTGTGGAAGTCAGAAAGTTCAGTGAAAATATTTAGGATCAGCTACTTAATAAGGACAGGCAGATTGCCTGTTATTTACCTTTAAATTGTATGAATAAGGAAAAAAAAAATAAGATTTTCCTTGGGGAAGAAGCTGAAACATGCACATAATCTTCACTTATCCTTCTTTGGGAGTCAGTCTTGGTGTTGGTTGGAATTCTAACTGGCACTTCCAGGGCTGCCAACTGTGTCATTGTGTTTCTGTCCCTCGGAGTGGATGTGACCGGGCAGATGGCCCCGTTATTTTGGGAACGACTGAACTGGATGTGCCAAGGTTTTTGGCAGATTGTGGGATCATTCAGAGCAAAGGCACTGCTCAGGAGACTGCGTCACTGAGATCTCTTCAATGGCCTGGTTTGATGTGCTGCTCAATATTCTGTGTTGGGAATTAAATCATGGCTTTGTCATGTGAATCCCAAGGAAGAGGCAGCCTGTAGTCGTGTGGCACCAGGAGCAGAAGAGGCCTCATGTCATTCCCCAGGCATAATGGGATCTTTGTATTCCCTTGGTGCTTTGGGAGAAAGAAGCCAGTACTGGCCTTTAACCTCCTTCCTTGGTGGGGAAATACAGCCCATGGAGGGGAGAGAAGAAACCCACCACTTATGGAAGTGTTGAACACATGGAGGCTGCTGCCTGCTGCTGCCTCACGTTCAGAGGAGCAGGGAGCTCTTGTCTCTTGAACCAGAAAAGAATAAGCTTTGAGAGCAGAAACAAGACAGAGCCTGTGCTGTGGTATGTCTGAAGAGGTGTGAAAGCAGACTGCAGAAAAAGCCTTACTTGAAAAAATGCCAGTGAGTGCAATTCACACAGCTCCATCAAACACATTTACAAGAGGCCGACAAGCAGCAAGCTTCACTTCCAGTTTTCTGACACTATTTTTTGGTTTCATGTAGCCTCTATTTTTTTATCACTTTGTTAATTAAAGTATGGGTTTATATTTATATATTTTTGCATTATAGTAATCCAGAACAGACTCTAGATTGCTTCATATCATGAAATTGCTTTGAAATCACAGCATGGAATCCATCAATGTGCATTTCATCAAAAGACATTTTTAAAATGATCATACTGTAGTGTCTTGAACTGTTAGCCAGTTTTGTATAACACTGTGTATATAAATATTGCAGAGCTTAGAACTGTCCTTTTTTCAAAATCATCCAGCATTCATAACTTAGCTTTTCATAAAACAGCTTTGAAAACTGGGATGGTTTTCTAAGAAAAGCAAACTCCAGCAGAGCCTGCTTTGAATTAGACGAGCTTATGTCAGCGCGGTGTGTTTTTGGCAAAGAGATTTTATAAAGAGTTTTATTTAAATAAAAATCTTTTTAAATCTTGCCAGTTAAGAGCACTGTATGCCTTTGCTTCTTTGCAGCCTAAACTTACAATGGCAAAATGCAGACGAAATGTGGAAAATTTCTTGGAAGCTTGCAGAAGGATTGGAGTGCCTCAGGTATGTATTTCTACTATCCTGATATAATGTTTCAGATGCAGCTTTGGTGCTTCAGAACATAAAACATTCTTTGGAAGATTGGATTAAAACAAAATGATTAGAAGTTTAGAAGGTTCAGGTACAAGCTGTCCTGCAGTACAGATCAGACTTACCTTGCATGGTCTTTAGAGCAAAATGAAGCCAGATATAGTTTATCAGTGTAGTATATAGAGTTTATAGTTTAGTATAGGTTATTGGACTCACTTAACTACTGTGCCTCAAATTCATAATAGCTGATTGAGTTCGAGTCTGCCTTGAGAACTGACAGGTTCCATAAAACCAGTTACATTTTTGTTAAGATTAAATATGTGACAGCTTAAAAGTGGGGTAAAATCTGGATGATGGTTTGCATGTGTTATTTTTATCCCAAAGCTTCTCATGTTCCTTCACAATAATTCTCTTATGTGAATGTCTTCACTGTCTTACCAACAAGTCTCAGAATTATTTGCCTTTCTCTGATGGTAGCTGTCTTTGCATAGTTCCTAATTCTTCTGTTATGTAGCAATGGTAGAAGTCTGTCCTCTGGTATTCCTTGTCTCCTTTTGGAACTTTTAAGATCTAGGAGGTGGAAACATATAAAATAGTCCCATCTTATCCTGTTAGTCTAGTTATTCTGTTTTATGCTGTCCTGTCCTTTGCACTTTGTCTTATTCAGCAGCTGTTTCCATACAAATAGTTTTAAGACATCATATTTTTCTTAATTTTTCTTCCAGTGCACTATTTGATTTGGGTTTTTACACTGCTGAGCATTGGTGTTTCTGTTGTAGGTGCTGATTTCTTTCTTTTGTATTCTGAAAGGGAGAAGTAGATCCAGTGACTCATTTCCCAGCTACAACTAAAGGCAGTTCTTGAGTCAGTCATGCAGGATTTTCTGGTGTTTTCAGATCACTTGCAGACATTTGAGCCACTGGGACTTTAGGATGACACATTTATTGAGCTGCCTGGCAGTTTCACATGGCTCAGTGGTGAATTGTGTTGGAGCGTGGTAGGGAGCTGTAAGTGATAGTTACTGCTGTGAGATCCTGCTTTGGTCCCCTAAGAAACTTTGGATTTTTAATCCCAGCAGAACTGCACAATATAAATTCATCTGGGACAAAACTGTGCAATTCCATCCCAGTGTCCCTATTTATAGCTCCCTCGAGTATGAAGATATAATTTTTGTGGGATTCCAGTGCAAAGCAGATCACTGGAATGTCCCACAATTAAAAACAAACACAAAAGCCACTCAAGAGAAAGTCCCCTGTAAACCCAGGCAGCTCCATCTGCTCCCCTACTGTGTAGGACCCTCCTGTTTTTCTCATATATCTTGCTGTAATGTAAAAGAGTTCAAGGAGAGTCCCTCTGGGAAAACTTACTGAAATACCCCACCTGAACTCCAAAGCTGCTCTCTTGTCTGTCTGTGTTACATCTCTACTGAGATGTGAACGCAAGATACCTGCATGTAGGAATGGTGGGACAGCCTGCTATGTTTTTCTTGAAAAGATGCCTGTAGATATTTTGTTTCATTGAAATTCTAATTACACAATTAAAAGACTCTCTGAAGGCCTGGATCTCTGTAGGAATATTTGCCTTCTAAGGGGATGGCTACTTTTGGAAAGGGCTAATTACAGAGGCCACAGCAGAGCAGCAATTTCTGCAGGACTTTGGTGGTTAAAGGCCTTGGATCAAAGGAAACCCTCAGTTGAACAGGTTGATACATGCATCTAGATTTCACTGATTATAGCACTGGCCTGTGGGAATGGGAGACAAGAGACACACAAAGGAAATAGTTACAGAACTCCTAAACTCTAATTTGTAATAGATATTTCTGCAGGATGCTGCATTAAAGCATCAGTTACACATAAACAATTCTTTATCCTGCTGTTTGCATTAAGTTACATGTGAAGGCTGAGCTTTGGTGAGTACTCAGAGCCAGCAGCATCTCAGACACCTGTAGCCTCTTCACTTCTGCAGAAAAATGGTTGTCACTAAGGCTTGTGTAAACTGCTGTCCTTAACAACAAGGAATTGTTTATATGTTTGAGCTGAACAGGTGACAGGCACCTCACTGAACACTAAACATTGACATGGAGTTCTTTGCAATGGGAGTCTTGCAGATTCCTCTGTGAGAATTAACCAGCTGTGATGTGCTGCTCGAACGTGTAGGTTGTATCTGAGATGTCTGATAACTGCTTCGTGGATGTTGCTATGGCTAACTGACTGACCTTTTTTTTCTGTCTGTTTTCCCTTCCTGCTCACACACTCTGGACAGGACAATCTTTGTTCCCCTTCTGACATTCTTCAGCTAAACCTCAGCGTTAAAAGAACAGTTGAGACTCTTCTTTCCCTGGGGACAGATTCAGAAGAATCCAGTCTTGTGTCCCTTTCCGTTCAGCTCTGGGGCTTTGTGGTGTTTTACTGTACTCTGATGCTAACGCTCTGTATGTTCTATCGCTGGGTCTTTTTCCTCTAGTGAGGGATAGAGTTGCTGCTTCCTCCCTCCATCACTCCAGTGCTTGGGAACAGATTTGGGGTTTTGTCAAGACTGTGTGTATGAAGTGCTTTGTTTCCCACAGATGGGACAGAGGTGACAAGCACAATGTGCAAACACGTTGGTGCAGCCACAGCACCATCTGTGACCCAATTCCCATTTGTATTTGCCGTGTCCCAGTGAGCACAGGAAATGCTTTACAGGGGAGGAGGTGCTGTCCCTGGGCTCCAGCGAGGGCTGAGGTCAGGACACGTGGTGCATGCTGTAGTCTGCTGACCAGTGGTGTAGTGAAAACGGCATTGTCAGTTTGTGCCTCTGCTCCCCCATCTGTATAATGGCAATTGCAACCACTTTGGTAAATTGCTTGAGGATTATCTGATGAAAAATGTTAAACAGTGTGAAGTATTTTTTTCAATGTCAGTGTTCTTGATGAGATCTCACAGTCTTAGGAGACATGGTCTGGTAAGTGTTGTCCACAGAACTTTGTAACTGTATTTTTTTTTACCCCCAGTCCTTTATCCTGTTTCTGAGAGCATTTGATTTCTCAAATTTATAGACCTCCTGTATTACTGTGAGTCATGACTTTTTAAATAACTGTCAGTGAATCCTGAGCAACTTGAACTTTGAAACAGTTCAAGCAGAAAAATTTCTGAGAAAAGTTTTCTGGCACAAGTGCTATAGAATAGAATTTTACTGTGCTCTGGATAAAACTTACCAAAAACTTCTTGAGTTGCCACTTGATCTTGGGCACCCCAACCCAAGCTTGTTCCATGCTTATTCCCTTCTTCCTCTTACCCTGTCATTTTCAGAAACACTTGTATCATGCAATTGTAAAAATATAAGTCCCAGCTGCACAAGCACTCTTCACTGTTTTACAAAACTCAGGTAGTCTTCCATAAAGCTTCACAGCCTTTCCCTCCCCAGGGAAAGCATCCTGGTGCTTTAATGCTTTAATGTCTCAGGGACACTCAGAACTTCAGGGCACTGCCCATGTGTAACAGACTGTGTCTCCTCAGAGTGGAGATCGATTCAGGGAGCTCTGCTCAGAGACCAGTGACAGGTAAGTGTTCAGGAAATGGCTGCTCCAAATGTGTCTTCAGTCAATTTCTGTTACATCTGCAAGTGCAGTAAATGGCTTGGAAGCCCAGTGAAGGTGGTGTTGGCATTCCAGCCACAACCTGGAACAACTCTGAAGCACAGTTTAAGGTACACAGGAGTTCAGTTGCAAATGTGGTCACTACCAGTAAAAATGTGTTGTGTCTGTGGGTCTCACAAGCTCCTGTTCCACGAAGTGAGTATTTAACAAAGGAACAAGTAAAAGAGCTGCTGCCCTCTGTCCAAGCCAAACATCACTGAAGAAAAAGGGGACCTTTGACAGGGGCAGATTGTTTTATTTTTAAGTAAGCTATTTTTGCAGTGCTTACTGGTATGAACTAAAATGAACTCGGTTCCTGTGTTTCTTAACTTCTTCTAATGAACACTGTGATAAAAGCTGCAAGGGGTTTTACACTAACAGTGCCTTCCAGTGTTTAAATTTTGTTTGTCATTACTGTCTGTGGTATGGAGTCATTCCAAAGCTTTTCCCTCTTATCTGTTTGCATACACAAGAAAAAAGATAAGGCATATTTACTCAAGTTTACAAGTATTTTCTCAAAAAGCACACTTTTTTCAAAGTAACATACATTTGCTGGAAGAAAAATGTATTTTAGCCTGAGCATATGGCTTTCTGTGAGAATTTCAGTCGGGGTTCACTTGTCTTCCCTCTGCTCGGAGCTTTGTGGGAGGAATGTTGGCTGCCACTGTTTGCTGAAGGACTTCTTTAACCTCAAAAATGAGTAAAGACTCAGAGAGTGGAGAAATGCCACTTGGTGTGAAAATAACACATGAAAAATAGTCTCTGTAGCTCTATAGGAAGGACACACTTGGGTTATTTTCTGCGGATACAGAGAACTGTTGGACATGTATCCTGACTGTTGTGGAGTGAGGATGGCCAGGAGGTGCCAAGGACTTCTGTAGGATGAGGCTTTAAATACATCTTAGACTGAGAATAGCACAACTCTTAATAAACACTTTGAAACCTCTTTTTGCATTTTGCGTATTACTGTTGTTCCTCAGGATGGTTTGGGGCCTGCCCGCCAAGCGGGGGCACTTCTGGGAGGTGAGTGAGTGGTAGTGACTCATTCCCTGCTCCACAGGCAGGGCTTCCCTCATGGCTGTAGCTGCACAGGCTTGTCCCAGGAGGACTCTCTCCAAAAGTTGTTGTGATTTGGACAGGAAGCTGTGGTTCCTCTCCTGCTGTGTTGTAGCACATTCATCGCGTTGAAGCGAGTTCATCTGTGTTGGTTTCATAAACTGCTGCCATGTCAGTGTGGGCAGACATGGAGCACAATTTGCTGTTCCACTCTTCTCCCACAATCCTTGTTCAAATTCTTGTTTGTAGAGTTTTCTATTAAAAGAACACAGAGGTTAGCCCATGGCCACCTTCCTTGAGTAGCCAAGGTCGTGGTTCCTTTGTCACAAGCAGAAATCTCATGTCCTACCCCCGTGTGTGTGTGCTGCCTGTCCATAACATTTCATATTTCAGTCACCTTTTGCTTAATTTTTTTTTTTCTTTTCAGTTGAGTGGTTTTCATCCATTTTGTTTTTGTCTTTGTTTTGTTCCCCATTCAGGAGCAATTATGTTTGCCTCTGCATATTTTAGAAGAGAAGGGTTTGACACAGGTAGCTGTGACTGTCCAGGCGCTCCTGGAGCTGGCACCCCCAAAGCAGCAGCCACTTCACCACTTGTCTGCTGTGTAAAGACCTCCGGGACCTTTTGGGTTACCTTGGCTAAGCAGAAGGACCTGAAGACTTTACTGCCCATGCAGTGCATCCAAACACACAGAGCTCTGTTCTAAGGAAAGGAGTTTCCGTGATTCCTGACAGGAATGTTTTACTTCATTTCTCCATTTTTTTGGAGATCACAACAGTTTCCAGTAACATTTTTTATTCTCGATATTTTTGCCCCTTATTTAAAAAAATGAGAGTTCACTGGGAGGAGGGCAGGGAATTCCAGTGGCTGACTGTTGGAGCCAGCTGTAGAAACTGACCTTGCAGGATGAAGATATGGGTTTAGAGTTTGGGAAGTGATTCCTAGGGGAATTTGTAAAAAGAGGGTGTTGCTGCAGTGGGCACAGGGGGAATTAAATTTCTTTCCTTACCCACGGGGTGCAAAGAAATGGAGTTTCTTTGCCTCCAAAGAACTGCTATTTCTATTACAATATTTTAAAAATTGCATTACACAATCTTAACCTGCAGCGTTTGGTTACAGGGTCGAACCCCACACAGCTGTAACTTGTGTTGGCATGTCCTCATTACTAAAAGTTGAAGGAAAAAAACATGTAGGTTTTTTTTTCCCAATGGAAAAATTACTGCATCTTTTCCCTAACAGAAACACCTTAGTAAAAGATACTAAATCAGACCTGTTCAAATGGTATTAATCCCATCAGCTTTCTTTCTGGGTTCACTTTCTGTTTGGGTTTTAACATGTCTTTATCTGAACACTTTTCCAACATCAGGGGAGGGAGATCTCCCGTGCCCTCACATCCCCTTCTGGCCACACAGGGATGTGTTTGGTTACTTGGTGGTTTTGTGGGATCACCAGAATCCCATGCACTGCTCTGCAGTGGGAACAGTGCCAGCCTGCCTTGCTGGTCATTAGAACCCACAGGTTTATGAGGGGCTGAAGCATCCCCTGCAGGCACAGAATGGATCACACTAAGAGCACAGTTTCTGAGTTCCCCAGGAGGTGTTGTCAGAGCTCTGAAGGGTTTGACAGGGATTTCATTAAAGCCCATTGTCATTGGAGTTTATGTAGAGACTTGTGCTGGTTTTACAGAACTGCCATTATTTCCTTCATCTTTCCATAACATAAAAATGGAAATCCGGTGTACAGGAATGGGAGAGGCAGCTGACAAGTTTTGCAGTTTCCTTGAAAGCTGATGTGCAAAATAAAGACAGCTCCATGTGCTCTGGTCCTAGTGACAAGGCCAAGCTCACTACTAGATCAATTACAATAATTTATTTTCCTTACAAAATCCAGCTCTGCACCAAAGTTCCTTTGTTAGGTGTTGCCCAGTTGAAAGCATCCCAGAATATTATGCTACCCATGGTGCATGGGTTCTGAAAGCAGGTCCAGGCATCAGCTGTATTCCATCTGGGGATATATTTGAAGCAGAATACACCAAGAGGATTTTATGCAGATTAAAGAAGAATAAATGAAAACAGATTAGCTAAAAGTCATTTTGCAGAAGTAAACCTGCTGTAGGAGCTGCCAAGGACTGGTCTTAGCTGCATTTTTCCCCTTTTGATTTGCAGTTTTGTTTCCATTTAGTTTTGCTTCATGTATTTCTTTCAAGGGCCATTGTGGTGACTGTTGAATCCCTTATTTCACATAATTATTCCAGTTGCTTCTTATTGGCATTGGTTGGTCACATTGCAAGTGAAGGAGGACACCTGGAGGGTGTTAGAAGTGCTCAGCTGCAAAAAGAAACCTCCTGACACTGGGTAAGTGCAGTGCCCTGGGCTCTGCAGGGAATGAAAGTGCCAGGAACGCGCAGGACCCACAGGAAGAGCAGCTCCACACAGACATTCCTTCCCCTTAAGTAGCTCTTGTGTTTCACTTAATTCCATTTGTGAGGAGCATTGGTCATTCTTAGAGTTACACAGAGGTGTCTGAAGTGACTGCTGCAGTTTGCTGAGGGGAAGATGCTGCCACTCACAGACAACAACACAGACACGAGCGTTCCTGGTGTGTTTGTCTCTGCACATCATTGGAGAGAGAGGGAGGCACTGACTTCATCTTGGTTTTCAGCATTAGGTCACCTGTACTGTTACAGGGACACATTGCAATTAGCAGCATACCCATCATGGGCTATTTAAATATCCCTGTTGGAAGAAAACCATTCCCTTCATGGAATTGCGAGGGTGTGGTGATTGCTTCAGTCCAGCTCGAAGCACTTCAGGAAAATGAAATTTAACAGTATTCAGGTTGGTGGCAGTTTTGTCATTTCATTAATACTGGTTCTTACTGGGGTGGGGGCTGGAGTCTGGCCTGCAGGAAAGGGCCCTTTCCTGTTGCTGTGTGTGGCTCGTGGCCACCTGTGGCTCACAGCCCCCGCTCAGCACGAGCCAGGCCCGGGATGGGCTGTGGCTGGAGGCTGGGCAGGCAGAGCACCCTGGCACTGGGTACTTTGTTGTGAGCAGCATGCACTCTGGCAGTTTCAATGTAGGGAATCACGTTAATTTGATATTTATAAGCCTGTGTTTTCAAGCTGCCAAGCACTAAATCTTGTCCAGATGCTTAGGACAAAAATCCAAACCTGAAGTTTCATTATATGGTTTATTGAAGGTGTTACACCAAACCCACTTCAGTTCTCTCTTGCAAAATGGGTTGGGATTTTTCAGTGGTAGTTATGTGCAATTTTTATTGTATCCCATTAAAAGAGTATTTGAAAGAAAGCGTATAAAGTTCTATTCTGTGTGTTAAAACAAAGCAGCAATTGTCTTTCCTCTCTGGGGCATTTGTGTTGGAGGATGTGGGAGGGATGCACCTCAGTGTTCCGTGCTGCTGGTGTTCCTGCACTGACTCCATGGGGTCACGCTCCATCATCAAGCCTGGCGAGCCCTGAGCAGCCTCTGAGGCTCTGCAAGGTCCCACACTCCAGCGGAGCAGCCCAGGCACTGGGAGCCCCTGCTGGCACTGGGGGGTGGGGGCAGAGCAGTGGGGTTCCCCCCTGGCAGGGGAGGCTTTTGGAAAGGCCCCGACCCCAATGCCCTGCTTAAAATCCATCAGGGACAGCTCTTTACAGCACCAGAGCCCCTCTGTTGTTCTTGGTAGCAGCAGGATGGCAAATGGTATTTTTACCCTTTTATGACTATAAATGGTTCTTTGAAAAACTGTTTTAGAAACAGAGGACTTGTAAGGTGAATTTGGACATCTAAAAAATTCTTTTGTATAAATATTGTGATGTTCTACAAAGTGATCTAATTTTGTTATTTCTGAAAACAGTGTAAACGTGTAATTAATAGAGTAAAGGATTTTAAAGCTTCATCCCATGCTGTATGTCTGTAAATACATTCCATCGTTTCTGTTACATATAAATGCGTCTGAATATTGTATATTTTAAATTGCCTGTATTCTGCCAGTAGTGTGAACTTCTAGCACATTGATAATATAAAAGGAAACCATGGGTATTTGAAATAAAGTTTTAAAACTTATGTGAATTGCAGTATTTCTTCCTGCTGTTTTTCTGTTGCATCCATGAATGTCATATCCTCTGTGTTGGGTGTTTATTCCCCTTCCACATCATCCCAGTTGGCTTTTGATGGACCTACTTTGGTTCTCTATTTTTTATAGTTAGCCAGGACAGAAAAATTCCAGCACTTTTACACATATTCTGTAGCCACATCAGAAGCTTTTTCTTGGGGGTATTTTTAACCTTCCCCAGACACTGATTTTGTACAGAAGCCTTTGCTCCTCCCTCCACAGCCCCTTGTTTTTTCCTTCTCTACATAAATGATACATTCTGGCTTCTGGGTTTCCTGCTGCCAGTCCTGTTGCTCCTTGTTCTCATCCTTTGCTTTTAGCCTGTCTTGGGTTTGAAGTGTAAAACTGGCACCCCTGCTTCTGCCCCTGCTGCGTTTGAAAGGTTTTTTCATAGCCAGAGTGTTCACTCTTCATCTCTCCTCATTGCTGGCTTTACTGTTTTTTAAAATATAAAATGCAAGGCCTAAAAATTGCCAGAGATCCACAAACCCTCCCTGCCTGTGTTATCCCTGTGATGCTTTTCCCTGCACACCGGGCTGCTCCAGCATCCTTATCTGACCTGGTGACTCAGCCACTGGGACAGCTCCATTCCTGCCTCTCTCAAGGCTGCCCAGCTCTCTTCAGGTGTTCATTTCTCCTCCTCAACCTAAAGCTTCCTCAACCTAAAGCTTCCTCCTAACCAGCTTCCCAATCTCCAGCCTTTCTTCTCCATTTAATTCCCAGGAAAACTCACCAAAGGGCGTGCAATTTCCCTGCAGAAAATTCCATGGATGTACACTTTGATCCCATCTCTCCAGAGCTGGAAAAATCAAGCATTACCAACTGTGGCACAGTTCCTCAGAGCCTGCAGGTTTGGGATGCTGCTCCCTGCTCCCGTCCCTGGCTGTCCCAACCTGTTTGCCTGGCAGCTGCACAGCCAAGACACAAAATCTGCTGCGGTTTCTGCGGGGTCGGGGAGGCTGGGACACAGAGCAGAGCCCTGGGATGGGCTGGGGCAGTGGGGGAGCCTGGGAGCAGCTGAACTGGTGGCGCTGTGCCCACAGTCCCCAGCCCAGAGTGTGTGGCAGCTCCCTGGGAGCTGTGGGCTCAGAGGGTTCAGTCAGGTCACACACCTGGGTCCCTGTCACTACCCTGCAGTGGCCTCCTGTTGGAACCTGAGGTTCAGCACCCCTCACTTCATGGGAATAGCAAACCCTGTTCTGCTGGTGCCTTTTTTTGTTTTGAGCTGCTTCATTCTCTGCTGAGAAGCAAGTGCAGCCCAGCCCGCATCAGATTTCAGTTGTTCGGTTGCATTACTAAAGTGTGCCTGCAGTTTGACATGAACAGCAGAGATCTGCTGCCCCTCTGTCTTTTCCTGCTTTTTCCTTACCTCAAACCCTCTGGAGAGTTTCTGATCAACTTCATTCCTTCCACCCAAGAAGTCACCTGTTAACACCCCCATCACATATGGCAAACACAGGTCTCTGGTGAAATGTACCGAGTCAGCAGCACTCGAAGAGGAAGATTAAAATTAAAAGGAACAGAAGTCCCGCGATTGCACTGAGGCACTTCCTGCAGTGGGGTGTAAGTACAGACCTGGCTTGGCTTTTGCCAGCACCAGACTGGAGTGATCCCTGCTCTTAGCAGTGCATGGGGAGCGAGGGAATTCGTTCACAGCTTTGGTACCAGTGCTGGAATGGGAACGTGTTCAGGTTTCAAGCAAGCATCTGCTCCAGTGGGAACACTGGCACTTCTAACGCAGTTTGTCTGGAGGGTTTGAAACTTCAGCACTCCCCTGGCAATTGAGTCTGCCTGATAAAGCATCAGTCCCTTCTGTTCAGTGCTCTGAGCCAAAGCCTCCCTGCTTGTGGTTTCAGCCACCTCACAGAAACTTCAGAGCTTCTGGCCCAGTTCAGATCGGACACGAGGAGGTTTGGGTGGGGCCAGCACGGGCTGCTCACAAGGAGCAGAGCAGACTCCATGGTTTGAGATCATCTCCTTTGTGGGAGTCAGAAACCAGCCAGCTCAGCCACAGGGCTTTGTGCACAGACCTGCATGTGGATTGACAGTGGTGCCAGGAGCAGGGATTCCCCTCTTGGTTCCAGAGCAGCTCTGCCAACAGCCCCATCCCGCTGTGCAGCGGCGCTGGCCGGGGCGGTGGGGATGGCTGGGACAGAGCAGCTCCTGAGGGCAGTGTGCCCAGCTGCCTTTTCCATTGTTCCTCCCCCTCATTGTTCCTCCTCCCAAGAAGGTATTGGGAGCTATTCTGTCTAAGCACTGACACTGTGCAGGACTGTGGGAATGCAAACCTGTGTGCTCTGCACTTGTATTTACACTGCAAACTGCCCGTGTTCTCCCCTGCTGACCTGACACTGGTGCTGGTGGCAGGGAGAGCACGGATGGAGCCCAGCTGGGGGTGCCTTGGCCTCCCTGCCTGCCCCAGAGCCACACCGGTGCTTTGGGGGCTGCAGAGGGGGTTCTGGGTGCAGAGCATCCTGTGCCAGTGAATTACTGGGCTGGTAACAGGATTACCTCCCACTCTGCCTTGTTTCCATAAAGCACTTTGCAGGGGACATAGTGCATCTCACTGCTTTGATGCAAGTGCCCTTTCTGCTGGAGAAACTGTCTCTGCTGTACAAGGGCAGCTTTAAGATCTGTACTGCAGCTTCACTGTGACTGTGTCTGCAGGAACTGTGTTCTCCAGAATTGCCCAAGCTGTGTTACATGGTTTATTTGTCCTGTCAGACAGACAGAGCACAGTGCCCTGCCCAGCAACAGTCCTGGAGCACGTCTGTGGCCACTTTCCATACTTATCTCTTTGCTCCAGATTTTTCCTTCCCTGTTTCTTTCTGCACTGCTGGCTGTTCCTTGAAAAGCTTCTCGAGCTCCTGGTAGGGGCCAAGGAATCTGCGGACCATTGTACCTTTCCACCAGGACTGCAGCTGGAAGTGAGAGAGAGAGAGAGGCCCGAGGGGAGATCACTTGCTGGGGTACCTGGTGCAGCTCCATGGCTGGAGAGCCTTTCCTGTGCTCCCCAGCCACAGAAGGGAACCCCCAGCCCACGCAGCAGCCCTTGGGCTGTGCCAGTTGTGCCAAAGGCATCCACAGCTGGGCTGAGGGCACCTGTTGCTGGTGGCAAGGGACGAGCAGGGACACTGCCCCATGCCCTGTGCCCCTCCCTGTATCCCTGCAGAGACATTTGCAGGGGACTGGCTTTTCCCCTTGCACTTCCATCTCAAACCTGCAGCCCGCTGCTGGCTCTGAGCGTGCCCCAGCAAAAGGGACACGCTTGTGTCCCCTTGTGTCCTTTGCTTGTGCCACCACACACCAGCCAGCTTTCTTGGGCCATTTTCTGCCTGGACAAAGCCTGTGGCACAGATTATTAACTCCCAGCTGCTGATGGAGCAGCACCACCTCAGCTTTGCTCCCCTTTACCTTCAGGGCACTCTTCAGCTCCAGGGCTTTCTGCTCCTTTTGTTTTCTCTTGGCCTCCTTTTCTGACCGGTCAGTGATGATGGTAAACTGGAATGCCAGGCACTGCAGGAAAGCAAAAGCCACAAGACAAACACATCCCTAAACTGCAGGACCAGCCTTCAAAGCTCTCTGTGCCACCCCACTTGCCAGGGCAGGGCTCACCTGGACTCTTGGGCAAGGATTCTTCTCTGGTTGCCCACGGGTCACATCCTTGCTACACCCTTCCCACAGCCCTGCCAGGACTGCTCAGGCCTGTGGGTTGTGGTGCCCTGTGCACCAGGGAGCTCTAGGGCAGCCCAGGGACAACATGTGGACCTTCCTCCCCCACCTCCATTATTTGATCTTTCCTAAATCCAGATGGCAAACGTTGCTCATTACCACTGTCAGTCCTCAGGCACTCGGAGCTGCTGCCAAAGTGAAACCTCTCACGGCCTGGCTGTAATTAACCCTCTGATCCCACGCTATAAAATGGCTGGCTGATGGCTTCCCAGGCAACAGCTGGTGGTGGGGAGGACACTTGGTCCCCCAGGCTAAGCAGCAGATGATGTACAAACACTCTTGGGACACTGAGATGACAGTGTACAGAGTGAGAAATGAGCCCGCGAGCAGAGAAACGTCCAACTCGGTCCCATCATCTCCGACCCACTGACGGTAAGGAATGTTTATAAGTAAATTCTTTCTGGCTTTAAAGCACACGTTTTTCTAGACACTTCTCTCTGTTCTGTGCTGCTCCTCTGCTGTGATCAGAGCCCAGCAGTTAACTAAGAGCCCAGTGGGGCAGGAATGGTTCTACCCAGAAGCAGCTCCCTGGTAACAGAGCACTGTGCAGCTGGGAATGTCTGCAGGAAGGGATGAGCTGCCTCTCCCAGTCCCAGCCTGTTTCACCCTGATCTTGCAAAAAGGAGCAGATTTGTTCAGACTAAGGCAGCAAAGTGAGGCTGATGGGATGGGACAGTACCTCTGCCCCTCACAAAGGCTGTCAGCAGCTCTCTATTACTTGCTGGTGTTTGATAATAGCTATAGGGGAAACATCATCATCCCTCCTTGATGTCACAGGTGGCAAACAGAAGATGACATCTCAGCCGTTGCCTTCCAGTGCTGTAATCACAACCTATGCCTCAAAATTACTGGGTTTTTTTGCCAGGGTCCTGGTCCCTTATCTGAATGAGGGTAGGAAAAAGCCCAATGCAGTTTTGCATGGCTGAACACTGAGATGCTGCTGATGTCTTACCTCCTTGGCAAATCTCTGCATCGTTTCCAGGTTGTCTGCCTTTAATGCCCTTAGATCATCCAGTTCTTCATCTTTTGCATTAGTGTCTTTTTCATACTTCTCCATCCAGTATTCCAGCTTTGCTTCCACCTTCTGCATGGAGAGAGAGGGGTGCTCAGCATGATGCTCAGAGTGCACAGGTGAGAGGTTTGCTACTACTACATGACCTGTTTTCAGGATAGTGGTGAGTCCTGTAAACTGTGCATGGTCAGTGTTTCTTTCTCCTTTTGAAAGGATCACACCCCTGGGACTACTTATAAATTACTGCAGGTCCCTCACTGGGGTTCACCACGGAAGCCCTGGCACTGAACTGGGGATGAGGGGATGAGGTCAGGCTTTCAGAGGTGCATGATGGATGCAGAAGCTCTGGGGGTTACTTTTGTGTAGTCAGTCCTGGTGAAGCAAGTGACAGCCAGAAGCCACTCTTTGTGTGTTATGAAGAGGGGGGGGCGGTTAAAAAGCACAATTTGTCAGTGGAAAAGCTTTTATCCTCTACCTGACTCCCTGCCCACTTTCTGGATTAAGCTCAGTGCACCAGGAATAAGGTCCCAGGGGACAGCACTTCACACTATTCCAGGTTGTGAACTTGGCTTTGTGTTGCTCGTGAATAGGGCAGGTGTTTGTGAAACAGTGACCCAGATGACTTCCTCCTATTCACCAATAACTTCTCCATGGCAACCACCATGATTGCCTCCATGGAAAAATAATCTGAGGAAAAGCATCAATCTCATTACA
Organism: Climacteris rufus; assembly: GCA_013398175.1. Taxonomy (NCBI): domain Eukaryota; kingdom Metazoa; phylum Chordata; class Aves; order Passeriformes; family Climacteridae; genus Climacteris; species Climacteris rufus. The sequence continues at coordinate 250,468 of VZRZ01004765.1, read as the reverse complement.
GCCTCACAGCTGGACACACAAGGGAGATGGAGGGCATGGTCATCCTCCTCTCTGGGGCCCTGCAAAGCCCCCAGCAGCTGGCTGAGCACAGAGGGGCTGAGCACAGGGCCGTGTGCTGCAGGGCAGCCAGGCTCAGCGTGTGCTGGGACAGTCCCCTGGCTGGGAGCATTGATCACACCAAGGCTCTGGGCTACAGAGCACACTGTTCAATTGCTCTCCAGATACAGCACTGCTTTGCACTCAAATTACATTTTTAAAAGCTTATTATCTCCTATTAAACTTTGTACTGGCAGTGATGTCAGGTACCCTGCAGTAGTACAGGTTTTCTTCCTGTTTGTGAGAGGCTCTGCAGTGTTATTCACTGTGGAATTATTCACTGTTGGTGATAGGAACACTCTGAACCTCTGAACCAACACCACAAGGACATTCATGCTGCTGGAAATGTGTACAATAGTTGTGGGTTAGCAATGATCCAACCTCAATTCTTCCTCAGATGAAGATAAGGCAAAACTGGGCTGGGAGTTTGTGTCATTTCTTCCTCAGTGTCCCTCCCCTCTGTGCAGCCTTTGGGTCTGTGAAGCCACTGCCATTCTGGGCTTTTCACTGTGGTGCTGAGACCCCCAGCTACTGCCAAGGAAGGTCTAAATAAAATTCCAATTAGCCAAACACAACTATCTGAGGGAGGAAAAATCGTAACACCTGAACAAACAATGTCATTCATGACATGAACCTTAATTGTAAGGAAATACATCTCTATGTAGGAAATCCCAAATCTGGGACAGCTGGGTTAATTAAGACTTGAGAATAAGTGATCATTCCATTTTCAGCAGTCATGAACCTGGTGCATTTGATGGAGCAATAACTATTTTCCTTTAGGCACTAATTGATGATAGAGTGTTAATAGGTTGCTATTTTAAGCATTAGCTGACAGACACACATACCTGATATTGTTGCATGAGGAAATTTTCAGTCTCCATGTGGAGTTGAATCTCCTCATCAGTTTTGCTCTTCAGATTCTGTGATCAGTGCAGACAGGACACGTGAGACACGTTGGTGTGTTTGTGTGTGCACACTGCTGCTGAAAGCTGAGTAAAAGTGCCACAGCTCTGTGTAGTCCACAGACATTTTTTCCAGTGATAAAATTAACTGAGGCATTCCTTGGCCCTGGGCCATCCATGGAAAGGGGACAATTAGATCAGACCTTGATCAGTCAAAAAAAGATGCTGGCAAAACCAGAACAGTTTTCTAGTCCTTATGGCCTTACAAGCAGCTCTGTCAGCATAATCTGCTGGGGGCAGGGAGCTCGGGCTGCCTGTGTTGCTAAATACCCTTGTAAGTATCCCTTTGCACATTCTTGTGGCTCTGCTTTTCTGACCATGGCATTACTTTAAGCATTCCCTGTCTCCTGCAGCCGTGCCAGAGTTGTTGCTGTTTGCAGGATCATACAGAGAAGCAATAAAAGAGAGAAAGGTTTCTAACCCCGATGTTTCCTGATGCAGGTCAAACAGTTGTGCTGTTATAATGGAGAACAGAAAGGGCATCTGGGGAGCGAGGGAGGGCTCCTCACTTACGAGATGGAGATGCCTTCCAGTATGGGCCATGGGGAAGGGCTTACCTGGATTTCCCTTTCCAGGGCGTTCTCTGCCTTGCTGCACATTTTCTGGGTAAGGTGGACCTGGAGATGTGTGTTTTTCTTCATGTAGTAGCTCTCTGTGTTTAATCTGGCCGTCTTCTCTTGGAGTTTATCTTTGAGGCGATCAATGACCTTATCTCGGTTCTAGGGGAGACAAAAGCAGCACAAAAGCAAGCCTGGAGACTGAGGCCAGCTCACTGTTTCTTAATCTCTCCACTCCCTGATAAGCTCAGAAGAGACAAAGCTATAGGCTTCACACTTTCCCTGAATGTTACTCCATTCCAAGGAGCATTTCAAAGGTTAGTTTGATCTGTAACCCATAGAGATGGCAATAAACCCATCAGCAAGGAGTGATTGCCTCTGGAGAGGGTGGAGTGAGGAACAGAGTGGGACAAGAAGGCAGGCCTTCTGCTCTCTGGTCCAGAAATGGATTCAGTCATGCTTAGGATAAATACAAAAAAAAAGCCAAATAATTGTAACCACTTAAAGTTAGGCTTTACTTTTACTAACCCCTTGGATTAGGCCATCTCAGTGAGTGAGCATCTGCAAGAGGAGGATAATGTCTCAACCCTACAAAAGCTGAAGTTTGTTATCCTAAAGTATACTCTATTCCTTGGATTCATTTTTTTCTAGTTATGCAGCAACTGTATAAACACAGCCTTAGGAACAGGGCAGATCTAATCCTGACTTGCTCATTTGTTTAAACAGTTCTTTCTGGAAATCTTACCAGGTGGATGGTGCCCACTTCTTTATAAAAACATACACCCAGGGCATGGAGGAAGTGTCAAGGAAAAGCTGGCTATGAGCTCCCAGCCTCTCCCCATGCCTTGCTTTGATAAAGCTGAGCTTTCCTGGGGGAGAAAGCTCAGTTTTCTGTTCCCTAGAGCTCTCCCATAGGCAAGAATCCTGAGTGGTTTGTCCAGCTCTTGGAGCGTGCTCAGGAAGGAAAGTGCATTTTGCTTAATTTGGGATGGCTGTTTTGTTTACTCCTTTTTAATTAATTTATTTGAGTAACAGATAAAAGTTCATTATTCTGGGGTTGGAACTTGGAAGAACCACCTGTAAAATGAAGGCTTTTGTATCAAGAGTTAAAAAGGTCATCAAAGCTTGTCTGTAATTAAGCAAGATCAATGTGAATGTATCCAGTTGCTCCATCACAGCTTTCTCTTTTGCTTTCCTGCCATGCTGTGGTGGGTTTGATATTCATCAGCCAAACCTCCTAGCTAAAGATGAAATACCAAGTGCTGGCATTTAAATGTTTTGGAGCCCACATATCTTGTCTCTGAAGCACCATGCATTCCTTAGCTGTGTAAACATGGAAAAATGCCACAGGAAGAAGGCAGCTCAGTAGTGCTGTGTTTGAAAGCCCCTGCAGCATGACTCATTTGGAAAAGGTTTCCTTATAAGCAGAGTTTGGAACAGTTAAAAGGAAAGTCCTTCCTTCTGCACCCCTTATCAGGCACAGTTAGGAAGAGTAAAGTACCTTTACCAGGCTCAGGATAATTGGGGGCCTTGGCTGATGCTGTTTTGTGGGTTCAAAGGTGTTCACAAGTTTCTGAAGGTTTCCAACATCGGATATTATTTTTATGGCCACATCATCATATGACTGCAGACAGCTACAGACATGAGCTGTTTGTGCCCTATTACACTTTCTGGTAATGGCCTTTGTTTTCCCTGGCATGGAATTTTGGTGGCCATTGGGAGGGGTTGTGTGTGTACCACTCTGAGATTGTCTTCCTGGGTCACAGTGTAACCGTGTCTAAATTGAGAGACTGGCAGAGAGACTGAGGAGATGCTAATTAAAGAAAAAAACAAACCACACAGTTTTTTTGTGGCCAGGCTCAGGAAAGTCAAGCACTGCTGATGTCAGTGTGTTACTGCTGTCTGCTAAACATCTGCAAACAGGCCAGAAAAGAAGGGTTCAGCCTAGGTTACAAAGTACTCAAAGAGTTAGAGCAGAGCATGAACTTGTCACCAGGTTATTTTCTTTTTCATTTCATATTTTAGTAAAGAAAAAAGTGCTTTTGATTCGAGTGCCCCAGGCCTCGGCCGGGAGGGGGGCCCCTCTGCTCTGTTGTTTTCTCTGTTGTATGGCATGTCTGTGGTTTGGGTTTGGTCTGTGGTGTTGTAAAACACCCTGGTGAGAGGTGGGGAGTCTGGGGGCTTGGTTACACAATCCAAAGCAGATGGGAAGTGAAATGCAAACCCCACTGGTGGTTTGCAGGACAGGGAAAGTCGGCTGCAGGCATGAGGGCAGCTCCTGCTGCTGGACCTGTGCTGCAGAGCTGGGGCACGTTTGGGATTTAGCTGCAGGCAGTAAAGGCAGCAGTAAAAGCCCACAAGCTGTGGGCACCATCTACGGAGTGTGCTGTTCCCTGATCTTCAGGGACAGGCACTGGGAAAATGAGTTCATGTTTATTCATTCTGGTTTATCACAGCAGAGGTCCACGCCAGGACACGGAAAGCTTTCATAGCTGATGCACTAAATCTCTGGGCTGCTTATTTGGGATGACTTCAGTGTTGAATCTGCCAAACCAAATCATCCCTCGTGTCCAAAACTATCAGAAAACTGGCAGAGACCAAGATCAAAACCCAGGAAATAGTTGTCAGGAGCCAGTCTGCTTCACCAGCAGGTAAACAAGCTGATTTTCTCTGATCTCTCAGCTTGCAGACATCAGCTCAGAGGCCTGTCTGCTGTCACCAGTGCCACAGGAGTCTGCCCCACAGATGCTGTTTGGCTGCAAAAGCAACTGCACTTAGCTGGAGACCTTATCCACACTCCTGTGTTTGCATTTACTTTGATTTATCTCTCTTGTAAGTGCCACCTAGATCTCCCAGCTCTTCCACAGCAATTAGTGTTTACAGTCACTTAAAATACAGCTGGTTACAGAAATAGCCAGCAGGAGTAAACAGTCTGAGGAATTCTCCAGCAGTCACATGCTGCCATTTGGCAGGGGCTGGGGAGCCCTGCTCTGCCTTGCTCCCACAGCGAGCTCAAGCTGTCCCTGGCAGCTGCAGCATCTCAGCTTGCAGGGCCTGGGATGTGCTGGGATGTGCACACCTGCTGCAGCCCGGAGCACAGCGTGCAGCCCTGCAGGCACTGCAGTCAGGCCACACCAGCACTGCTGTGCCAGCTCCAGGACAGCCCAAGGGGTGTGTGCCCGAGGCACAGCAGGGCTGGCAGGGTCACCCGGGCCCTGCAGCCCCGGGCCAGCTCACCTCCCACCCCGGCAGCCGTGGGAGAGCCCCAGGAGGGCAGGCTGCTGGCAGAGGGAGCAGACCTGTTGGCAGCAGAGCTCCTGTGGGAAGTCCTGCCCCTCTGCAGCCAGGTTTGGAGCCACTGCCCCCGCTCCAGGTCCTGCTGTGCTCCTTGGGGCACTGCCAGCAGTGGAGCTCAGGACCATCACAGACCTTGTGCCTTCTACTGTAGTGATCCAGTGCACATCTCCAGCAGAAGCATGCACCAGTGGGAGTGTATAGATGTTTAAAACATTCCACAGAACACTCCATTGATGCTTTTGTCCTCCTGGGAGAGGAAAAGGGAAGAAACGTGACAGGTTTTTGTCATACTATTAAAAGGACTGATACAGTGGAGCCAGGTGTGTCATGACAACCCAAACAGAATTAAAGTTACAGACCTGTTTTCACTGGTACTGCAGTGCAATGGCTTGGATTTCTGTCTGGTTGGTAGCTGCAATATTACTATTTTGTTGTTACAAAATGACACCACTACTTGCACACATGTATGACATGGGAATACATAAAACCTACAGCACATTAAAAATCTTTGGGTGAAGAGCAATGCAGGAATGCTAAAGTTTGAAAATTTTCCTAAATTTTTATGTTAAGCTGTGTAACTCTATATGATATTAATCTGTTTCAAAACCTGTACAGCCTGACATTACTTGTCCAGGAAACCAGAGAAAGTGAGTATTTTTCTACACACTAGAAAATGAACACTGCAGAAGCAAACAGAACCCCTGCAGCCAAACCTGAGCCATCGGTGCTGCCCCTGCACAGAGAGGTAAGAGCAAGACCAGGTGGACCATTTCAGCTCCTTTAGAGACATCAATGCTTTCCAAGAGAAAAGAAAACAAAATGAAGAAGAACATTTAGCATTTGATTTGTGTTCCATTGGAAAGAAAAATGAGCTGGCAGGCTAATACACTATTAATTAGCATCTTACTAAGAGGTAGCAAGGCTGAAAATACAAATACACAGCAACATGAGTGAAACAAAGGCCGTGTTTTTCTGGTTCCAGGATTAGATTTGCTCGCTTTTGTTTTCTCAGCCATGTAGGCTTTTGTCTACAGGTCTGTGCATTATTTTTGTTGTTCAAAGTACTCCAAAGTCAGCAAGCTGTATTTTTATTTTTAATTAGTTGGCAAGGTGACAAATCATGCAAGTGTCTGTAAAACTGCCTATGGGAAAATCCCATATGGAGCAAATAGAAATTATTCTCCCTTGGGAGTCACCATTATTTTTGGCACAGGAGAAAAGCAGTACTTTCAAGTAGTCTTGTCTTTGATTTGTTATCAAAGCTGAAACTATAAGGAAGCCCTGAAAGGGACTTTTAAGTTTTAAATATTAAAAAAATCCCAGGTGAGTGCAGATCCCACTTGATGAGGCAAAACCCAAGAACTGAATTAGCACTGAAAGGCCCAGAAGAGTCCCCTCTCAGCACAGGAGCTACACACGTTGCTGTGACTGCAAGAGGTAGGAGAGCTGCAGGGCAGGACACAGCAAAGTGCCCCCCTGACTGCACAGTGCCAGGACACTGCTGCTGGTACAAGACAGGATGATTAGAGCCCCCCACTCACCAGACCCTGGGGAGGCATTAAATCAGAACTAGTCTGGGGAGTGGGAGAGCAGGAACTTCCCAGGAGCCATCAGAGTCTGACTGAGAAGGGACAGTGTGCAGAAGCAAATAGGTCCTTCATGGTTTTACAACCATCCTCTGTTTACAATTGAACTTTCCACTGCAGGTGCATCCAGGCTGCCAACACAAAACTTTCATGTTCTACAACCCAAACTTAGCCAGCCTGTCCATGACTTAAAATTGCTCTCTGTAGTCAACTATATCCTGGCTTGATTACTGTCCACACTTTTGTCCAAAGACAAAATTCAGTGATACCAATTCTTTCCTCAGATGCCCTTGTTGTCCTCTTGCTCACTACTGAAGCAAGTATCAGGTTCTTGTTCCTTTTCCAGCCCCTGTACAGCTCTGACCCAGGTTGCCTTTGGCTTGTTTGCTATCACACACTGTCTCCTGCCTCAGCAGGGCCAGGCTATGTTTCCATGTTGAATAAGCATCAAGTCTGAGCTGTCTGGTGAGCATCAAAGTGACCAGTGATAAGCCATTCAATTGATCTGCACTTGTGCAGCAAGTCTGACATTTCCAGAGTGCCCCATATTTACTGTGCATGCACACACCATTTGCATGATGCAGACAGAAGGGCTGAAGCTTTCCAGAAAGATCAAGTTGACAGCATCTGTGCAGTAACATTGATCTGTCCTTGTGTAGGCATGTTTGGGATTTTCTAGTGTCTGGAAGCCTAGAAAAATAGATTAATAGAATGATGGGAATGACATTTTCTCCAGACAAAAAGGTAGGTAGAAAAATGGCCTGGCCCTATGCTACATGTCTGTCTTTCTCACTCCCTCTTTGGCACACTTCCTTCTGTGCCAGGTGATCTGCAGGAGCAAGTGTGACAGAACCTTAGATACTGTTATCTGCAGATAACCTTTTTCTTACTGATTGCAGATATCTGTGCTTTGTCACTGCCAGCAGTGTTTTGGGGATATTCTAATTTGACCATGGTCTCTCCTGATCATGAGCATTTTGAGCTCCCATTTGAAAACCACGGGGCACTGCTCTTAAAGTAATTAGTGGGCTTATTCCAAATACAAATCTTTATTGTAATTATTCTACTTCTGTACTCCTAAATGATGGCTCATTATGTATGAACATGTCCTCTCTGTGTGCTAGTTCCTGGGCAGAAGAGGCCAGCTTGCTCACAGGCTTCCCCCTGGCAAGATGCCTGGTGCTAAGTGCTCTCACCTGAAGGTCTTTTTCAGTTTGTTTCTTGACATCTTGCAGCTGTTTCTGGAGTGACTTTATCTCCTTCTTTCCTTTTTCCTCCCTGAAGTGGGAAAATACAATCGCTTGAATATATAAAAAAAGACAAGAGTTGTTTACCTAGAAGGGGAACTTCCTGTCTCCTGGTACATTGTGCTAAGATAAACAGAGACTTCTCACCAAAACTACTGACTTGGTGAGTAAATCCTGAAAGAAGAGGGGCACAAACTGAGCAAGGTGGATGGTAACAAAAGGGAGAATGAGCCAAAAAAACAGGGGGTGTTCTTGTTGAAAGCCTGGAGTGGACCTGAGGATGATGCAATTCCTATAGCAGAGAGGGAAGATGACTGTCACTGAGTCACAGTTTCTACATTTAGGCAAAAAATGTTGCTGATTCTGTGCAGAAGCAGCCTGAGCAGCAGAGAGTGCCAAGTTGTGTGTCATTATGTGTATGGAGAATGTTTCTTTCATATCAGACTTAAAATCTTCCAAAAAACACTGCCCCAGGTTCTGAGATCCATGAAGGGATCTGAGTGAAGGGCAAAAGCTAGAGAGGTGTTCTTCTGTCTAAAACAAAACAGATGCGGTAAATGTTCTAGGTATTATTATTTCACTAGGAGTGCTTATCTAAGCTTTTATGCTTATGTTTAGTTTTAAAACCAGTAAATACTACAGTTGGCCGCTAAGACTTTGTATCCTATCCCAACTCTTACAATCACACTAACATTGCATTTTCAGAGTCCTTATCTGTGTCACTGTGATGAACAAAAGCCCCTGATAAGGAGTCCTTGTCTCACTGCAGATGGTTTTCAGAATAGTGTATTTGCACAAAGCAAGGCAAGCATTTTTTATCTTGAAAGACAGCTCAAGTTCATTCCATGAAAAGAAGATATAATATAAGAGAGTGGCTAGATATGATAGAATGGAATAAAAAGGATTATATCCTTTCTGATTATAATTTGTCTGCTCTTTTCTATCTTCCAGTATTGGATAGTTATTCCACAACCAATTGCTATTCTCATTTTTGTCCCTTCCATGGATAAACAATAAATCCCTTGGTTTTAGGCAGTGGAGAGTTTAGTTTCATGCTTGAAGTCACACATTCCACTGGAAGCTGGGGCTTTGCCCTGGAGGCAGATCCCTGAGCCACCACAGGAGCTGTTCCAGTAGGTTGGACTCCTGACAAATCATGACTTAAAGCAGCTTTGCTGTGCCCCCTAAATGATGGGCCTGAGCTGCTGCACAGAGGTGGCTTTAAAGTGGTCAAATACTTGTCTGATGACTGCAATGCTCTGACAGTCTTGGGATTTAACCAGAGCTTTGCATGCTAAAAAAATCCACCAAACCTCTAGTGCTCAGAAGTTAGAGCTAAAGAATCACCAGTTTGAGCTGAGGTGATAACAAATGTGTACCCTGATAGATTTGGGACAGAAGAGGATCTACAGTGCAGTGGCTGGTGGATTAGCCTTAAATAAGACAATTCCTCTGTGACCATCTGTGCTAACCCCTCAGTGCTGCTGGAAAAAGGGAGCTATTAGCATATGGGTCAGAGCAGATTCTCCTGGGCACCAGACAACCTAAAGGCCATATGTTGCTGGCCCTGATTTGAACAGATTCTCTGCTGCTCTGGCTTTCACTGGGGACAGGAGTTAAAGATCAAGGAGCTTCTACATCACATTATGTTTTAATTGAAATGAGGCAGCATTTGCATTAATGCAGCCACTGGTGTCCACTGTGGTCAAAGCTCAGGCAATCCCTACCTCAGATCAGTATCAGAACCATCCACTGTTACACTCTGAAGGGAAAGAATTGCAGTTTGTAAAACAAACAATATTTCAAGTTGAAAAATGTGGAATCCCTTCTGTATTTTGTTTTTGTTGGTTTTCTTTTCTTTTTCAACAGGTACTGAGTGGGAATAGGTTTGGCTTTCAGCACTTAAGCAGGGAAGAACTGAACACAACACTGACCTGATGAGGATTTCATAAAACTTGCTCTTTTTTTCCTTCTCTCTCTCATTAGCTTCTGTTAGGCTATTAAATGTCCCCAATTCCTGCATCTTTTTCATAGTGGCTGTAATTACATCACTTGCATACTGCCTGCCAGGAAAAAAAGGAACACAACAGTACTTTACAGGTGCTGGTAGTGCAGTGTCTGGCACCTTTAGCTATTACTGCTTATAGTAAAATGTAAGGAAATAAAAGATCCCTTTTCTGGTCTTAAAACCTATGAAACCCAGGAGAGCTTTCCCATGGTAGCTGCTTCTTGTATGTCTGGAGAAATCTGTATTAGGAGTTGGTTGAAGTTCATAATTTAAAAATGCTGCCCTGCATGCTACTCTGGGAAATTGCAAAGAGGCCCAACTGTATCCATGCTGTGCCAGACTGTATGGCATTAGGAAGAAGGCTCTTAGCCTGCAGTAGTGATGGTAGGTGAATCTTGGAAAATGGGGCCTGGGGGTGCAACACATGGACTTGTCCAGGTTATTGAATGTCATGATGCATGTGACATTTACATTTTAGCTGCATTTTCCTCATTTGTGTTAGAATCTTCCTTTAAGCTCTTTGTTGAAATAGCATTAAAGGACAGAAGCCAGGATGCAGAAAAATGCACAATGAATATTCAGCTCCACAATCTCTTTTAAACCAAAGGCTGATGGTATTTCTGCAAATCAAGGCACTGGATTAGGTGCAGAAATAAAGCTTACTTTAAAAAAGAAGTAAAATCTGTAGTCTTTATATGCATTATCTGTTCTGTAAAGGAGAGTGGCTGTAACTGCCACAGCAGCTCTGTGTGCCCTGCAGAATGACTGAGTTCAAAAACCAAAGCTCAGATCTTACTTTGCCTGTGGAATGTGCTAAGGGAACGTGACTCCAGGTACCAGAACATCAGCACTGATTAGGTCCTGGCATGAATTGCACTATCAACTGGCTAATGTTTAACACCTCCATTCAAAATAAACTGCTGCTCCTTAGGTGGCATCTAGAGGCAAGCAAAGGCCAATGAAGCAAAACCCCACTGCTGTCCTTAGAGGAACTCCTTCTGGACCAAGACCGAGGTGCTCCAGCAGTGGGAGAGGGGGGAGCTTGTGTTTCTGCTTTCAAGAGATAGACTGAGAACCTGACAGCTCTGAGCATCCCCTACAGGTGATTCACTTACCTGTCAGCCTGAATTTTTCTGAGCTTCTCTGCAGACAGAGTGCTGTGTTTCTTGGAGCTTTTGGAAGAATGCTGGGTGCTTTTTTGATCTTCAGTTTTCCCTGGCTGCTGCTTGTGTTTGGTGTTTTTCCGGGCCGTGGGGGTAACTGTTCCCCCACTCTCTTGCTTTGCTGACATAAGCTCTGGAGACTTAATATCCACCTCCTCCTGGGTCTCTGTCATTTCTTTCATTTCCTGGGTGCCAGTCTAAAAGGGAATAAGAGAGACCTGTTTGCACACTGAGCAGCAGAAATAAACCTTCTGCAACATGTGAGAGGAAGAAAAATTAATAATAAACTAGAATGAAGCTATACTGAGAGCAGTTGATAGTGCATGTTCCATTCTGCAAGGAGTGGAAGATCAGAAACATTTCTCTTGGTTAGTTTTGAGCACACAGTGCAGCGTATTGAAGTTTATGGGCTCAAAAGTCCTAAAGTGACAGGACTAGAGAAGGCCTAAAGAGGTGAATTCATCCACTCCAAGAGATGATGGTTCAGACTGTGTCATTCCTGACATGTTCTTAATGACCTCCAGCAATGGAGACTACACAGCCTTCTGTCAGTGCCAGCCCCTCACAACAATCTTTACCATAAGACAGTGTTTTCTCCTCAGCAGCAACTGAACCCCTGGCTTGTTGTCCTGGTCTCTGTAGGCACAGAGAACAAATTGTTCCCTCCTTTTTTTGCAGCAGTTTTTGTGTCCTGGAAGACTGTTAACCAGTTTCTCCTCCACCTTCTCTCCATCTGAGACATTTCCCACTGCCTGTCACCATGACCTTTCCTTACAATATTATTGTTATAACTAGAGCTGCGTGGAAATAAAGGTGATAGGCATCAGCTATCTGCTTAGCAGGTTTTTGGGAGAGTGACAGCAGAGGAATTACAACATGAATTCAAAGAAGAAATTCAAAATATTGGCAGCTCTCTTCTTCATGGAAGGGTATCTTGTGGCTGTGTACATTTCATTAAAAAAGCCCCCCAAAAAGCAAAAACACACTATAAAATCAGCAAAGCTCTTGCTTCTAGGAATTTGTCAGCTTTACATGTTATGAGTAAAAATGCAGGTGTATACACTGGGACCTTAAAAGATAATATTTTCTTGCCTGCCTACCAGCATTTCTGTGGCTGAACCCTTCATAAGAGCACTGCTGACTCCAGCTAACACAGTCACTGCCAGCCCCAGCCGAGTCCACAGCTGCCTGCTCCCCACCCTGGCTGCTTTGGGAAGTTGACAGAGAACTCACTGTGATGAAACATTTTCCAGCAAAAAGGAAAAAAAAGTGGTTATTTTTAGCAGCACCAGTTCTCAGTCCAGATCCTTCCACAGCCACACACACATTTGTGCCAGCAGAGCAGAGGGCAGAGGAAAAACAAGTGGTCAGGGCAGCAGCTGTGGATGCCAGGAGCACTTCCAAAAAGTTACTGTCAAGCAAGGCTCTGTCAGCGGTCTGAGGTGCTGCTGCAAGGGGCTGCTTCATTCTGAGGGTCTTGCATAACTCTGGTGGGATGGATCAGCCTCTGGCAGTGTCTGACTCCTCACTGACAGAAGGAGAAGTGACTATGTGCTTCATTTTTGAACAGTCAAATTTACGTTAAATGAATCACATGCAAAGTATACACAGGCCAATGAAAACTGCACAGTTAATTAGCAAAAAAAGGGCTTAAACAGCTGCCTGGTGATGACTGTACTTCAGAAAGAACTCATTTTGGCAAACAAACTGCTTTTATATCATGTAGATTTTATGAATATTCTGAAAGATACTTCTTTATGTCTGGGAAAGTTCAAGAGAGGCAATAACGGGGTTGTCTGTAAACAGTAGGGACTTGCACACCAGTAATCACCAAATAACTATGTAAAAGCAAGAAGTTTGTAAACTGCATGTGTTACCATCGGTGTAGTCTCCTAACTGCTTGTCTGTTGCCCAAAATTCAGCAAACAGAAAGGCTGCTTCCCTCTCGGGGACACACTGTGAGAAGCAATGTGCAGGAGCATCCAAACTGGAAAATCAGTGAGGTGCTGGCCAATACTGTGATTCATTCTCTCAAAAATGTCATCCATTGAAATGTAGATGTCAGTCTTTGAAGGTGCCGTTGATTTGTCTGACTGATAGAGCTCCGGGGTGCTTGGCAAATACAGATCTTCTACAAACACAATGAAAACAGCCCAATGCAAACTGAGAAATGGGGAGGAGGTAGCAAATTACAGAGCACCAACGTTAGCAAGTAGCTTCCCTAAGCCGCTTTCTTGTTTCTAAACTGTTTCCTTCTCCATTTGTTTTGGCATCTTTAAGAACACAAGTAGGGTGTATAACCTGTGAGAAAGCTGTGTTCTGAGAAGTGACTTGGTGAAAATGAGGAAAATGAGCGTCTGTGATTGAACAGAAAAACAAAGGTGTTTTCTCTAGAATTAAAGTGTACCTTCAGTAGGTCAATCAGCCTGAACCTCTGTGTCTGAAGGAGGACAAGTGTGATTGTCCCAGAGATATGCTCTTCCTCTGCGTTTTGCTGCTGGCACACAGGAGGTTTCCCATCAGCTCCGAGAGGGAGAAGCATCCTCTGGGAGAGGCGAGGCCGGCTCCCGGGAGTCTTGCAGGGGAGCAGTGCCCTCTGTGGCACAGCCTCGGCATCGCTCACTGGCACTGCAGCTGCTGCTGCTGCTTTGCCACGGGTTTTTTCAAAATATGGAAAGGAAACACGTAGAAAACATGTTGGTGTGCCTTCCTCTGGCATTCTTAAGTGCTGCATTAGACAGAGTGAACAGCATGAGATGTCAAAACTCAGACCCCAGTTTTTATTTCGATCCTGGTCACATATTTTTTTCTTAAGTACATCTTGAAAAAGTTTGAAACCTGCTAAACCTGGAGAGAGCCTGCAATGCCACTTAAAAACCACAGTACTTAGAACCCCTCAGGATGGTCCCATCCTGTCTCCTATGTCTAACAGCTCAGAAATGTCACACCACCTTCCTCCACAGCCACAAACCTCTCTGAGCTTCAGGTGTTCTTCTCTGTTCTTCATATCTCTGCCCAACCCTCTTAGTTATGATGCCTATTAGAAACCACCTAATAATTAAGGATCAGTGAGAAAGGGTAGTTACTAATATATTTTGAATTCCATCTTTCTTAATACATTGTGGGAACAAAAGGAACCTTGGCATGGACTCAGAGAGGAACAGAATTACCCTGGTTTTGAGTACTGTCAAACAGCCTATACATTTCTACTTTAAAATAGCTGTGTATCTATATAAGAACCTACATCTGTTTTGCTTTCTTGTGCCCATTGTTTGCTTGTTGTCTAACCACTGAGACTTTGAAATTATAATCTCAGGAAGCTCATCTTGGATCAGCAGGGTCCTTTGCACGAAGCCTTGACCAAGGCTTCTCAGTGATGCTGCAGTATAAATATTAAAATTGGTCACTTTTATTGTGCTGCTTCACCCAAGAGTCATTGAGTATTTGCAGAAAAAAATATTTGAGTTGATTTTAAAAAAAATGCTCATAAAAGACATAAAACCAAGACAAGATAAAAAAAAAAAAGATGTGGGGATACAGGCACATACATGGCTGGGGTCTGTCTTGCCCTCCTGTGAAACTGGCATGATATATCCAAGAATTGCAAGTTGATCAACACAATTCTCCAGCACAGCACTGAACAGCAGACCTTCCAGATGAGTGACTTTTTCCATTTGTTTAGTCTCTGTGTTCTTGCTAGGAGGAACAAAGATAAAAGATACCACTCAGAAAAATGCTGTGGTGTTAGTAATGTTAGTAACAGTAGTTTAAATTAAAGGTAGACCCGAAATAGCTTCATTTGCAGCCTTACATAGACTTCCCTGGCTTTGTTTATAGCCTTCCACCCACTGTTTATAAGAGGAGCTGTGCTCTGCTAAGGGCTGCATTCAGGGACAGTGGGAATATTTAGCTTTCTCAAAACAAAGAGGTCCTGGTCCCTCCTACAGCAGATCTGAGAAGGGAAGGGGTATGAAGGGCACAAACGGGGTGAGGTTCACCAGTCAGTTCCAGGGGGAGCAGTGGTTCATAGTGGTCTTTGGGAAACTACAGAAGAAAGGTCCTTTTTTAAAATTAAAAAATAAACCCATGTCTTTAAAAGTCTGAAATGGTGAACCTTCATGCTCTAATCATTTCTCAGTATTAGTGTGTAGCCTTCACACTTTTTTGATCACAATCCTCTCTCAGC
Organism: Climacteris rufus; assembly: GCA_013398175.1. Taxonomy (NCBI): domain Eukaryota; kingdom Metazoa; phylum Chordata; class Aves; order Passeriformes; family Climacteridae; genus Climacteris; species Climacteris rufus. The sequence goes on along the minus strand of VZRZ01004765.1, from coordinate 235,366 downwards.
AGGAACTGTTACCACCTTAAGATGCTGAAAGTCAAACGAATCAACACCTGGCCTAATGAAACTGTCTTTAACATTCTCTGTTATTTTACTTTAACTTGCATTTCAAACATGAAACTGCTCTGATGTACACTTAGGCACCCCTTTGCCTTGCTTACAGTTGGAATATTGTGAAAGCTTATCTAAGGAATGGTGGAAATTCACTATTAATCCAAAAATACCTAAGAAAACACCTGCACAAAATCGAGAAAATCTCTGAAAATTTGGATTAAAAATTGGACAATCCCTCCAAACCCTGTACATACAAACCAGGTATTTCTTGTATAACACACAGCACAACTGAAGACTGAGATGGCTGAGATCCTGGGTGTCATTGCAATGGAAGTATCACCATCTACCAACAAAATCTTAGTTTGGCTGCTATACCTACAACTGGATTTGTGCCATCTGTAAAACCCTTGCATAAACATATGCTAGTCCTGCAAAATATTACAGTCCAGCCTGTAAGTGTGCCAAGGAAATACATCAGACATCCCTGTTAGCATAAGACATGGCCATATTCTATGAAAATTAAAGAGCTTTGGATGCAGCTGTGCTCTGGATCACTGGAAATCAGTGATATTTCATAAACAAGTGTTTAAAAAAATGCACACTTGCTATAACCTCTCTGAAGCTGTTATCATTTGTCCTCCTCCTTTTTTTGTTGTTTTTGTTGAAGAAAATGTAGTTAATTCACAGTTGGACCGTGAAGTTAATTTCACTTGGCAGAAAAAAAGGGCCACTTTTCAGTGCAGGTTTATTTGATGTCTGTTAGCAGAGAATAGGTAAAACAAACAAAACCAACTCAGATTTTACACATTTGTTTCTTGTGTCCCTGTCTGTTGCAGTTAAGTTGTTTAATGCAACGTGTTGAACTGTGCTGTCCTTTGAAACAGGACACAGATCTCCTTGGGGATAACATTAGAAAGAGTGTGAGGGGCAGTGACTGGGATTGCTCTCAGTAAATCCACAAGAGGAGTAGATACCAGGGAGAGACAGAGGTGTTTAACTTAAAGGATAATACTCCTCTGGGGTCAATGGAGTGTAATTTCTCCTAAGCCTGGCAATTATGATAAAGTTTCTAACTTCTTTTTAGGCTGGACATGGGAAAAAAATTCTTTATAAAAAAGAGTGGTTGGGCATTGGGATGGACTGCTCAGGGAGGTGGTGAAGCCACTGCCCCTGGAGGTGTTTAAAAGAAGGATGTGGCACTCAGAGCCATGGTTTAGTTGATAAGGTAGTGTTAGGTCATAAGTGGGACTTGATGATCTCCAAGGTCCTTTCCAAGTTTATTCCAAGTTTATTCTGTGATTCTGTGATTCTGGATGAATGAAAATATAGAACAGCCTCTCAGACCAGGTAATGGTAGAGGCACCCTGATTTATATCAAGAAGTTTGCTTAAAGTGTGGCTGGAAAAGATACCAGCAAAGTAGTGATTCTGAACATTATCAGTGTCTTCACTACACTTGTACTGTTTGCACCCACTTACCCAATTAATCCCTCTGTGCAGGGCTTTTGATGGTCACCTCTGACAAAGGAACTGATTTCATCCCTTTGCTTCTGAGATTTCTTCCCTCTCCTTTATCTTAATTATTTAAAAAAAGTAACACCTTGAGAAAGGAATCTGGTAATAGCATTAACAGGAAAAAAAAAAGCAAATAATAGCAAAATAAACTAAACCCATCACTTTTCCTTTCTTTTCAACCCTGGAGTCAGTGATAGAGTGAGATGCAGGAACAGTGCAGCAATCGATAGTGGAGATGCAGGAATTAAGCATTTTTACATCAAGAAAGTCAAACAATGTCTCCAGTCAACAGGCAGTAATAAAATATTTTTCAATGTTTTACTCATTTTTATCTTTTTCAGAAATCTACAGTCCATATTTTGAGTCTAAACAACATAAGAATAATTTATTACATGTGGAGTTCTAATGCTAAAAATATGGTGAAGAAAGATGTGTTGGGAGATATCTGTGACAGATGATTACAGCAGCATTTTTGGAAGAAGAAATAACACATGCAGCTGTCACAGGAAAAAGGGACTTATTTGGAAACAAAGGAGGATGCAACAGCTTTTCCTCTTTCCCATCAGCAGCTTCTGACCAGGAGAGAATTAAATCAGGATATTAATAAGTTTTGAGAAAGCTGGCAGCTGGAATGTTCCTCTAAAGCTCCTTTGCTCTTCCTGTATATCTCCTCTTATATCCATATTCTAGCTCAGCAGATCCATGTGCTAAACCAGTAAGCTCTGGGCTTATGTTGACTTGGAACTGAGAAGGAAACCAGTGTCTGGGGCATTAGAAAACACTACAAATATGAGCTGCTTGCTCTGGATTTTAGTGTCCACATGGTGCCCAGAGACCATCCTGATGCAGCCACTGGCATCGCCCTTCATTGCTCTGTTTGCTGAACTCCCCAATTAAACTCTATTAATAATAATTTTTTAAAAAAGAAGAGAGGTATGTGAAGGATTCAGCTTTCCCTATGAGTTTTGGTTGACATTCTTTCACTGCTGATCTAAAGGGAAAGAAAAACATATAAAGAAATAATTTTTTAAACAACTGTATAAAAGGTCTGGCCTCCTGTTCCTTCGGGAATTGCAATTCCCTCTGCTGTGTGAGAGTCCTGGATGTGCATTTCTCCCACCCTGCTGCCTGATAAAGGAAAATGGATTCAAGGGCAGCATTTTGTGCAGCATTCCCTGTAGTCAAATGAAGAGATTCTGGTGAATTCCAGTGAAAAAATGCACAGCTGAGAATGTCACATCTCCCTTAGCTCTGTTTGGCAAATGATTGGCAGGGAGAGATTCTGAATATCCACAGGAGCAGAGGTCAGGTCAGAAATGTCAAGTGGCTTCATTTTTACCACAAAAAGGCCTTTTTGAAAGTAAAACAGACGTGGCTTTACACAGCTCTGCCTCGTGCTAGAACTGTTAGAATAGCAAGGAGCTCATTTGGGGAGGGGGGGGAAGGGAGAAGAAAAGGCATGGGCAAGGCAAAGGAAAGGAGAGAAGAGGAAAGGGAAGGGAAAAGGAAAGGGAACATCAAATTTCCTCAAGGTTTCCCCTCCCCTCCCCTTTCGTCCCCTAAATAAGTTTAAAGTGTCTGAAAATGCCTGAATTTCTGGCAACGAGAGGGAAGTGACAGGAATCGGGAGTGGACAACCTTGACATGCTGTTCTTATTTAGGAATGCACAGGAATGTGAGAGACTTCAGCGTCGAAATATGTTTTCTGCCTCCGAAGCGATATCGGGAGTAAACTAAATGTCGAGATGATTCACTGCTTCAGGATGAGAACAGAGAAAGATGGGCAGGGCCCCATCCCGAATCCCAAGCGCTGCCCTTTCCCTTCGCGCTGCCTCTCCTCGGCTCCTTCCACCGCCGCGATCGGTTTTCATTCGCCCTGCCCAGCCGGGCTCCCCTCACCCTCCCACCGGGATTTGTCCCCCATTCCCGCCGCTC